>JAMXKT010000025.1:0-96097 GCA_024211575.1 Phytophthora melonis | reverse complement strand
ATATGGTACGTATTGGTGCAGTTCTTTGGTTACATAGACCTAAAAAGGCTATCAAATCGATGTGCGGATACATGAATGGAATTCGTGCAGATAACGATATATATCTTCGCACACCAAAAATGATAAAATCCTGATTAATATAATGCCGTAAGACATGTGGAAGGGCATGGTGTAGGTAATGATACTGATGTGCAAAATGGTTACCATGATAGGTAGTGAGCCCCATTTCACCACGTTCGCAAACACCCAAGCTCCATTCCATTCAAAGGAACGATACTAGCAGGTCTGAAAGCGAGCTCCGAATGCTAACGTGCAAGCGTTAAATATGAAATGCGGCACTAAAAAACGGTTACAATAGGAGCTGGTATTCTGGTTAGACCACTGCAGACGTCCTGGTACAGACAATGGGCTTTTCACATAGTTAAGCACCTCAACACATTCATAATCCGTGATTTTTTATTCCACATGATGACTGAGGGTGAGGGGAATATTTACTTGGCTTTGTATGGGACGGTCATTCAGAAATCGTTGGGAACCACCTTTATACTCTTGATGAGCGGGTATTCCTTATCCTAGGGATTACTACCGACTATATTCGTCTGTACAATGATTTTTGCTGAATTTCGGATTTGCAGATACAATATGATTTGCTCTGCTGTTTCCTTTTACCGTGCAGCATAACCTCGGTAAGGCGGTCGTAAGCTACACACTGGAGGAACTCGGTTAGATTGCCGTGTCATCATAACTCGGCAAGGCGTCCGTGTTACCATAACTCGGTAAGGCGGCCGTGTTGTCACATAACTCGGTAAGACGGTCACGCGGTCACAACAAAGCTGTTACGTTATGCAAGGGGTCTCCATACCTCGGAAGTTAGGCCAGCTAGCGATCGTGCAGATAGATTGCTGGCGATGAGAACCCTACTATCCGCTGCCAGCACAAATGCAGATACACCGCGTATGCATGTTGCAGCATCGAACTAATGGTTGGCGACTGCTGCGAAATGCAAGGGCTCTGGCCGAGTTGCACACCTACTCCAATATGTGCATAGATCATCCGCGGTGTGTGCTCTCACATCGCTCATAGCGGCGTGCGTGGGCTTCATCATTTCCTACATGCCTCCAACCAGACGTAGACCTGGTAATTTCATTAATTTTAGTTTTCTATTTCCCGCGGCTCACGTTGACGTAATTTGCACTCAGGGTGAGCTCCGCATCAACCCCGCACACCACAAAAGTTATCTCCACGTGCCGGCGGCTATGGCCGTCGACGCCTACTTAAGTACAACATCGTGCAAGTATTTAAGCCCAGCGGTGGTAAATTGGACGATTCATTAACTACGCTTATTAGCCCTGGAACGGTTCGCACCTGGTTTCACTGGTCACTGCGGGGCAGTGATCATGCTTTTTGTGATCGATAGATCTATGAAAACAGGTGCTCCTAATGGGCACGATTGCAAAACTCCGCTGAAGCTGTCCACCGAAAACGATCCAGCAGCAGCTCAAGCACGTTGCCGCTGGCTGACCAGGCTAGCTCAACTTATGAGGAACGATTTCGTGTGCGCTGACCGCACTCAACTTTCGTCTTTCCATAGTCACATCGACGATAAACGCGTGGATGCTGCTGGGGATTAACGAGTACCGTTCTTCCTCGACGAGCCAAGACTCAGCGCTAAAGCATTGTGTGGTGCCCATGGCGGCATCACTACGACAACCCCGCGTGATATTAGGTTCTCCTCTTCGGACGTGACGGATACTACCGACCGACCAGTGTAATGACCTCCTGCCTAAGGGCCATTACACATGTTTTGAAGTTCAAACGTCCAACAGATAACCCAACTGCCAGGGTCATTAACTTGAAGCTAAGACCAAGGCCCAGTATAACCCACCTAATGGCAACAAAGCCAAAACGAATAAGTGGCATATTATCACTGCGTCTTCTAAAAACAACCACACAATAAGATATAAAGTTTGTTGCTAGTGATCTCGAGTATGGCATTACAGCCAATCACTGTCGCAATATGGAAATACGCACACCCAGAGCAGACCTCTTCTCCGGTCGGAAGTGGGTCTACTTCCGAGGAAGCTAAAAGCGTTGAAGTGGAAGAAGCTCTCAAATCGAAGGGGTGGCGCAGTGGCTGCTCTTCTTATTGGGTTCTGGTTTTAAAGAGAGTGAGCGCAGTAGGTTTCATCGGCGGGGGTGGATAGCGGAAACCACCGCCCTCTTACCTTGGCAATACTCAAGCTAAAATACACAAATGCAACTCACTGGCAAACGCCAGCTCCTCTTCAGCTCACTGGCCTTGATGTGACGAGCTTCTGGATGATGCTCTGCACTTGGATCGTCAATCCGGTAACACGACCTCCCCGAAGCTGAAACTTTCGGGTGTGAATACCCAAAAATGCCACTCGGAGAAGAATACGTGACTCTCGAGTTCGGGGAGCTTGATCGGATCGGGTCAGCGTTTCCGTTCTTG
Source organism: Phytophthora melonis (assembly GCA_024211575.1). Taxonomy (NCBI): domain Eukaryota; phylum Oomycota; class Peronosporomycetes; order Peronosporales; family Peronosporaceae; genus Phytophthora; species Phytophthora melonis. Next base: position 93,624 of record JAMXKT010000025.1, on the reverse strand, counting down.
ATCCGCAGACGTAGTTCGCGGAGGATTGGCTTGTTCCGTTGTCGAGATGATCCCCGCGGATTTAGGCCATTCATTTTCCTAAGAAATTGCTTTAATGAGACCCGGAGTACAGACTGTAAATTCTGCGGCTGGCTCCTGGTGTGATACTCATCGCATCACCGCTCCTTAACCCAACTGTGCATTTTGTACTCGTCGAGACTGTCGGCTCCGAAAACGATGCTCCACAATGTCTTCTATCAGATGCCCTCCGTACCAGTCTTTAGTAAATGGACAGTTGGGACTCGCGTTATTCCGCGTTGACGAGCTATCCTTTCGGAAAAGTTTTAGGCTCCATCGCGGCTGGGAATACGGGATACAGCGAATCTGTTGTTCCTGCGGATGGTTTGAGCCGGCACTGCGGACGAGCTGCCCTGTGCATATTACCTTCGGAGAACCTCGTATGGACTACAATCCACTTTTGGAAAAGTTAATTTTCGCTTGAGCGTTGCTCATCTGTATTCTCAACGCTGAGATTCCGGGGCCGAGATGAGCACCATATCTCCAATCTTAAAGGTTTGATCTTCTGCGTCCTCGATCGTACTGCAACTTCATCTTTTCTGTGGTGGCCGAATTTCACTCTGAGCTTGGAGCTCTCTCAACATCTGCTCCATGTGAAGCAAAAATGATTACTGCCGGCTTGATTCCGCTGACTTCGCCACTCGAATCGTCCAAATTGGATCGGCATAAGCCGGATTGTAATTCCAAATCGGCGTAAGAACGGTGTCATCTGGAATCGGCATCTGGATCATGCCGATTGTAGGCAAATCCTGCCAACGTGCAAGGTACGCTGCCCTGTCGTTCTTTATAGCCACCCGGACGTGAAGCTCTAAGATAGGTGGCGAGAATCGCGTTCATACACGCCCTACCTGACCGTCCGTCCTCTGTTGGGATACGCTGCAAGACATTCTTTGCTTCTGTACCAGTAAGCTTTACACGACTCTTGCCAGCAAACTGCGAGGTGAATTCTAGGGTCACGGTCGGACGATATGTCCTGCGGAATGCCGTGACAGCGCGCACATACTTGCTCCAGGAAACACCGCGCGGCAAGATCTTTTGCCGATAGATTGGTGCTAACCCTCGACAAAATGAGCACGTTCTAATGTCGGTTAGTCGATCCACAATCACCAAGACTGCGTCATTTCCCTCGTCGTTCTCGGGGAGGCCACTTTATAAAGTCCATACCAATTGAAGTCCACCTGCCTGTCGGGGTTTGTGCGGTCTCAGCAGTCCAGGAGCTTTGCCTGTTCGATTCTTTCGATCTTTGACAGGTTTGACACGTCTTAACGTAGTGCGTGATGTGCGTGTGCATAATCTTCCAATAGAACTCGCTCCTGAACGGCGCGAACAGTCTTCGATCCCGGGGATGACCACTAATTGCACTATCGTGAAGGCTCTACAGTGATTGCGTTCTGGACTTCCTCGTTCTCCCTGGGATCCAAACGCGAGCAACGCCGTTAAGCAAACCCACAATAAACTAAATCATCAGCTTCCGAATAACGAAAACGATCTGCCTGGACAACGGCAGGCTTTTATTGCATCAAACTGTCACGCACGACTTCTGGACTTGTCTGAGCTCGGCGAATTAATTCTTGAAGTGAATTAGGACGCAGTTTCGTCATTGCGTACATCTGCTTCGTCTTCAATGCTTGAAAAGCAATCTCAAAATCACTTCTTCGGCTTAGTGCGTCTGCTACTGTGCGTTCGTTTCGCCCGGAATGTAGCCGCTGAATTTCAACCGATAGTCAGCGAGCTGGTCATACCAATTTACTAAATACGGCGATTAATACTCTTTTGCGTGAGTACTTTCTCCAACGATCGATGATCTGTCTCCACTGTACATCCTCCATCGATCAAATACACGCGCCAGATATTCAAACAGTGAATAATCGCCAGCATCTCCTGCTCGTGAGTCGGATAGTTCAGCTCTGCCGAGCTGAGCTTTCGCCCTGCAAATGCTTATCGGGTGTTCAATCACTTTACGGCACCGCCCCTGACCTCCCCGACGAGGAATCACTTTGCAAAGCACCCCACCGATTGCAACCGTGTAAAGCGTCGGTACGAATTCGAAAAGGACGTAAAATCGGGAAGCGCGAGCACAGGAGTGTGACATAAGGCTTGCTTGAGCGCATCAAATGCTGCTTGCGCCGAGGGCCTCCACACAAGCACCTTTCGTTTTCGACTCTGACGAGATTGGAAGAGCGGAGCGCTAATCTCGGCATACTGAGCACACCTTATCGTAGACTGTAGTCCCCAAAAAGGACTGAAGATCCTTAATCGTACGATAATAAGGCCACTCCTTTTATGACCGCTACCTTATCCGGGTCAATCCTTACTCCCATCAATGCCCACAAAATCACCCAAACACGGAATTTCCCGGCTACAAATGGTCGACTTTGCGAGTTTCCAAATACAATTGGCGGTCCAGACATCTCTGAAAACTCGTTCAACAGCAGCGAGGTGAACTTCAATGTTCTCGTCCTTTGTAAATACGTAAACATCATCAAAGCACGTGGCCACACAGTCACCCATGTCCTTGAAAATATTCGTGACTATCCTGTTGGAATGTAGCCGGCGCATTACTCCAAGCCCATAGGAACTGCTAGGTATTCGAAAAGGCCTTCTGGGGTTTGGAAGGCAGTCAACGGGATATCCTTCTCTCGCATTCGTATCTGGTAATTTCCGAAAGGAGATCGAAGCAGCTGTACCAACGACATCCTGCCATTCGATCAAATATATCGTCTTTGCGTGGCATTGGCGTCGATTGGCGGATCGTTTTCTCGTTCATGGCCCTGTAGTCATGTACTATTCTCCAACCCACCGGCTTTTTAATGCAAAAGGTGGGTGCGCCATGGGGAAGAGATGATCCGGGCGAATGAGCCCGGCTTCTAACATCTCTTTTTCCAACCACTCTTTCAGTGTTCTAGTTTGTTCTGAGCGAAGTCTCCACTGCGGGCGAAATATTGCTCCATGACCCGGGACAAGCTCCATCTCATGCTCTCCGTGTGCAGGAAGTCCTTTGGCAACTTCTCACGAAAAATAGGTTCAAACGATTGAATTAACGGGAAAGCAGGGTTATCAGTAAATGTGTCGAGGTCCGCCGTGGCCTGACGCTTGGATTTTTCACGCGTCTTCGATTCCATCGCGCAAAAATTGATTTTGTACTTCTTCTAAGGCGTCTAAGCTCCACCGACGTGAAGTCCTCACCTCTTTTTCAGTGCTGCGTACAGCATATGGATAGTTTGTTGCGGAAGAAATTATTTCATAAATCCGCACTTCTTGGTGCGGGCCAGCTTTTTGGCTTGTTTCATCGAGATATAGCACGTAGTTCAATGTACTTTGCTAACATGGCGAATTTTTTTCTGCGCGCCCTTGTAGCACATGGAGCTTGGTTTGTTGCTGAGTACGGCGATTGCCGATCTTAAGAACAGGCGCGCGGTCGAGGCGAACCTCACACTGCCGCTTGACCACTTTGTACGCGGAGGCTTCCGTCCGTGCTTTCAGAATTGCCGACGTACTCCTCAGTGCTGTACACCTGATCAGTACTCCAGTCAATAATCGGCTTCATTTTTCTCTTTCCACGGCACCCCCATCATAATATCACAGTCGTTCGGAATGAAACAGACATTGAACTCATAGTCGAAAGAAGCCATCTCATCTACGAATATACTTAGCGAGATAGTTCGATTCGGAATGCTTTCTGACTGTCCATTTCCAAACGTAATCTTCAAAGTTTCCGTGATCAACCACGTATTGATGCAGTCCATTTCTTGCCACGAACGCTTCGCTCACTCCATGGAAATCGGCCCCTCATAAAAACGCGGCCCTCGGAATATCTGGTTGTTGCAGACACCCCGACCTCCTTCACCAGATACTTGCTCCAGGCAGCGTCGGGTCCTGCCGTCGTGCTGAAGTACTTCAGGTTAGAGTCTTTCCCTGGGTCAAATACCCATGAGATCAGGTGGTCACTAGCTGTTGGTGGTCCTGGGACGCCATCTCCAGGACCATCTAGTTTAAATCATGCTTGATCTTGGCCAGGTCGGATTGGATAGCAGCCAAGACATCCCACAATTTATCGTCACGATCTGCTGACTTCTGATGCGGGTGCGGCGGCTGCCGTGTTGTACCCAGCTCGCTCTCGATTGACAAGCCACTGAGGTTTCAGCTCTGGATGAAGACCCCAGCATTTGTCAGGTGTGTGACCCAGTTCAGTGCAACGAGTCGACGAGCAGCGCTGGCTGCCTCTACCACGAGGCTTGAACTCGACAGGTGGTGCTGGCGTTTTCTTGGCAGGCTTTTTTGTCGTATCAGCATAATTATCCTTCGGGTTCAGGCCGCGAGCACCGTCGAACAGGTCCTCTAACGAGTCAAACTCTCCAAGTTGAAGTAATTCACGCAGTTTAGTCGACTTCAGTCCCTTTTTGAACAGTATCATTTTATACTGTTCCGACACATTGTCGGTCTTCCCCAAACGCACGAACTCCTCGATGTACGCATCTAGGGTCTTGGAGCCCTGCTTACAGTCGAAGAAACTGGCGACCTTGTCTTCCTCCTTAGCTTTGGTGACAAAACGATTGCGCATGCCTTTGATCATGGCGGTCCAGGTGCGAGGACCTTTGTAGTCCACCAAAAGCCAATCTTTGGCTTTGCCACGAGTATGGTTGTGAACCAACTGCGCGACACGCACGTTCACTTGGGGATTACCAAAGTGAAGGCCATAGGCTCCGTACCACACGATCATGTTCAGCGCAAAGATCTCGATGTCTTCGCTATCTTCGCCTTCCATAACACGGTCTTTCGCCTTGCCTCAAGACCTTGGTGACCAGTTTCTCCACCTCCGCTCTCTCATACTGGGATTAAGTTGTCGGTAGCGGGTCCGGTGACGTCCCAGTCTGGATACAAATCTTCCTTGTCGAACACGAGAGTACCTGGCTTGATCTCGTTCACCGTGTCCTTCAAGGTGTTGATGTTCTCCACGGCAAGACTTGCTTCGTTTTTCATCTGGAGGATCTCCGCTGTGATCCTATCAATACGACTGGTGATCTGGCTCAGCTCTCCTTGACTTGCTGTGTCACGGCTTGGTTCTGCGCGACAAGCTTTTGTAGCAAAGTCTGGTTCTCCTTGAGCAGATGCGCGCTGGCTAGGTGCTGCTCGTCGCTCTTCAGCGCATATTCGGCCATTCCCTCAGTGATACCCACTTGGTCGCCGCTCACTTTCGCCAGCTGTACCGTCATCCTTTCAAAGTTGGCCAGCATCGAACGAAGAGCCAGAACTTCCCCAGCCGTCAAAGGCTCTACACGCTGGGTTGTACCCGAGATTTCTCCCATTTCACTGTCGCTCATTCTTGTCGATAGCTCCTTCTTGACGAAGGCTACTATGTCGCAATATGGTGCCACGTACACCTAGAGCAGACCTCTCTCCGGTCGGGCGGGTCTACTCCGAGGAAGCTGCGTTGGAAGGAAGAAGCCTCAACGAAGGTGGCGCAGTGGGGTTGCTCTTCTTTATTGTCTGGTTTTAAAGAGAGTGAGCGAGTAGGCTCTATCGGCGAAGGTGGATATGAAACCACCGCCCCTCTTACCTTGGCTACTCGCAAAAATACAAAAATGAAACTATAAACGCCAGCCTTTCAGCTCACTGGCCTTGATGACGAGCTTCTCTTGATGCTCTGCACTTGGATCGTCAATTCGGTAACAATCACTATCTCATGAATCCTCATTGCTAGCTGTCACGGACTCTTGAGATGCGCCCTGTGTACTGCATGTTCTGTAGGGCTGATTACCTGGCGGACAGCGTCTTCTGGAACTCTGTCCACTGGCAGTCCGCCTCTCTATATCTCAGAGCGAAGGCTAAGCATCCAGCTAGTCTGGAGCTCACTCTTCAATCTACCCTGCATCCATCAATACACTAGGCTATCGTTTGCCCCCGCACTGCAAAGTCGAGGTGTATCTGGCGAACCTGAGGCTGGCTTTTATACATTACCCTGCAGCTCTGTCCAGCCACGAATGCATGACGGGCTGCTCGTCGGTGTGGCTGGCGAAAGCAACTCCCACCGGTAAGTGATTGCGCGCCTCCGTCAAAGGCAAACCTAGATTAACGGTAACGTGAACTATTAGCCGGTGCTATTGGGAATATCGTGGGCCAAAACCAATCAAATGTTGTCAAGTTGCCACGTCTGTATTTAGTGGCGCAGTTCCTGTATTCCTGCACGCCCTCTCTGTAGGACTGGTAGTGGCTTCTGTAGGCTGTCGCTCCCCTCTGTAGATTCGCACCACGCTCTGTATTTTTGGAGCACCTTCTGTAGAAATGGTATGTTTATCTGTAGTTTCCACCCGCTCTCATTTTTGAGCCCAACAGGTTTCCTATTCACAAGCACAACTGCGTCATGTTGACTCTAATCGATGCCAAGTCCATCCTTGAAGTCATCGGCGATGACGGCTTGTCCTTCCTCGCAGCAACGTCGCTCAGTTCTTGGGCGGCGGTAATAGTACGTGATTTCACGGTCGTTGAGAGGCTGAGGCGAGCGGTTGTTCGACGCGTCCTTCGTGGACGGCAGCTCGAGTAGAGTTTCTCGATTTTGTCGAGGTCCTCGAACGAGATGGAGATCGGGCTGTTGAGCACCCACCAGTCCACGATTTCACTGCACAGTGGAGTGGTCAAGCTCCCGCTGTAGTTGATCAGATGACTCTTCCCCACGAGGCTGTTGAGCATGTCGGCGTAGTTCAGCTCGCTCTCCTCCAGGTCAAACGTTTCGTCATCCGTCGCCATATCACCCAGTAGGTTGTTGATGAACCGGTTGTGCTCTGCGCCTTCCTCGGCGTGAAGAAAGATGCCCATGACCAACAGCTTGCCGCTCCCGCTAATGTCCTTGTGCACAAAGTGGAGCTCGGCGTCGTAGTGGTAGTTGTTGACCGTGTGCTCCGATGTCGCGTGCAAATGGAACTGAAGCAATGTGTATTCGCGATCGTGGACATTGGCGGACTTGACCGTGCAGTCTACTGACAAACTCAACGCAAAATCATCAGCCACAAATGATCGTTATTGGACACAACAGAGCACTTACGTTGGTCATTTTGGATTTCCCACTTGTACACGTCCTCGAGCTTCTTCAGCGTGAACTTTTCGCAGTCCCCGCCGTACCGGAGTGGGGGACGATCCGTATCCCAAAACTCAACGTGCGAGATTTCAGTCATTGGGAAGTCGATCGGCGACTGGTGTGTCCCTTCGCAACTGGGATACGAGAGCTTCTAGTCCTCGGGCCCGAGTTCGTCCTCCGTCGTCTCCTTGTACCCCCACTTGGTAGGCAAGGACGACAGAGCCTGGCATGACACAAACAACCCTGTACTCAACACCAGCAAGCGGCTTATCTGTCCGATCATCTTTTTCTCCTTCGGTTCTTCGATCGAACGGGTTCAAAAGTAAGCATTACGAGCCACTGCAACATCGAGCCGATGTGATCGAGTCCCCCCAGCAAAAATCTTCATGAAGCGCCACCAACAACACGAAACTCCTCGTGTCCAAAGGTTAAAAGATCTCAGCGTGCTTCCGATTTCACAGATCGGCTACTGGTTCTTACGATGGATTTGACTATGAAAACCCACAACCTTTTCAGGGGAACTAGAGGGTTGGGCTGGTAGCGCTTATTGCAAACTCAATTGTACTGCCGACCCAATTAGTTGAAGAGGTAGCACAAATACAAACGACAAACGCGACCCGCGCGCGCGACTTAGGCACGCCGCATTTGCGGCGCACCAGTCGCTCTGCGCATTGCGTTATGAACAACAAAACTAACAGTCTGCAACAAGAGGGATGCAAAGTATATGATAACTAAAAAATCCGGTGCCTACCACAGGCTCGTATCCTAGAGATCTAGCGAGATGACCGGAGGTGCAGCAGTGCGCGTCTCTGGGGTAGATATCCAACTAAACCGCAAAAAAATCAAAATCAAATTCAAATTAAAAAAAAGTATGCTCATATTCAACTGTCACCGTGAAAGTATTAAAATGGATTATTCCCAGAAAAAGATTGAGAAGAGTTCTGAAACAACTTGACTTGGCGCCGCGTCTCGAGCCATGCTACGATTCTTCTCACTTTTCAGTTCGTGCTCGACTGCTGCAGTGGCCCCACCCTCCGCGGGCTCATACTCGCTGCTGTAGCACCGAGCGCGCTGCTGTCAAGAACACTACATGTATCTACCAATCTACCGATCTATCAATTTTACCACGCAACCTATCTATCAACGCGGCTTGCTCGGTCGCTGCGGTGGCGCCCACCCTCCGCGGGCTCATACTAGCTGCCGTGGCACCGAGCGCGCTGCTACGAAGAACTCATCAACTCTACTGTATAATATGCCAAACATTTTTGTGCGTGTAGCCCCTCAAGCTGTCCACTGGGACTACAGCAGCATCTGATACTGCTGTGGACGTCTGATTGGGCAACCGCAGCGAGCGGCATGAAGATCACGGGGACGACGATGACGGCGTCACCGAAGGAGGTCTGCTCCATTCAGCTCAAGCGCTGAAGGCTGTGCAAACTACTGGGCTGAGAGACTCTACTAGGCCGGCGTTGAAGATTAAATAGGCGGGGCACCGCGATCCCAGAGCTATGCTCAATTGATTAGTGGTTTTAACTAATCAAGACATTTTCAATTCAAAACAGCTTCTATAGACGTTAAAGTAGTTGGTCCCATCCATACTGTAAACGATCACTTTCCTCGCCGATACTTTTCTCAAGTAATGTATCCTGTAAATCCTAACACAATAAACCAGATAACATCCAAAACGTTAACGTAAGCAATCATTTAAGCTTCCACCTGCTATATTTCGTATTAAAACCTGTGTAATTAAGTCGATTTTGGTTTTGGATACAAAATATTAGATTTATAAGACCCTTACACTTGGAATTTGTATTGATCCAGTACCTACTTTTTCTGTGGACCACATATTTAAAGCCTCGAATTAATCCCTATTGGGTACATACGTAGCACTACCAGGATAAATGAACGAATCTCCTCTTGCTACCAGCGTGTGTCTCTCTGCGGTCGGTAACCTTGAAGTGATTGCGATTCTCACCGAGCATTTTAGAGGAGGAGTTAGAAGCTAGCGACGACAGGAAGAGCTTGATCGATGAAAGTGGACGCCGTTCTGAAATGGTGAAAACTCATTCAATTCAATCGCTGCGAGCTTGGAAATCTTTTCTGCAAACTCCGGATCACTGACACTGCTTTTTAGCTGCCTGACTGAAATCGAACGGGTGAAAGGGCCATTTTGTTGGACAAGGCCAGCGAAGAGAAGAGAGAGAGTTGTTAATTCCGCGAGTGGCCATAAGTACTGATCATCTACCTCAATGTTCACATCACCGCACGTTGGTACCGTTCACCGCACAAGATCTGCTGCCTAAGTAAGAGACTTTGCCTTCAAGAGTGCAGCGCGAGCAGACACCGCGGCAATGCCAACGCTCGACTTGGGAGCCTTGTAGTCGGCCGGGATCTTCTCGTCAATGATGAATGAGCGCGCGTGGTCGACCGAGATGGTGTCACCAGAGCCGAGAGCCATCAACAGCACAGACGCTTCGAGGAACGCGAGTGACTGAGCCTTGACGCCATACGAGCACTCTGGGTTCTGCGCGTTGCAAGTGTTGCCACGGTCCTTGCGCGTCTTGGCCACGATGCTGTTGGTCAGCAGTCCGTCGCTGCCCGCGCGGCTGAAGAACTCCTCAGCAAGCGTCACGTTGACCGTCATGGGGTCGTGGACGAAGTAGGCGTCCGTGTGAGCGAGCGATGCGTCGTGCTCGATCTTGTTGTGGATGCCGAGGTAGTCCAGGTTGACCGGGTCCGGCAGCGCAGCCACCAGAATCGCCGCCACGCCCGGGCCGATGTTGTACACCTTCTGGAGCGCATTGCTCAGCATGTCGTGCGTGATGTTCTGTCCGTTGCGGGGCAAGTAGCCGTGGTTGGCGAGCGTGTTGAGCGCGGGGCACGGCGCGCGACGGTAGGGGGCAGTGGTGCCGTACACACCCGAAGCCTCGCTAGTCGTCGGACGGTAGTAGTCGCCCTCCTGGAGAGCCCAAGCGGACGAGGTCGCGACGGTCGTCGCAATGGCAGCAACTGCAATCGAGCGGGTGAACGAGACCATTGCTGTACGATAGGATCAGAAGCACTCGGTGGCTTGCGAGCAACTTGAGCAATGAGCCGAGGCCTTCCAGTTGATTCGGATCGCGACCTGGCGTACGTTGCATGGCATCCGGGAGACAGGAAGAGGAGCAGCATTACTGCGCTGTTAAAGTGACTGAAGCGGGGCATTCCTTCAGTATGATGTAGTATAGGTTTATGCTTCAAGATAGGTGCATGATTCAATACTATAAAATGAAAATGAGGCGAATCTTGCATGTAATATTGGAGTTATAGATTGTTTAGTAGGAAATACTGAATGCATCTCCAGTGTACAGCATCCGTCAGAAGGTGTTGGGCAAGGCGTGAGGTGTGATCATCGCATGCGAACCGTGAGCCGTTGCCCGGTGGTTCGTCCAAATTGCCTGGACCCCCGGGATCGGAGCTACCGGTTCACACCTCGGTGGTGTAGCCGAATCGAAGCCACATCAAGGCACTGGAGGACTTGAAGCGCTTCTGATCCTGTGCACTGTCCGTTTGCTGATGTTAGAGCATCTCCAACGGTAGTGCAAAACTCAAGGAATTGCACGATATTTGCACAATTGCAAAAAAATCATCCCCAACGGGGAAGTGATAGGGGTTCAGAAGTGTAGTGCTGAAGTAACACCTTGAAATCGATAGTGCAATTCCCGGATGGCGTACAGTGATTATCGGCCTGCTATTCACTACGACCTGCCAGTTATTGCACGCAAAGTGCAAGGCAAAAATATGCATTTGCGGGCGCTTCCAGCGCGTGCACCCGTCCGAAAGAGGCACACAACGCTCTCACAAGACATTTACTGGCAGTTTGATAGGTATACAGGATGAATAGAAGCGCCCGGGCTTACTGGCAGTTGCTATAGTATGTAGGGCAAATTACTTGCTGTCCCAAACCCATGCTGCAAACAACGGCGGGCTGATATCGACCTGAAGTGCCCCATAGTTACCTAGAGCAGTATGCTGGTGCCTTTGCCGCGGATAACCTTAGCTGCGCTACCCTGTATCGGCCATTAGGGAGGGAAGGCTACCCGCTTTCACTACGCAATATTGCAATACCGTTGGGGAAGCTGAACTATTGCAAAAAAATTCAAGCGTGGTCGTCATGTTTATGTTGCTAATCGGCCATTCACTTCGCCTTATCACTTTTGCAATTTGCACTACCGTTGGAGATGCTCTTAGGGGCTGTTTCATTTGAGAATAGCGCCGGGCCGGAATAGCTATTCTACGCTATTCAAACGAAACAGGTGGAGAATAAAGCCCCCAAAATAACTGAGGAAAAGAATATGCGTTATGGAGGGAAGCACATGATTGGCCGGCCGCCATTCACAAAAGTCCCTCTCACCAACAATGCCACCAGCACTGGTCGCGTGCTCGGCAGTCGAGCGCGCCATGCTGAGGGCCCTAGCGGGCTCTAGAGGAGCACTGAAGATGCTCTACCCTGCCGCAATGATCCCTCGTATAGACCGGAGGTTTCTCATCTCGCCACGAAGGCTAGGCGCACTCCCAGCAGCGTCAGCACGGCTGGCTTGCGGAGTTAGGTGGTTCTCGACGGAAAGAAGAGGAAGCCCCGGCCATGTAGCTATTCCCCAGGAATAAGTTATTCTGACTTTCAAAGTCAGAATAACTTATTCCTGGGAATAACTTCTGAGCCAATAGGATCGTCGTATTTTGTCGTATTTAAGCGGGAGGAATATCTCCCGCTATTCTTATTCCAGTTATTCTCAAATGAAACAGGCCCTTACTCATTGCAGAGGCTCACCACGGTCGGTAAGGTGTCGGACCATTGAGCTCGACGTAGATGGCTGCCTGACTAACAACAGTAACCCAACGCTGCTCGGAATCGATAAACAGTGTAGGTTAGCTCGACATTGCTGCCGCCCGACGCCAGCAAGCTCTGCACCTTTTGTCCTGCCTCGCCTCGCAGCTCGTCGAGCACGGCAGGAGACGCCGCGACGTCATGCTAAGCCATCATCAGCTCATCAGCGCACCGCAGCGGGCTGTCGCCCGTATGAACAGGCCAGTGCCATCAGTCCAAATCTCCTCTCCACGACGCTCGGCTGGCGGAGGGAGCAGGGAGCGCTCAGCTGAGTGCGCGAGCTCTGGCGGCTGTTCTGCAGTCTTCAACCCCGGCCACCGCCACCGCATGGGCACGAGGCGGCTGCACTACGGCAGCAAGGACAGCGGCCCGCAGTCCGTGTGCTCAGCGCCAGAGGGAGTGCGAAGATTGTCGCCAGGCGAGGAACCGACGTCGCTGTCGCAGCGATCCGTGAAGGCGTCTGGGCACTTCCTCCAGCGGCAGCAAGGCGCGAGAGCGTCCAGAGCGTGGCTGTCCGAAGCCACTTCAACGCCAGCACTACGAGACGCGCAAAGTTCATCTTATTCGCGCCAGCGAGCACGGTTTCGGCTAAGGTGTGCGACGTGTGACGAGGCTCGTGGGCATTTCGGTAGCAGCCTTGTGTCGTCTTTCCTGAAAGCCCCCGCCACGCTGCAGGCTTATCGAGGAAAGGCTCAGCTCACAGATACTAGTGGTAGCTACGTATACATGTATGGATATGCAGCACCGGCATTTCCGTCCAGGTCTGGACGGTGTCGGGTAAAGCAACTTTTTAGTGCGGCTGCCGACTCGACGACCGTCTGTACTTCTGTATCTGGCCACAAAAATAGAAGCCATCTGGAACTTGGTTTCTGAAACTTCAGATCTAAAAGGTGGGGGAGCAGTACCGTGCGCGACACGGATCCACGGGGAACGGGCCCGAACATAAGCGCGGCGGACGCTAATCCAGGCATTTGTGTCCATATTTCATGTGCGCGACACGATCTGATTTCCGCCTTGTTGTGTCCCGTGCGGTGCGCACCTCGGAGCAGAGGACCAGGCCGTCACATCCATACCTGCAATCGTGCGTGCGCCCGCGTCGTCGTAAGTGCCGCCCCGACGCAGCAGACCAAGAGGGGGCTGGGATCACACACCCGCCGTAGCCTAAGGACCCTTCGCAGCCATGGACTTCACGGCGCCCAATGAGTCCGATGTGGACATGATGCACGACGACTCGATGCTCAACGCCAACCTGGCGGCGCAGTACGGCCACCCGCAGCAGCAGCAGCGGCCGCTGCCCCGCACCCGGGCATCCCGGCCTGAGCGCCGACCCGCAGAACGTATTCCCGGGCGTGTACGTGCCCGGGCTGGAACCCCATGGACCAGCCGCAGCAGGCCGACGCCATGGAGGAGTACGCGCGCCTCATGGGCATCAAGGTGGAGAACGACGACCCGAACGTGAACGCCAACGCCTTTGGCGTGCCTGGGCCCAACAACGACATGGCTAAGATCCAGGCGAACGCCGCGTACTTCGAGAACCTCATCAGCCGCGACCGCAACGACGCCATGGACGACGGCAACAACGTGACGTCCATGACGCTGCCCGCCGGTCTCGGCAGCGGCATGAACGGCTTCCTGGGAGCCCCCATGGCGCCCGCGCCGCCCATGTACAACCCCAACACAGAGCTGGCCTTCCAGGACGGCGGCTCGCGACTGTACGACCCGTCGTCCGGCTTCCCGGCCAGAACGCACCCATGCCCTTCCACAAGGCGCCCCAGGTACGGCCCGGCATGCTCCCGCCCGACATGGTGGGCTCGCAGACGCTACCGCCCGAGATCATCTCGGCCATGATCAAGAACAACCCGGCGCACAACTTTGAGAACCTGAGCGAGGACGAGAAGCAGGCGCTGATCAAGGAGGAGAAGTCCCGCGAGCGCAACCGCGACCACTCGCGCAAGTCGCGTCTGCGCAAGAAAGAGTTCGTCGAGTCGCTCAAGCACGAGGTCGGACAGCTGCAGGTCTACCAGCAGATCTGCGAGCAGTGCATGGACTGCATCGCGCTCGTGGCGGCCGAGGCCTCGGCGGTGTTTCTTTTCTCGAGCGCCGCGTACACGCGCGTGCTGGGCTACCAGAACCACCAGATCGTGCCCGGTCAGACGAGCTTCCTTGACATGGTGCACCCGGTACGTTCCTTGCTGATGCCTTTGCTGTTGATGACGATAACGTCTTGGCTTCGCCAAGTTGTGTCGCCATGTTGCAGAGTCTCTAACGTTGCTGATTGTTTACGGTTTTGGTGGCGTAACACAGGACAACGTGCAAGAAGTCCGCGCGGTGTTCACGAAGCTCAACACGCTGGGCGAGACCCATAGATGTACGTACCTCTCTGCCGGCACCCGTTGGCAGCCCGGCGCCGACTGACAGGTGTGTTGTGGTGGCTTGCTCGCAGTTAAATTCCGAATAAAGTCAACGGAGGGCGAGTACTACAACGCGGAGACGACGGCTCGCCTGGCGGAGAAGGGCGTCGTGTGCTCGACGCGCGTGGACCGCGACATCTAAAGCGCGGGGAGCTCGATGCGGCACGGCCAGCTCGAAGGAGGAGACCGATGACAGCACGCCACGTCCGCGCGGTGATAGGCTAGGCTGCGCGTGACCGACGGCCTGGTGGCAGCGGATGGGCTCTGTGGGTGACGCATCAAAGATAGCCGAGACGGCCGTCTCCGGCGGACGCGCGAGTGTGTGAAGTGAGCGAGCGAACGAGCGAGGGAGTCGAAGCAGCAGGCAACCTATATTTTAATTTTGCTGGTTGACGACGACAGCGCGGGGCAGGAAGGTGCCGGCAGTGCCGAGCGGCGAGCAGAACGACAGGAACTAGCAGGAAATACACGGCACGCGGGGCAGCACGGACAGTGAATGTTAATATACCGCGTTTGATGGCTGGCCGCCTGGCGTCCTCGATTGCGCACGTATCGCAATGCGCAGCGCAGTGCTTGATAGCACTCGCCCTCGGCCTTGGTCATTGCCGAGCGAGCCCATCGAGAGCGAGTAAGCTGCACAGGAAACGCCCGGCGCTTCCAAGGCTTCGAATCGATGGACGGTTGTGGAATAGAGCTCCAAAGGTGCTGGAGTCTCCGATGCGCCAAAAGGTGCACTTGGTGCTCCGCATACAAAGTGCAAGTGTGGCGCCCTCTATTCGGGCGATAGTAGTATCTCTCCGCCCGCCTTTTTTGCAGCGCCACTACGAAATCAGAACCACAGCGAAGAAGCTGTTCAGGGCAGTTGAGTCTGCGATTAGGCGCGTAGCGAGCACTCGGCGTTGGAAGCGACCACCTGCCTGCCTGCCTACCTGCCTACCTAGGTCAGCTACAGTCCTTCACATCTGTCTACACAGACGCTCGCCGATGGAGGCGGCAGCTGTGGAGAGCATCTCCAAGGCGCTGGGACTGCCGCGGCCCTTCCTGCACGAGCCCAACCGCGCCTTCACGCAGCTCGAGTCGTGGCAGCAGCTCACGGCGCTGCTGGCCACGCAGCCCGTGCGCATCAAGCCGCTGGGCTACTACCGCACCCCGACAGCGTCGATATGTACGTCCATCCGTCCGTCCTCCTGCTCCACAGATTGTGTCCGTCACCAGCCAGTTACACTCACTAACCTATTCCTGGGTGGGTCAAAAATGTATCCATCTTGTATGCCGAAAATGTAGCTATGTGTTCGAATGCTCGCTTGAGACGCGTCCGCGCGCCGCTACAGCTGGAAGATCTACCGCCGCTACCGGCACTTCCAGAAGTACATCGCGCACTCGTCGGAGCTGCTGGCCAGTCGCTCCGTGCGGGTGCCTCGCCTGTCCCAAGCGTACCTCAAGATCTTCCACGCGCAGCACTGCAAAGACCGCCTCGTGGAGCTCCACAACTGGTTTGAGGGCGTGGCGGAGACCACGCAGAGCTACTGTCTGCAGCTGCAGCAGAAGCAGGGAGAAGCAGGAGAGGGAGAAGCTGCTGAAGCTGCAGCAGCAACGGCTGGCGCAGCTCGAGGAGCACGCGCGGCTCAAGGCCGCCAAGAAGCAGCACAAAGCCACAGCAGCAGCAACGCTACGGCTGTTCGGCAGGATGTACTTATTACGAGTATGAGCACAGGACGACTGCGCGTGCCGTCCACCACAGCCGCTAGCTCCCGGCGGAGGAGTAGCATTAGCTTGAAGACCGTGGAGCAACAGGGAGACCCGGCGCTCTATGTGCTCAGGACGGACACGGCGGAGGCGCTGCCGGTCGTGATGCTCAGCTGCTTCCTGTTTGCTGGAGCCAACTGCCCGTTCCCGCACGTGTTTCGCGGCATGCCGACCTTTGCCTTGGCGTTGGAGGAGCTCAATGTGCAGATTACTCAGGCCGCGCCCGCCGCGTACCCATCCAAGCTCAAGAACTCCATGAGTACAAGAGCAGGACTCGGATTGAGGCTGACCGCTAGTCACGAGCAGGAAGGACAGTTCCTGGGGGCAACGGTGGCAGGCTTTCTTCGAGATCAGCAGGAGCTGGACCCGGCGCTGGCGGATGTCCCGGTAGGGGCGAAGTTGGTGCGCGTGAATGGAGTCAACGTGAGCGACGCGCCTTTTGACCAAGTGTTGATCCAGCTTCGGAGCGCCGGGCTGCCACTGCGCTTGAGGTTTCTCTACAACCCCAATCTTAACCGTCAAAGCAGCAGTTCGGTGACGCCAAGGTCTAGCGTTGATGCTACATCCGATCCAGAGTCACTGAGTGGACGGCAGCGGCTGGTGTCTAGCGCCAGTGGCGGTAGCAGCAGCAGCGGAAACTCGATGGCTGGTCCAGTTGATGCAGGAAAGCCGCCGATAGACTCAAGCCATCGCAGCTACAGTGTGGACGCGCCGCGGTCAACGTCGGGTATATTCGGGTCTGTGTTTGGCGATTTGTTTGGTGCTGGAAGCGCTTCCGGGGCTAGTGGAGCTCCGATGTCTGCGAAATCTGGCATTGTCAGTGCCAGTGGCAAGCAGCGAGGCGAGACAGCTGATATCGCGGTGGGATCGACTCATCATGGGATGCTAAATGGTGCTGCTGCCTTGTTTGCTTGGGATGATGTGACTGGAGGGTCCCGCGACCTCATTTCGCGTGGATTCTTCTCGTACTTGCCGCCGTCGTTGCTCCACGAATTGCGCCAAAAGCGTCGCGCCGAGAGGAAGGCAAAGGCGTTCCTGCCAGAGCACGACTTGGATGACAGTGATGATAGCGACGACAACCAACGGGCTGAAGACATCAAGGCAATCATGTCGCGCAAGGCTCAGGGGGTGTGGAGTACGGCAACGGGTCCGATGGGATTGTCCTTTGGAGCGTGCAAGATTTGTGATGTGGAGGCGGCGATGCTTGAGGTGTCTCCCGTATTCTTTTCGTCGAGATCGGAGCACCGCGGCAGCGAGAAACGACTGTGCAAGGGCTTCGTGTTGGTCTCTATCAACAATGAGAGCACTTTTGGCGCACCGTTTGCCGTAGTAATCAAGCGTCTGCGTTCAGCTTCGCGCCCCACCAGCTTGTGCTTCCGTTGGTACCAGGATTTTAGCCCGTTTTTAGAGACGGAGCTCGCAGAGCAGCACGGAAACAGCGTTCACCGGTCTGCAAGCTTGATCAAAAGTCATGGGATTGGAGCCAAGGCGTTCGTGAACAATCTGGATTGTGTGGCAGAAGCGCAGACGGATCTGAGCAACAGTCTGCAGCTCGCCCTCATGGAGAACGCTTCGATTCGCGACGAAATTGGCGTGCTTCAGGATGCCCATCGTGAACTGCGGCTTGCGCAGGAGCGCGCCGCTCAGCGAGAACTCCTTCTTCAGGCCAAGATCGAGCAGAGCGACGTCGTAATTGCCAGGCTGAAAGAAGAGGTGGATGTTCAGCGCCAAGAGCTGGAGAAGTCGCGTTTGCGCGCGCAGGAGGCGGAGGTCAAGCTCGCAACGAACAAGAAGGAGTACGAGGATATGCTGGAGAAAGCTCAGAAAGCGCCAAGATGCGGCTTGCGGAGCATGAGGAGCAGCTAGTGAAGGAGTCGAACCGATCGATCGAGAACGCCAACGCCTTAGCCGAACGTCGCGCCCAGAAAATGTTGGAGGCCGCAGAAAACGAAAGCCAGCGCAAGCATGAAGAGTATCTGCAGAAGCTGGCTGAGGAGCACTCGGAGGAGGTGGAAAGTCTCATGCAGCAAGTGGCCGTGTGGCGGCACCAGGTGGAGGTGCTGACGGAAGCTGAGAAGCGAAACTACGCAGCATTGGTGAGCAATGGAGTGAACCCATACGGAGATTACCAGCGCTCTCGCTTCGGCTATTCGAGCTCGGACTCGCCCTTCGCAGACCTCAAGAGCGTGGGCAGCAGCGACCTCCAAGCGCCACGTCGGAAGCCCGGGAAGGCGCAGGGATCGAGTGTATCCACGGCTGCAACCGCCGCCAAGTGGCGGGACGGCAGCCCCGAGGATGACAACAAGAACAAGAACCACGCGCTCTCCAGTACCTCGGACCAGTCCTCTCAGTCCAACAACGGTACATTCTGGGATCGCATGGTCTCACTGCTGGCTACAGAGTAACCAAACCCAAGAACTAGCAGTATGTGGATGGACGGTGTCGTGTGTACGCTTATAAACCCAACAAGTTATGGTAGCTTGTCAATTTGAGCTCGAGGAACCTTTCACTTCACAATGCAGAGCACCCGAGGACCCCCGACCAAACGGCAGGCTGTGAACAACCTACAGATCTTGGTGAGGATCCTGCCGTTCGAGTGAGGCCGAAAACTGTAGAGGACAACGTTGTGCAGCGTTAGTATTGCCGAGCTGGTGGTGGGCGCAATTGCACAATGTATCGGGCTCCACTGCCGTGGTTGGTCCGTGACGGACGCCACTCTAGACTATTGGTTGACATGAAAGTCTGGGGGCGTGTAAACTGGACTCTCTTTTACTGCTCGGACCGCCTTCAGTACAGTGTAGTGTATCAATCAATTCCACTTAGGAATGGCTGACTAATTGTGTGCTTGCTCACGACTTCGCGACACCTGGAGCGCAGTCTCAGATACACTTGGCGAGACTCAGCACAGTCACCAAGCAAACACGAACAGCAGGCACATCAACGATTGCGCGAAGATTTGCTCAAGTTTCGTTTTCACGTCATCGAGTGACACAAATGCGAGAGAAAAGTACAATTTTTCTTCACGTCATTTATTACTTCAATAAAGAGCATGGTTACGCAGGGAAGTTTGGATCTTGCTAAAGTTTTGGCGCTGTAGATAGTGGGGATTTTCGGTAGAATCGCGTCCTGGTCTCTGCTTCCTATAGGATGGCCTGCCTTCCGTGTACACGGAGAAATACAGTATATAATATTGCTACGTGCATTAATAATACGGCACTGCACTCCATCGCCCATGCATATGTTGCAGCTTGTGTGTCGTCATACTTTGCTAAAATTTTACCATAACGTAAGACTGAAAACGTCTCCGACTCTCTTCTTGAAGAAATACCATAAGTAGTAGTCTACGGTAGAGGAAATCGCCTCATTGTGTTCAAGTCATCGCGGTGAAGTCGTCGCGCTTGATCACCCTCAGTCTCGAACAGCAAAACACAACGAAAAAAGATTAATTCTGAGTGGGCTTAGACGAATCCTAAGTGGCTACACTACGATGGCATACTTCTGAGCGGGGGAGGAATCATGAGCGGGGCAAGGGGAGGAATTGCGAGTGGAGGGTGAATCCTTTGTCTGTACCAATTGTACTTGAGACCTCAGCAAACAGGCGATATCAACAATATCCAACCGCAACACATCATGCAGAGAGCCAGAAAATATATGGCCATAACAATTATTGCCATATTTTTCAATACAATAATGTATTTCTGGTCTTCGAACTTTGCCCGACAATAACTTATTTCGGTGCTATCACCCCATACAATAACCTATTTCATGTTCGAAGAATCACTAAATCTCCACCAATCACCACTTCTAGTCAGCCATTTATTAGCCAATCAACAGGAAGGTTTTGACAAAATCTCAGCAGCCATCCATTCCGGCACTGTGATTGCAGGAGCACCATTGCCAATGCTACTTTCATTCTTCGTTTTGCAACACCAAGTATGGACTCCCTCCTATCTCCAACGCGCTCCCCTGCATCGCGCTACACCAAGAAGCAGATCTGCGACGTCTTTTTCAAGCCCATCCTCGACGAGAATGACGAGTGCATGGGCTACTACCGGTGCCGGTGCGGTGTCCAGCGTAAGCAAGATGCTAAACGTGGCTATACGAACCTCATTAGCCACGTCGTCA
Organism: Phytophthora melonis; assembly: GCA_024211575.1. Classification (NCBI taxonomy): domain Eukaryota; phylum Oomycota; class Peronosporomycetes; order Peronosporales; family Peronosporaceae; genus Phytophthora; species Phytophthora melonis. Next base: position 73,346 of record JAMXKT010000025.1, on the reverse strand, counting down.
GCCAGCACCCCGACTACGCCGACACCCTCGACAATTTTCACGGCGGAAACAACGGCACGCTCTTGTCCTTCATCGACAAGAAGAGCTCGAACGTCTTCGGCTGGCTGGACTGGCTTGTGTGCGCGAACCTGCCCCTCTCGTTCTGCGAGAATCCGTTGACGCGTCGCTACACGTCTCTGGATCCGGTCTGCGACGACACGTTGGTGCAGTACCTAGCCGCGGTGTGTCTGGAGGTGCTGCGAGCTCTCAGCGATTACCTACCTGCTGAATTCGGTATCGTCTTTGACGGGTGGTCGTTCAAAAGTGAGCACTACCTCGTTGCTTTTGCGGCGTTTGGTCATGACGGCAAGCAAGAGACCGTGTTGCTGGCAATGGCACCTCTGTGGTGTAGCGGGATCAGCAAAATTTACAAGATCGCCGATCCAACTTCCCAACTGCGCCCGAACACCGACTTACGGAGGGGGTCCCCCGATGATCCGTGATCTGTGTGCTGAACTGGTCACCTTGGGTACCCGTCGGTAGGGCTGGATCTGCTCCTCTGGTGTCTGCTGAAGCGTCCGAGCCTTGAAGACGGAACAGTCTGGGCGAGACGCGGGGATGCGGGTGGAGCAGCGCGGAAATCTTCACTCTGCTCGCGGTTTACTCCAAATCCAGTAGTCTTGTACTTGGATCTGGCGGCCTGGATCTGGATCCGGCCGGGTTGTTGCCTTTCAGTTGTTGTTGTCCTTTTCGTTGCCTTCGCAGGTCTTCCTTAGTCGTGTTTGCCGCCTCCAATGACGGTGTCGTTGACAGTTGAGAAGCGAAGGACGCACCGGCCAAACAGATAACTCCGGTGGATCTTGGATCCGCACTTGACAGTAGTTCACTAGGAAGGTTTTGGATCTGGCCAATGTATTACTCCAGTCTTACCACCAACACTAGATCTGCTACGGCTAACCTCTCTACGCCGCGTAGGGCCAATGTAGTTCCCGTTTCCAGGCGAGGGAGGAAGCACTTGCGTTGATCAAGGCAGATTCGTTTCTGATTTATGCTTAAGTTCGCTCCTATGCCAAAGTCCTATCACCATGTGGATCCTATCATCCCATCTGTACCTACTGACTCTACGGGCTCTCTTTACCTCCATTGCGTGTCAGCCGCTTGCCCGTCTTGTTGTGTTCACGGCGTCTTGATTACGCCAGGGTACCGGACTGAACCCATCTTGGATCGGGATCTAATGGGTACAGATCCAGATCCATCTGATTCCGGATCCAGATCCATCTGAGTCTGGATCCATTACCCACTCGGTCACTTGCCATCTTCCATTTCCGAGAATTGCGCTTCACCACACCTCTGATGGGCGCCGAGGAACGCGAAGGTGATCCCCTGCATGATGCAGATGCACACATCGCATTCCTCAAGTCTATTTTGAAGCCATTGAAGCGACACATTGAGTGTGTCCGCTTTCTCGTTGGCGACAACTGCGCTGTCAATGTAAGCGTGGCCAGGAAGCTGGGGATACCTTTGGTGGGCTGCGCCAGTCACCGCCTGAATCTCGCCATAAAGATGTACCTGGAAACCCACGCGGATATTCTCGACAAGATCAACTAGCTCATGAAGTACTTGCGGTGTCTCAATCAGTCGGCAAAGCTCCGGTACGTATTGTATTAGGTTAATGCTTAGTAGAAGGTTTATGCTAATGTTGAGGTTTGTGTGGTCAACCCAGACTGAAAACCCCACTGCGGCCAGTCACTCGTCAGGCGACGCGCTGGTCTTCTACATTCGCCATGGTGGAGCGGTTCTTCAAACTCAAGCCATTCCTGGACCCCGCGGACGACGACTTGGCTGCGTACATGCCATCGCCGTTGGAGGAAATGCGGCTTCGGGCAGCGTTGGACGAGTTGAAGGACTTTGAATCGGTAAGCAAGAAGCTACAAGAGGAAGGTGGCCTAACCATGGCGGATGTGCGCGCTCTTTTCGACAGCTTGATGGAGAAAGAGCCGTCGCTAGGCAGCTACTTGGCCCCTCAAGCTCCTATCGTCAAGTTTGCAGCGTTTGAGAAGGCGTGCGTTCAAGTGCAGAATGGGGATGAGCGCTGCCTGTCGAGGGATGGCGCCGAAGCGTTAGCCCCCTTCGTGACGAAGCCCTCCGTTACCTCTCAGCCCGTGAATTCAAGTAATCGAGCCAAGAAGAAGCTGAGTTTCGCCGAACAAGCACTCAAGAAGCGGTAGGTGGCGGCTCAACTTCTGCCGAAGTAAATACCTTTTTGTTTTTTTATATTTCAGTCATCTTCTCACAGTTTGTATTTTTTGGTTAATATTTCCAGGTACGAGCTGGTGCATTACATTCCGCCGACTTCCAACGTTGCTGAACGATTTTTTAGCCAGGCGGGGATTGTTTTGTCGCCGCTTAGACAAGCGATGTCGCCGGCGCAGCTCGAGAACATCCTGTTTCTTAACCCTTTTGCGATGATTTTTATACTTGGAATTTGTATGGGAGCCCTCCGATACAAAACCGTAAAACATGACTAGATGCATGGTTTTACGCCGAGACCCGCAAACCAAAATCGGACATAAGACTCGATTTTATTCGTACCTAATATAAAACATGCTACTTAGCCATGTTTTAGTACAGTTACCGCCCCGACCCTTACTGGCTAAAATTATCATTCTAAACTCTGATTGGGTCGATTTTGTAAAACATGCTAGTTAGCCATGTTTTACGCAGAACCATCGCAAAAGGGTTAAGATAAACCGCCGGTATTGGAACCTGTCGACTGTGCGAACGGCCGGTAAGCAGATTTGAGGTCACTTGCGTGCATAATGGATTTCAGGTTGCTGTCCTAAGCAATAATGTATATCTCCTCTTTCTCGGCAATTTTCCATTATTTATTTCTTGTTATGCTTCCCATATCATGACAATAGTATTTAAGGAACCCTGCAGAGAGCAAATGGTATCATTTTGCGGATCATTGTTCGACCCTAACGTGGCCGTGACCAGCCGTAGCTGTAGCGCTTTGGCCTTGCTGGTACAGCCAACAGAGTTGTAGCGCCGTGGCTGTACAAGCGCACGCCGTGCGTGAATTGCGAGTACGTGCAGCGCCAGCCAACGTCGTGGCGCACGCAGCGTCCTGGTTTGTGGCTGCAGCTGTGGGCTTGCCGCCTAGCAATGCGAATTCAAAAGTGCCAAAATGAAATTATTAGTGCGTTAGCTTCTGCTATAGGATAAGACACGCACACACGCACATACTCCGAGGTGTCGTCTTCAGCCACCTAGCGCTTTGTTTTCCTTCAAACTACTCGCTTAGCGTCTAAGTACGCCGTAGGTGCGCACTCAAAATTAATCCTCCGCTCATAAATCATCTTGGGTAAAAACGTGTACGCTCAGAATTCTACTTTGTATAAAAGATCCAGGAGTGTCATCCTTTTCGTGTAGCCACTCGGGATTCGTCTTCTATGCACTCAGGATTAATCCACACCCAAACACAACGACCCCCCCCCCCCCCCCAGAAAAGTTCTGCTGATACCGCAAGACTGTATCGCCAAGTGTGTTTTGCGGTATCACGTACTGTGTGAATTGTATGGTAATCTATGTGTCTCATGGATGGTTAGGGTTAGTAGTTGGAGGAAGGAGGGAGGTGAAAGCGATTCCCAGGATTTCACAAATTCGCCCCTACCAAGCCTGGAGCTCCCTTAACTATAGACAAGCCTGGGCTCATTGGAGAGCTAGCCTTGCCCTTTAGCTTTCCAACGAACCCAACTTCATTTTATGATATTTTGTGTAGCCTTCAGGGCGTTCCGTTTCCTAGAGCACTTGTGGAACTTTGGAGATCTGGCGTGGGTGACCTCCGTCCCCGGCCGGCTGCCAGACTGGGTCAAAGTATGGCCATGATAAAAAACACGATTTGAACTGGAGTGTTTTTTTGCGGTATCAGCAGCAAGAGCCCCCAAAGCTGCAGCTAACTATTGCGAGCTCCGACGAGCAGCAGTTGATCTGCATCCCGATCCGCGCCGACGAGAAGAACAAAACGAAGCGGAGACGTCGCGTCCAAGCGCTCGTCGCCCAATAAAAAAGTCCTGCGGGTTTACACTATTTTTGGTCAGCATTTTCGCACCTCAAAGTATTAGCATTCCTAAGGCTTCGTATTGACGCAAATATGCGCGACATACAATTTGATGAATAGTCTGGCAGTGCTTCGTCCTCAAAGTATACATACAGTAGTACAGTATAATTATAGTTTCCCACGACTTGGCCTGTGTGTGCAGTACATGTACTATGTTGAGCTGCCAAGAGGGACATCGAAATCAATCTCTGATGAACAGTATTCTTCAAAAGATAGAGTAAGTGGTAACCATTATGAATTGTACCAGCTCGAAAGCCCACCCGGTCGTGGTTGATTGAACAAGACAAAAACTCCGACACTTTCATGGAGTCGACGTTGTCTTTGCATCCGCGCACGAAGCATACGATACGATAGCGTCATGGTGTTGGGTGGGGTGGGTCACTTAGGTGCGAGTGCTACGGCGCTAAATGGGAAGTGAGCTCTCTGCTTCAATGGACAACCGCATTGCCGCTTCAACTGCATTGGAGGATACGTTCGTGTTTGGTTGCCGCCGCCGCCGCCGGCCGACCGATCATCGGCGCAGTGGAAACTTTCCTGATACATTGCGGTGAGCCCGGCCGAGCCACTTGATAGAATGCGTCGGGCCGTGGGTGGGAGAGTCCGAGCGGTCGTCGGTCGGAAAAGCCCAACGCTTTGACGCGGTTGAAGAGTGAGTGGGAAGCGTTCACCCGTGGGTTCTATGGCTGAAGGAGAGTAAAGCCCATGATGCAACCGGGGGAAACCTGGGTGTAAGCGTTCGCGTGGGTCTTTTGATGGCGCTTGGCATAAAACGGACCTATCGGCGCTAAACGTAGCCATTTGATTGAAAAACGGATTTTCCGATACAAACACCAAGTGAGTCGCCGACGGACGCGCTGGTCGGCGCTGCAGCTCCACACGAGTCTCGGACACCACTTGAATCAAAAGTGCACATAGCAATACGAACGGAGACGCTCCCATAGGGTGCCGAGATCGCGGTGCGGCAAAGCTACGGCAGCCTGGTCGCACGCACAGCCACGACCGCACAAACTTGATTCGAAGTGTTCACGCGTCAACGAGAACGGGGCCCGATGACGCATCGGCATGGGGCCGGCCGGCCGGTCGTGTGGAACGGGAATTGGAATTCATAGGCCTGCACTCAAATGCAATGCAGTACCATGAGTGGGGCGTCCCTCTCATGCGTGTTGTATTTTGCCAGACGCTACATGTGTACCCGACATGGGTCCCCATGTGCTGCACTTGGCCCGTCCAACGAGCGGCAGCATCTGAAGATGCAAGCCTCCTGCCTGGATATTATCCAGATTTATTTCTCGAGCGAGTGGCATGGCGAGCTCTACTGAATTGATCCGCTGCGTCCGTCGGACAAGGAGAGAGCTGAACCAGGGATCGAAACACACCGACTGACTCAGATGGTGATCACCCACTTTTTGGTCGTTCCACGAATGAAGTGGGATGAAAAGAAGAGAGGGAATAAAACCTTCTTCTGTAGTGGGATTGTTTATCTCTCTCACACCAAATAACCCAGTTGGAATCGGGCTAATTGAGGTTGACCCACGCCAATGCCGTGTGTTTTACGCCGGCAAAAGAATGGATTTTTGGAGAGAGAGAAAAGGCCCCAACTCATATGGACGAGGTGTACGGATCACGCGTTGAAGTTGGTCAGGCGCCCGTCATTTCTATTGCCGCGATGACGGACACTCCGCACTGCAGGCTGCGACGCGAGCGCTGGCATGTGGCTCTCATCATGCCCCGTACGAGTTATGCAGGACTCCCATCGTGCGTCTCGAGCCCGCCAAAAACGGAACCCAGCGGGTTAGGACACCAATCTTAATCAGCGGCGCTTTAATCAATCTGCTGTTTCAACGTGGCCCGCTTACTTCACTGCGAGAGCTCATCGCACTGCACCGCACTGTGCTGCACGGCGCAGTCCCAACGATTTGCTCCAGGTCGCACACTTTGCACTCCACGCAAGACGCTGTAACCCGAAGCTGGCGGTGGCGACTGTACAGAGTCCCGAGGTTTCCTCTCCTCGTCCACATGGCGGGGTCGCTCGGTTGTCGTGCGTGCTCTGGCTAACTGAGGTGGGGTCTGCAAAATCAGCTCCACTTATTATACCACCACCACCAGCAGCAGCAGGAGCAGTGTTTACACATAGCTGAGCGCTGCTTGCTCGGTTTGCCCGTATGCATTCGCGGCGGATATCCATTGTTCACGGAGTGGCTTTTGGAAATGTTGAGTTGGGAGTGCGTAAGCTTTGGTTGTCATGTGAAGACTGCACTAAGCAACTTCAAGGGACACTGGGTGCCGGTGCGATTGGAGTGTACGGGGGCGCGTGTGTCTGCCCAAGTTGAAGTGATGGAGGCAGCTACAGTGTTGTAACGAGTCTGCTAACGCCAGCTCGCCAGCGGGTCGCAGCCTACAGTGCTGTCGCTGCGTGTTGTGCCCAGGTCCGCCGTCCGTCGTAGGAAACTTCAACACGTGCAGGCCGCTTCAAGCAGCCGGACTCTCGTCCTATTTATTAATCTCAATACAGTGTCGTTCACTCGTTCGTTCGTGTCGTTCAACTCGTACACTATGCTAAGTTCTGACACAGGTCGCACCAACCTCACCCCGTGTACTCGTACGTTAACAGTCTGTTGGCCAGGACTGACACTCGGATCAGTACCAACCTCACCCCGTACTCGTTCACGTTAACAGTCTGTTGGCCGGTCCAACACAGCGCCGTCCCCCAGCACACTGCACTCGCTGCTCTCGTCCGTCTCGTTCGTTGCTCGCTACCCCGAGCTGGTAGTTGTCGTGCGGCTCTCTCTCTCTCTCTCTCTCTCTCTCCGAGCCCGCCGATTCCGTTGCCGCCCACTTCTCCCTGAGCCTGCAAATTCTGTTGTGTGCTACCACTCACTCGCTCGCTCGTCCCTTTGGGTCCAGACCGACCCTTCGGCCCCCACGATTTTCGCTCTGAGCCGTCCATTCGCCTCCTTTGTAGCCTTGGTGCGACTCCTCGTAGCCAAGATCGCGTTTGTGCGGCCCACCGTGATCACCACCCGGATCCAGCGATCCTCCGTCGCGAACCCAATCGCCTTCGGCTTCCAGATGCCATTCGTCAGGCTCAACCCATTGTTCGTCAGGGACACCTTGCTGCCATCGCTGCTCGGCGTCCACTGTCACCGTGCTGTGAACACCCTTTACCAGTGCTCTGTTACACGTCTTCTCCACCTGCAGAGTCTTCCACGACTCTGCCGGCTTGAAAGATGTGGTCGTACTACTTGACCGACACCCACCACCGTTCGTCATTTGACACGGTTCCGTCAGCACGCCGTTGCTCACGGACACGTACGGGCTGCAGCTCGTACTCAAGGACGTAGTGTCCAGCCTTGTTTCTGCGTCTGCGTCGTCGTAGCTCCACCATGAGCCCGTCCGATTGACCGGGCTTGCTCGCACCCGCCACTGTTCGTGCAGTTCGTTTCGTGCCACGTGCCGCAGCTGCTGTACCTGTAGAAGCCGACGTTGCTCCACAGCTTCTCCTGTCGCCGTGCCATCTTCTTCGCGTTGGAACGCGCCTTCATATTCCAACTGTGCCTCCAGGTCTGCTGCCACCTCCCGAAGTAGCGTAGCCGGGTAGCGATACGTAACTAAAAATGACACGTGCCAAAACTGCTCACACTCTCCGCTTTTGTCTTCTCGTTCGATCAAGTAATTGTCGTAACCAGCCGACTCGACAATCCGCATTGGTCCTGCCCATTGATGAACGAATTTGGATGCTTTCGGCCCACGCGGTGGTCGATACATCCAGACACGATCTCCAGGTTCAAACGTTCGTTTCTGCTTCACCCGTCTATCATAGTATCGTGCCTGACGCTGTTGTTCTCGTTCTCGAGCATGCTCAGCACACCTCTGACTGCTCTTCAAAGTTGTCAGAAGCCGCTGATGGTACTCCGTCAGTTCACCAGCTTCCGCCACACTGGTACGTCTTAGGAGCTCGTTGGGGCTGCGTAGTCGACGCCCCATCATCAGTTCATTTGGGGATAACTTCACAGTCGAATGCTGACCCGAGTTGTATGCGTACACTGCACAGTCAACCCACAAGTCCCAGTCGTGCTGCTCGTCCGCAGTCATGTACGTAGAGACGCAGTCCTTCCACGTACGATGAAAGCGCTCCACAAGACCGACCATTTGCGGCCTGTACGGGACCGGATTCGTTTGCTGTGCTTGCAGCATGACCACAAGCTGCTCGATCGCTCGGCCGGTCAGCTCAGGTGCGCCATCCGTCAGTAGCTCTCTAAATGGTCCGAACCGTAACACCACTTGCCGCATCAGGAATTCCGCTACATTCTCCGCCGTGTGCCGGTGCACGGTCGCCGCCACTGCATAGCGTGTGACGTATTCTACCGCCGCAATAACATACCGCTGTCCACCGTCCGCCATGGGCAAAGGGCCCGCCACGTCCAACGCCCATCTATCTCCAACGTCACCGCCCTTCATGCTTCGTAGTGGAGGGACCACCTCGCGTGGTCGAGCCTTGCGGCTGCCACACTCTTGGCATCCTGCCAACCATCGCTTGACTTCGCGTTGTAGGTTTGGCCACCAGTAAAGCTGTGCAATTCGTGCATGAGTGTGAGGAGCGCGAAGATGCCCCGCCCAGATTGAATCGTGGCTCTCCTTGAAGACGGTCGCCCATAATGCAGGAGGTAGAATTACTCGTCGTCCTTTCAGCGTCTCAATCAACACCAATCCAAACGCCGTAACCACCTTCTTGCCTTGATGCTCGCCTGCCTTCACTAGTCGTTGCACTAATCTGCTCGCCTTCTGCGCTTCGATGATCTCCGTGTCTGTTAGTTGCAGCGTTGGCTCGCTCGGTGGTCGCTCACCCGATTCGGTGTCATGCTTTTCATTCCGTTCACTGCCATTGATAGTCGATGCTACGTCTCGTCCAGTGCTCGCGTCTTGTGTCGATGCGCGGTCATGATTCGTCGTCACCCGATCCGATGCACTCATTCTTTTCGCCCCAGGTAGTCGGTGCTCGTTCGTCATTGTTGGTAACGCTTTGTCGCGGATTGCTTCGGCGTCCGTAGTAGTCGACGTAGCATTCTGCGTGTTGCCACTGCTGCTCGTGGCGTTCTGTGCGTTTGGCGTACGTACATGCCGCCGTTCTTCTTCATCCGCTCGCCGCTTGGCCGCTCGCGTCAGTGGTCTGGACTCCACACTGGTGTCAGCTTGCTGTCCAGATCGTCGCGTTCGTCGTTTCCTGCCCGTCGACGCTGTCTGAGGGGCTACAGCATTCGGCAGTTCTGCTGGTACACTCACCCCTGATCCTGTTGCGCCAATGCTGCCGTTCGTACCGCTGCCGTGATTGGTGTTGCGGGCAGTCCATCTAGCCGTCTAGTCGCCGCTTCTACAGCTGTATCCGTCCTCGACGCAGCGCGGTTATCAGCACTACTGGTGGCTGTGATAGTGGTTTCGTCAATACATCCTCTGCCTGGCCTCGGTTTCCTCTCGTTCTTGTCAATCGCGGTCAGCTTATGCCCACGTTCGTCATTCGCGCACATTTTGCTCTTATCCACGCCTTTTGTCACTGCTGCCCGCTCGACTGCTCGTATCCGCGCGAGTCGTCGTCGCCCAATTGCTGCTAACACCGTAGCAACGACGGGTGCTCGTGAGAGTGCATCCGCAACTACATTGGTGCTTCCAGGTCGATACTGGACATCAAAGTCAAACTCCTGCAGTGTTAAAGCCCAACGATGCAGCTTTCCTGTCAGGTTAGGACTGGTCATCAGCCATTTTAGTGCCGCATGGTCCGTCACAATGGTGAACTTCCGGCCATGCATCCCCTCAAACCGCCGCCTCACCACGACCTCAGGAAGGGAAAACGATCAACTAGGAATAGTTTAGGGTAACTCACTTAGACGTCAAAGTGCCTGCTTCCAGCAGGCTCCGAAATAAGTGCCTAAATATACGCCACCAGGTCAAGTACCTGGGGCCTTCTCTCTCAATGGTGAACTTCCGGCCATACAAATACGGCCGAAACACCATGCAACCGCCAGACACTCGAGTTCCGTGATCCCATACTTGCTTTCGGTCTCACTGTTGACTTTACTCGCATATGCGACATGCCTCCATCCACCAGCTCGCTCCTGCATGAGGCAAGCACCAAGACCCACCTTGCTCGCATCAGTAACCACACGAAATGGCAACCGGAAATCGGGGTACACCAGCAAGGGCTTACTCGTCAGAATAGCCTTTATTCGTTCGAACACCAACTCCTGCTCAGATGTCCACACCCACTCAGCGTCCTTGCGCAGTAGCTTTGCCATCGGTGCAGCGATCGAACCAAATCCCTCCACGAATCGTCTGTAGTATCCAGCAAGGTGCACAAATCGCTTGACCTCAGTGGCGTCCGTAGGTCTGGGGAAGTCCTGTACAGCAGAAATCAGTCGCTGCAATGGCCGAACCCCGTCACTGCTGAGCTCATGACCCAAGTACTCCATTGACCGTGTTGCAAACATGCACTTCTTGAGCTTCAGTGCCAGGCCAGCCGCGGATAGCCGCTCCAACACGTTCGCTAGCTTCACGATGTGCCGCTCAATGCCGCCATGCGTGAAAACAACAATCTCATCCAGGTAAACTAAGCATGTGGTCCAGGTTAACCCACGCAGCACGCCGTTCATCATACGCTGGAACGTTGACGGTGCATTGGTCAGTCCGAAAGGCATACGGGCGAATCGATAGAGACCCTTCTTCGTGGTAAACGCCGTCTTGTCTCGATCTTCAGGCGCTACCAGTATCTGCCAGTATCCGGCTCGTAGATCCAGTGTCGTGAACAATAAAGCGCCGCCCAAAGCTTCGAGGGTTTCATCTATTTGAGGAAGCGGATATACATCTTTTTTCGTGGCTTTGTTCAGTGCGCAATAGTCCACACAGAAGCGCACCTCGCCGTCCTTCTTGCGGACGAGGACGACAGGGAAGCCCCATGCACCATTTCCCTCTTCGATGACTCCAGCTCGTAACATTTTACTGACGTTGTCCTCGATGATTTGGTCCTCCGTCTGGGCTTGACGTCGTCGCTTCAGCATTATCGGAGATGCGTCGCCCGTGTCGATGTGATGGTAGATGTCGAGATCAGTTGCTGGTGGGCAATCACCCGAATTAACGGACAACTTGCGATAAACCCTCAACAATTTCATTACCAGCTTACGAGCGTCCGGTTCCTCCACTCCAATATGCACTTCATTCTCGTTCTCCAATGGCGTCTCCGTGTCGCCCATCTTGTCCAACCAGTCATTCAATCGATCAACATTCAATTCACCGTTCATCGACAAAATGTTCATTTCACTGTGGACTGGCACCCACGTGCCCAACTCCTTCTTGTTTGGCAACTTGGCAGGTGCGCTGTTCGCATTAATCGCCGGCACCCATGCCCGTCCATTGCGCGCTGTTGTCACCGTCGCTGTCAACATGACTGATCCAATGTACTTCGTAGGTATGAAGATGTCACACTCACCGTCCTCGGCCGCCACAGACACTTGCACAGGCGTCACTGCTCGCTCCGGCAATGGCGTCTTGCCCGCTAACCGTACAGCAGCAATTCTCGTTCCACCACATGCGTCGTGAGTACGAAATGGGATTACTACGGCACGTTCTTCATCGCGGTACCGCGCTTCATTCCTGTCGAAGTCCATAGTTGCGCCCTTCGCTTTCATAAAATCAACGCCCAACAGGAACTCACTGGTACAACCAGCCACCACGCATGCTTCAACGATCACTTTCTCATTGAACACACTGCGCATTTCGAAGCGCCAGACGCCCACCACGTCGAGGAGGAACCCACAAATTCCTTCCACGTAGTCCACAGGTGCCTTAATTGCGACTCGATCACCTAATGCCATCCAGTCGGTACCCGCAATCGTATATCGCGCACAGCTATCCAGCTTGACACATCGTCGCTCACCTCCCACCTCCATCATCGCTGTAGGTAGACCGTCGTCAGTGCCTACGTACTCCACTGTGTCGTCGTCCACCTCGCTCTGGTCATTCGCTCGTTTCCGTTGTTGCTTCACCAGGCTCACACGTGCTGGAGTCGAAGCATGCGCCTTCTGTATATCGTCGTCACCAGGTCGCTGCTGTTTCCGCTGATGCATTGCTGCGATAGCTTCAACCGCGTCTGTTCGTCGTCGCCGTTGCTGATCTGCAGCTGCTTGGTGTTGTTCAGCCTCCTTAGCGCGTGCTTCACGTCGTCGTCTGAGTTGTAGCGCTCTGAAGCGCCGTCGTTTTGTAGCTTTCCGAGCTTTACGCCGCACGAGACGATCGCGAGCATGTGCTCCTTGCTCGTCACTGCTAGATGGCATCACCACATCGTTGAGTTCACTAGTGCTGCTCGCTGACCCCACTGTATGTATCCTTGCGTCCACCGTTGCCGACGACACGTCCGTCGAACTCGTCGTCATCGCTGACACATCGGTTGTGTCCGCCGTCACTGCTGACAGATCCGTCACGTCCACCGTTGCTGCTGACAGGCTCCTCGTTTCCGTTCCTGGACGTCTACTCGGCATCTGCACCTCCCTTTCCACTGTGGCTGTCACTGCGTTGCCGTCCAAGCTCGCCATGCACCCTGCAGAGCCCTTCGAAGGCTTTAGTACTTCGACTGTCGTCGGCTCAACTTGCTGTCGCACCGCCATCGTAGCTCCATGCGCCATGACCGTATCCACCACCGTCGTACCGCTCGCCGGTCCTTCCGTTGCAGTAATAGCCGTCGTACTTGGTGGGGAGCGCGTTTCCGTGCTCGTGTTGATCCTAGCCTCGTCCAGCTTTCCTTCGTCCGATTCCATGCCCCTCTCGATTTTAGCGTGATTAGCACAGTTCTTCGAGTAAGCCCGGTCTTGCGAAAAATAAGACTGGTGTTGCGAAAAATAAGACCGGTCTTGCAAATCCATAAGACCCGTCTTACTCCCGGCTAAGACTGGTCTTACTCAGCCTTCTGAAGCACACTCGAAGGTAGCAGAGCCAGTTGACCTGCTTGTTGACGGCTCCATGATGACCCTGCAAGCTGATTCTTCGCCCACATCCGCTCGAGATGTCAACGGATTTGCTGGCTTGTTCTTACTAGTTGTGACGTCCGTGGTTATCGCCGTCGTCCCTGCGTCGGGGACTGCTTCCGATTCCGCCGACGAAGTCGTTCCCCTAGCATCACTGCGCGCGGTAGCGCCCTCCGCGCCTTCTCCAGTGTTGCGTACGCTGGCGCCTTCTTCAGTTTGAAGACGACACGCGCTTTTTGTCATTTCTTGTCTGTGGTGATCACTCCGCTCTCGTAACTCAGCCTCTCGTGCCTTGCTAACATATCTAGCAGCCGCGAGCGCTGGCCGCACCGTAGCCACGTAGATTGCAGCGCGCTCAGCGTCTTGTTCGGTCGCGTCCGCCGCCATGTGCCGTAGTACTTCATCCATACCGATCACAGTTGGCTGCAGCGCAAAGTGTACCGTCCGCTCAGGTCCTGCTGGCTTCACCTTCTCTTCCATTGCACCGGAGGGATCCTTCGTCGCTCCGTTCACCTTCTCGTTCACGTTCGTGTTTACACACGACTCCTTTGTCGTCATCCCTCGCTCTCGTCCTCCAGTCTCACCACCGTCTCCGCACACAGGCACCACACGACCATGCCGTTTTGTGGCCTGCTGTGGTGGCGCTGTTGCTGCCGTCCGGCCACATCCAGCCGCACCACGCCTCTCACGCGGCTTTCGTTGGGGATGCATGCTCGTTCCCGGACACCGTAACCCCACTACTGTGCCCGGTCCGTGTTTTCCGCCGCTGGCTTCGACTGCTGCTCACGTTGTGCCAGATATGCATCGTTCCGTGCTTTCGCGTCCGCATCCGTGCATTCCCGCGCGAAGTGTCCAGTCTGGTTACATGCGAAGCACTTTGGCTCTACCGAACAGAGTGATGACCAGTGCCCGCTTTTGCCGCACTTGAAGCAGGGCTCACTGGGGCCCTTCGCGCCATTATCCTGCCGCTTGTTACCATGTGATCGCCCAGTACCACGCCATTTGGTGTCCCCAGCAGCTTGCTTCACTGCTGCCTTGAACTTCTTCCTCTGTGGCTTCACGTCCGACTCATCACCGCTCGACACGAGTTCCTCGCGCTTTGCTTTCGCCTTGCCCGACGACTTCTTACTATCTGTCTTTGAGCGGGTCGACTGGCGCCGCACCTCGCGCTTCTTAGTCTCAGCCCAGAACTTGCCGTTCCAGACGTGGCCAGGGAGCGGATCCCATGTACCAGAGCACTCGTTCCACACGCCCTGCGGGTTAGTGAAGAGAGCCACGCCACTGGCTTCTCCATTGTTGGCCTCGACCGCACTCGCAATCTCGGCGGGTAAGCCCGTGCCGCTTATTCCCTGAATCACGTTCAACGGTCCCGTTGTGCCCGTCATCGTCATCAGGTGAGGACTTGGCGCAACAGCCCACGGCTGCCCAATGTTGGCCATCCCCTGGGCCACATTGTCCATGGGATCATCAATTTCGGTAGCTTTGTCCACTGCCTCTTCCAGAGTTCTCGGCTTCGGCTTCTGCTGGACAAGCTTTTTCGTCGTTTTGTCCAGGCATCGCAGGAACTGCGCTAACAGTACGCGCTCCTTCACTCGGTTGCGTCCGACGATTGCACGTAGGCCAGAAGCAAAGTCTGCGTAGGTCTCGCCTGGCATCAGGCGTCTCATCGTCACTCGCAGCTCTGCGTTCGACTTGTCTAGCTTCAGCCCATAGCGTCGCAGCAGCGCTTTCTTCAGGTTCGTCCAAGTTCTTTGCTTCTTCTTGAGTTGTCGATCTTGATTGATCCACCATGTTGCTGCGTCTTCCAACAACTTGTTGCCCAGAATAAAGTACAAGGCGTGGTTAGACCACCTGCCGCGCCCCGACTTCTCGGCGCCCTTGAGTGCCAAATCCACCCTGTCGATCCAGGTGGACACCGACATTCTCGGTGAAGGCGAGAACGTTGGGAGTTCCAGGTCCTTGACGCTCCGTCGACCTCGCTGCTTCCCGTGTCGCTCTCGTCGCCCGTGACGCTCTCGTCCGCCATGTCGTCCTCCTCGGTTGCTCTCGGATTGACTGCTTGAGCTGCTGCTACTCTCGTCGCTACTTGAGCTGCTGCTCTCACCACTGTTGCTGGAGGCGCTGCTGCCGCTGCCTCCGCTATCATCGTCGTGACGGTTTTGGGCTCCGCGTCCGTTTTTCATGTTACGATGGTGCGCTTCGTCCGAGGAGCTGCTGCTACTGCTAGAAGAGTCCGGCGGGGATCTCCGTGTTCGTGCTCGCCGCTGAGTGGTTCGTCGTCTTGAATGTCGGTCGTGGCTGCTGCCGTGTGCCTCCGTGGAATGAAGGTTCGACACCATGCTTGTCAAGTCCCGGATAGCTGCTGCCATTTCCGACAGCTCAGAGCTGGTTGCTACTTGGGTTACTGGCGTGCGTTCAGCCCGAGTTGCGTCGCTAGTTGCTGCGCTCGTCGTTGTCGGAGTCGCCGCCGTCGGTACTGCTAGTGTCGCCTGCGGTGCTTCCAGAATCGTGGCACGTCGCTGACTTGCCTGTGCAGCTGGCTCAGCACCTTGTTCATCTCGCTCACATTGTACTATCGTTCGTCGGAGGGATCGGGTATCCGGTTCCAACTGCTGTTGCCGCTGCTGGTCTCGTTGCCCGTCATCAGTCGTACTCAGCGTCGGCGTCTCGGGTTCCTGTCCAGCTTCGTGAAGTGCTTGCGGGTCCTCGCGCAGCTCCATGGTCACCGTCTTGCCGGGTAGCTCCTCATTGTCGTGTTCAAGTTGGTTCTCGTGGTCGTCGTGCTCCGTGTCATCGTCGGGTTCAGTGTTCTCGTCGTGATCGTCGTGGTTGTCGTTCCGCGTGTCCCCAGTGGACTCAGCGCCTTTCGCCGTGTCCTGCAGGCGCTTCAGGATTCGTCTCCCTTTGCCCGACTTGGTTCTTGTCTGCGTCGCAGTCATGGTCTTGCTCAGTGTTGCTCGTCCACCCAGCCCCTGTATGGCCACCATGTAACGAGTCTGCTAACGCCAGCTCGCCAGCGGGTCGCAGCCTACAGTGCTGTCGCTGCGTGTTGTGCCCAGGTCCGCCGTCCGTCGTAGGAAACTTCAACACGTGCAGGCCGCTTCAAGCAGCCGGACTCTCGTCCTATTTATTAATCTCAATACAGTGTCGTTCACTCGTTCGTTCGTGTCGTTCAACTCGTACACTACGCTAAGCTCTGACACAGGTCGCACCAACCTCACCCCGTGTACTCGTACGTTAACAGTCTGTTGGCCAGGACTGACACTCGGATCAGTACCAACCTCACCCCGTACTCGTTCACGTTAACAGTCTGTTGGCCGGTCCAACACAGCGCCGTCCCCCAGCACACTGCACTCGCTGCTCTCGTCCGTCTCGTTCGTTGCTCGCTACCCCGAGCTGGTAGTTGTCGTGCGGCTCTCTCTCTCTCTCTCTCTCTCTCTCTCTCTCTCTCTCTCTCTCTCTCTCTCTCTCTCTCTCTCTCTCTCCGAGCCCGCCGATTCCGTTGCCGCCCACTTCTCCCTGAGCCTGCAAATTCTGTTGTGTGCTGCCACTCACTCGCTCGCTCGTCCCTTTGGGTCCAGACCGACCCTTCGGCCCCCACGATCTTCGCTCTGAGCCGTCCATTCGCCTCCTTTGTAGCCTTGGTGCGACTCCTCGTAGCCAAGATCGCGTTTGTGCGGCCCACCGTGATCACCACCCGGATGCAGCGATCCTCCGTCGCGAGCCCAATCGCCTTCGGCTTCCAGATGCCATTCGTCAGGCTCAACCCATTGTTCGTCAGGGACACCTTGCTGCCATCGCTGCTCGGCGTCCACTGTCACCGTGCTGTGAACACCCTTTACCAGTGCTCTGTTACAGTGTATTGAATCAATACTATTGATGCGGAGTCTTAATTCAAAGGCAAGCATTTCTACTTTATTCGCTTTACTGTTATTCCGGCCGGGCGCATGCTACACCCCCAAATCGCCCCACCAGTGAGAAGGCCACGAACGAGATGCTGTAAAACAAATCGAGGTAAAACGCTATGGTGTGAGTGCTGCAGCATTTTATGGTAGTTAAGAGGAGGCGGAATAAGCCTACTTCCCATTCCGCATTCGACTACGAAGCAACTACCTACCCACTCATCCAAGTCCTTCCCACCCTCCCGCTTTGTCCGCGATTCCATTTCCTCTATATGGCCGTATCCCCAACCGAACTACTACACGTTTTAAGCGCTTGTCTACGACTCCAAACTGTAGCAGTAGCTACGGATGACCGTGGTGACTGTCATGATGCAGCATGTCTGCTGCTGGCACCCACGCAAGCGGGTACGCCAGCAACAGACATGCACGGGGAACACGTACCTGGTGGCCAGGAAGGCAGGCGTCGCAGCGCCGCCGCCTCCGCCGCCACAAGAAGTCCGCGCGCAACGTCGCGTGAAGGCTGGCGCCAGGCTTGCGCAAGACTGCCTGGCGCCCGGAATCCAGAACGCTACCTGCACAAGTATACAAACATGCATATATAGGATTACGAAAACAGAAAAACAGTTGCATTTAGTATAGGTTAGCTCAGCTTCTAGAACGACACTAAGGAGAACCTAGAGGAAGGCCTAGAGCACGTAGTTAGCCCGAAGACTTAACGGAATCAATCTCACTTTGCATTTTACCCAACAACAAGCAAGCAACACAACCACTCCACGCACCTTCGCTACGACAGGCCCCAGCGCACCCGGAGCCTGTCATTTGGTAGCACTTGTTGGTCCCCTCGCAACCGCGCTTCGCTCAACCTCAGGGAGGTCTTCGGGCACCGGCTGGGGATTCGCTTTTGACCGCGCTTCGCTCAACCTCGGAGAGGGCTACGGGCACCGGTCATTGGCTGTAATTCGGACCCGCCTGACATCTGTCAAGGGAACGTCGGCATAAGTACGAGACACCAGCTGTAGCGGCGCACCCGATCCAGTCCGGCTTCCGAGTTCGGCGGTTAGGGGTAGTGCAGTCCGCTCTGAGTTGCCCGGGCCGCTTCTTTGATTGGATGGCTGGACGGAGGGGTCGTCGCGTTGACAACGCTGTTCCCGACGGGTCTTTTGAGAGGCTGGGTGTAATCGACGCCACCGACATCGACAAGTTGCGCACCGATTGCTACCGTCAAATCCGGCACGCAGTGCGAACGACTGAGCGACTGCTAAGAGAACTTGCTGAGGTCAAGCCACTCACTTCGGAAGAGCGAGACCAGAAAAGGGCGGTCATCCATCAGCTCTGTCGTGCTCAGCGTAAATTCGGCAAGGCAACCGGTCTCGTCAACCTCGGTGTAGCCAGAGTCCTCGACCCGCGTACTACCCGTCAACAACTCGAGCACGACAACCGTCTCCGTGATCGCGAGGAAGCCCGCCGCCAGCGTAGCCTAGCAACTGTAAGGGAGCTGATTAACTCGTCTAACGAGCAGTAAACACGTTTTAGCCGCTTTTGTTTACGGCAATTCATCGTTGAGTGTGATAACGAATACCTTCGCGGGTATAACGTTTTAGAGGGAATCAGCTTTATTACTAGTTAGGCGTTTGGGTTAAGGCTTCCGCGTGTGAAAGGAGGGCGAACAAGATGGCGGACGTCTCTGAGCTCATGCAAGGAGTGCTGCAACTGATGCAGCAGCAACAAGAGATGATGAGAGTAATGAATGAGCAAGGAGGAATGAACGACTTCAAGCTGGATGGGATTAGACTACCCAAGTACACGGGGCATGAGTCTGAGTCGTTCCGCCTGTATCAAGAAGAGTTGTCGCAGTACTTTGAGGCCCGCAACATTGACTGGAAGAACGAGCGTTGGGCGACGAGGGTACTGGCTATTATCGGGAGCACGTTGAAAGGACAGGCTGGTCAGTGGTACCTGGCGCGGAAGCATGAGATTTACTCTGCGGAGCGGTTACTCCGTGAGCTGTCACGCGCATTTGTTCCGGCGGATCTTCAGTTGCGGCTGCGTGAGTAGTTGCGACACCTAAGCCAGAAATCTTGCAAGTCGTTGGGTGATTACGTTTCACGGTTTCGCAACATTGTACTTCAAGTGGAAAACATGACGGAGATCGACAAGGTAGTGTACTTCTCGCAAGGGTTGATGCCAAATGCACGTCAGGAAGTACTGTACAAGCGCTGTGAAACCCTTACGGATGCCATTACGGTAGCGATGGACTATGAGCGCTCGCACTTCGGTGCTCCAGCGCGCACGGGACGTCGCGACCGTGATTACCCACGATTCCGCAGAAACGAGTCGGCTTCAAGATCAAATGGTCCTGAGCCAATGGAGATCGACAGTGCGCAAGAACTCAGTCTAGAAGAGTGCCGTCGGCAGAGGAAATGTTACAACTGCTTCCGTGGTGGTCATATTGCAGCCCACTGTAAGGCCCCTCGTCGGAAACAACGCCCCTACAGAGGTCCGAACCAGCGTCAACGAGACTCGCAGCACGTCAATGCTGTGGAGCAACAAGTCAGCGATGGTGAAGAGAGAATCGTGTACGATCAGTACACAGTGGATGCGTTTGAGGAAGTCAGCATGCATGACCTGGCTGCTAGACCGGATAATGAGCTCATTCGTAAACCTGGGAGAATTGAAGGGCACCCAGTAACGATACTGCTTGACTGTGGTGCTACGGCAAATCTGGTACGGCCAGGAATGGTGTCGAAGGTGAAAGGAACTAAGGATGTACAGGTGAAGGGCTTCGATGGAGAGATCAAGGAGTATCGCGATGTGAAGGTTGTGGAAGCGGACATCGGCATGGAAGACAAGACGTTCGAGAAGATGCGCCTAACAGAGAGTCCACTAGCGATTGAACATGACGTTATCTTGGGGAAGCCGTGGTTCGCCAAATATCAACCAACGATCAACTGGCGAACGCATGAAGTAGTATTTCCGAGCAAGGACGAGAGACCAAGGCCAAAGACGGTCAAGAACGAAGACAAGATAGAAGAGCAAGGAGAATGTGAGAAAGACGACATCACAACGGCCCCAAACGGAATTGAAGAGTCAATGACAGCAGAAGAGCAACGAAAGAAAGCAGAAAAGGATGCAGTTCGCGCCCGCCATCGGTCACATCTCGTCTTGGCTGAGGCGTGGCGTAATGGTGTCTTTGGGTCCACGAAGAAGTTCCATCCTCGTATGCAGGACCGGAAGTTTGCGGAGCTGTTCTTCGTCAAGGTCTGTGTAACAGTAGAGTCTGACAAAGTACCAGACTACATCAAGCCTTTGCTGGACAAGTTTAGTGATGTCTTCCCTGAAAAGTTGCCCGATGGTCTACCTCCCGAGCGCATCGTCGAGTTCGACATGGAGATGAAGCCTGACGCCGCTCCTAGCACCCGAGCACCGTTTCGACTGTCTAAAACGGAGCAGGAAGCATTGGAAAAGTTCGTCGCGGAAAATATGAAGAAAGGGTGGATAGAAGTCTCCAATTCACCCTGGGTCTCCAATATTTTCGGTGTTCCTAAGAAAGATCCGGCGACTGGTCAAATCCCGAAGAGAGCTGAATGGTTGCGATCCGGGAATAGTTCCATCCCGATTCGTTGGGTCATCGACTTCCGCTATGTGAACAGTCAGACGAAGATTCCGAAGATTCCATTACCGCTAATCGAGGAAATCTTTGACAAGATGGTCGGATGCACAGTGTTTTCGGTTCTGGACCTGGCCCAAGGTTACCACCAGATGCGGGTTAAGCCGCGTAGTCGTCAGTACACCGCTTTTCGTACTCACAAGGAGACTTACCAATCGTGTGTTGCTCCGATGGGTCTTTCGGGTATGCCTGGTGTTTGGTCACGACTGATGCGCGTCCTGTTCGACAAATTCGACTTTGTCGTGGTCTATTTGGACGATATCTGCGTCTCTTCCAAGACCAAGGAAGAGCATCTCCAGCATCTGGAAGCGGTCTTTGAAGTTCTCCGTAGAGAGAAGCTTTATGCGCACCGCTCGAAGTGTTCGTTTGGTCAAGCGAGTGTTAACTTTCTCGGTCACACCGTGTCAGCAGAAGGGTTATCCGTAGATGCGAAGAAGACCAGGGCCATCGAGCAATATCCGGAACCAACGAACAAGAAGGAGCTGCAGAGTTTTCTCGGTCTTGCTGGCTACTATCGTCGCTTTATCTGTGACTTTGCGCGACACGCCCTACCTTTGAGTAAGCTGACTAAGAAGCACGCTACGTGGGAATGGGGCCCGGCGCAGGCAGACGCTTTTCGATCGCTGAAGCTCGCCTTGCAGCAAGCTCCTGTTCTTCGTTTGCCTGACTTCTCGAAACCTTTCACGGTCACAACCGACGCCTCGGATAAGTGCATGGGCGGTGTGCTCTCGCAAGACTTCGACGGTAGCAGCCATCCGATTGCCTTCTACTCCAAGAAGCTCAATGTCCATGAAGTTGGCTGGCCTCCGCATGAATAGGAACTTTTGGCCATCAAAACCGCTCTTGAGAAGTGGCGTCACTACCTTCACGGCCGGCACTTCGATGTCTTTACCGACAATGCTGCTTGTAGTTGGATGTTGCATCACCCTCAAGTAACGCCTAAAATGGGACGCATGCTCACGTTCTTCTCCCAATTTGACTTCACGATGCATCATGTGAAAGGTCATCTCAATGTCGTTGCCGACGCCCTATCCCGTCCAAGCCAGCTCCCGGCGGATGATTCCGACGACGAAGTTACTGGCGAGCCCGAGCCTTGGAAGTTACCAGCAGTCCATGATTGCTCTTCATCCTGTACGCATCAGGCTTCGAAGCTTCGACGTCACAGTGTCCACGCAGCAATGCTCCCATGCTTCCGTCGGATGAACGATGTCTTCTTGTCGACGATCTGGACTTGCGGGGGGAGAGTCACCCCATTGGAATTCAGCAAGAAGTCAATGTACACGTGGAACAAGTCCAGAACGTCGAGTACTCAACATCCAGCGTCCATTTGAGTGAAGACCAGAAGAAGAAGTTCCAGGCTGGATACAAGAAAGACCCCGCGTTCAAGAAAGTATGGAACCGACCGGACAAATATGCAGACTTCGTCAAATCGAATGGGCTTCTGTACAAGCGTTCGGGTCATTCAGTCATCAGGCTGTGTGTTCCCAATAACACCCGGCTAATCACGAACATCTTGGAAGAATTCCATGATGCACCCACGGCAGCTCATCCTGGAATCCGTCGAACGCAATTGAGGGTTGCTCAGTGGTACTTCTGGCCCACGTTGGAGAAGGACACGAAGGAGTACGTGGCAAGCTGTGGGACGTGTGCTAGATGGAAAGTTAGTACCGCGCGCAAGAAGGGAACTATGATGCCAATTCCAGTCCCGAGTGAGTGTTGGGAAGTAGTGACAATGGACTTCGTGACAGGGCTACCGGTTTCCAATGGCTTCGATGCAATCATGACTGTGGTGGACAAACTGTCCAAGTGGCCCAAGTACATTCCGACACATACGACGGCAGATGCTCCAGAAGTTGCACGCATCTTCTTTGAAGGAGTAGTTCGTCATCACGGTCTGCCAAAGGTGATCATCAGCGACCGAGACCCCAAGTTCACATCAAAGTTTTGGAAGTCGCTCATGGATATCATGGGGGTCAAGTTGTCGCTCACCACGGCATATCGTGCCCAAGCGGATGGACAGACTGAGCGTCAGAACCTTGTCTTGGAAGATGCATTACTGTGCATGGTGTCCTATCATGGTCGAGATTGGCTACGCATTTGGGAACAATCGAGTACGCACATGCGACGCTGGAGAGTGCCTCGACAACGCTTACGCCGTTCGAAGTGGACACAGGACGCAAGGTCAGGAACTTAGTATCCCAGATCACACCTGGTGAAGTTCGTGATGAAGATGTTCCACTAGTTGACTTCGCGCAAAAGTTTGCTGAAGAACGCAAGAAGATCGTTGAATTGGCCCGCAAGAATCTCCTGGCAGCACAAGAACGTCAAAAGAAGTATTACGACAGGAAGCGCCGAGACGTGGAGTTCAAGGAAGGAGATCTCGTATTGCTGGATACGCGTAACTTGCCTCTCAAGCGCATCACGGCCAACACGGAACTCAACCGCGAGAAGTTGGCGATGCGGTACATCGGCCCGTTCAAGATCGAGAAGATGATAAATTCCAACGTAGCACGGCTCAAGCTACCGCGCCACATGAGTCGTCTTCACCTGAGTTTCAACGTGGAGTTCCTCAAGCTATGACGTTCCGAACCCTCAACGCTTCGCGTCGCGACCTTTGCCCAAGTCTGCACCAGTACTCCTTGACGATGCCACAGACGAAGAACTGCATTTCCCAGAAGCTCTGCTCCAGCAGAAACAGCGCAACAACAAACGTCTCTGGTTGGTCAAGTGGCATGGACTCCCTGATTCGGAAAACACCTGGGAATACGAGGTCAAGCTAAAACGGGTATCGCATTGGCGTGAACTTGTCCACAAGTTCCGTCAACAGCGCCAACGCGATTAAAAGTCCGGGGGGATGTCATGATGCAGCATGTCTGCTGCTGGCACCCACGCAAGCGGGTACGCCAGCAACAGACATGCACGGGGAACACGTACCTGGTGGCCAGGAAGGCAGGCGTCGCAGCGCCGCCGCCTCCGCCGCCACAAGAAGTCCGCGCGCAACGTCGCGTGAAGGCTGGCGCCAGGCTTGCGCAAGACTGCCTGGCGCCCGGAATCCAGAACGCTACCTGCACAAGTATACAAACATGCATATATAGGATTACGAAAACAGAAAAACACTTGCATTTAGTATAGGTTAGCTCAGCTTCTAGAACGACACTAAGGAGAACCTAGAGGAAGGCCTAGAGCACGTAGTTAGCCCGAAGACTTAACGGAATCAATCTCACTTTGCATTTTACCCAACAACAAGCAAGCAACACAACCACTCCACGCACCTTCGCTACGACAGGCCCTAGCGCACCCGGAGCCTGTCAGTGACGTTGAATTACGAGCACCAGGCATTCCATCCGCACGTTGGAGGGCTAAGGCTTGGTAGGAAGAACTCGATTATGCAGAGGCGTCGATCCTAGAGTAATTAGAGCTTGTCAGCGCTTCCTGCGCCAGGCGATAAGGAGAGCTCATTCGTTGCGCTTTGCAGTGGGGAGTTGATTCGCGCGCTTTCATTACTGGGTCGTTCATTTGAAACATTCGCTCTTCACGCGATTTCATGCAGATCAACATGCCCATTGATCATGCCACGATTCTCATAACAGATTACGTGCAATACAACCAGATTAATGTTGCTGTCGTTGAGCTGAGACTAGTACCGCCGATCACGAGTATTGAATAGACGGGTAAGAGCCATTACTACAAGACATCAGACGCAATGATCAAAGCTAAATATCGCTGATTCACTGCTTTGGAGGGGAATGTGCGATACATGCTGTTCTACAGCGGCTACCTCAGAACTTGTTGCTTTCTCAATTGGGTTCTATTCTTCTTGCAATGTCGTACAATTATAGTGAGTGCATCGGGCACTCTGTCGTTATCTGCCTCCAGACAGAAACTATGTGCTATAATACTTGTAGGCGACACAGCCTACGGAATAAGTGCTTTAATACACCACCAGGCAAAGTATACCTCCTCTCTCGGCTACACTGTAGTTGCATTATGCACTGCGAGACGCGAATTGCTGAAGTCTGATCTAAAAAGAATTACTACTTACTATTACGGTACTCAACCGATACTACATCTATACGCGTCCTTACGACAGGCACTACACACAAACATTGAGCAAGAAGAGGCTACCCTGCGTGTACGAATGCTGAGGCTGACTCACCATGTCGATCTCACTTGGCTGAAAGTTCTTCACGAACTCCATCAGCACAGCACGCTCGGTGGCGTCATCCAGAAGAGCTCGACCGGAACTTGATCTCGCCGGGGCTGTCTTGAGGCGAGCAGTACTGCCCTTACGCTGCTTATGCTTCCGCCGCTCGATCTTCTCGCGATATTTCTGAGCGTGGGTCATCGTTTGACGCGTGGTTCGCGTCCCGACATGGTCGGCGATGACCTTCCAGGGCCCAGACGGATAGAGCTCCAGCGCCTCGAGGAAGCGGGCATGCTCGTCGGTGGTCCACAACATGCGGCTTCGCTTGCTCGGAGGGTTCATGCGTCGACTACGTCTGCGTCTGGTGCCTGCGTGTTCGTCGGCGCGGATCGGGATGCGGATCAGCTGCTGGTCGTCGCTGTCTCCCTCGAAGAGACCGCTCTGTACGACGTCGGAGATGGCCATTGCTGCCACGTATCCGTAGTAGGTGGCGCTTGTGTGCGACGGAGTCAGTTTTGAAATGAGGACGAGCTGGTGGGCGTCGTGTGCTTTTGAGCTATCACGACATACGACGAAACAAGGCACGGTTTTTATTAAATTCAGGCTTTAGATGTACAGATTAATTTGTCGTGCGAGCAACACGCAACGGCTGGCAGAGTTCGCCAGCCGTCCGGCCAGGACAACCATCGATGCATCGTACAGACGATCCCCTCGGTAGTAATGCCTAGGATAGGAATACCCGCTCATCAGGAATATAAAGGTGGGTTTCAACCATTTCTGAATGACCGTCCCACACAAAACCAAGTAAATATTCCCCCTCACCCCTCAATCGTCATAAGGAATAAAAAATCACGGATTATGAATGTGTTGGGGTGCTTAACTATGGGAAAAGTCCATTCTGTACAGGACGTCTGCAGTAGTCTAACCAGGATACCAGCTCCTATTGTCCATTTTTCGTGCCGGATTTCATATTTAAGGCTTGCATTAGCATTCGGAGCTGGCTTTCAGACCTGCTAGTACCGTTCCTTTGAATAGAATGGAGCTTGGGTGCTTGCCAACATTAGTGAAATGGGGCTCAATACTATCGTGGCAACTTATTTTGCACATCAGCATCATTACCTACATCATGCCCCACATGCCTTACGGTGTTATATTAAATATACTTTTATCCTTTTCGGTGTTACCGAGGTATATATCGATATCTGCACGAATTCCATTCATGTCCGCTCATCGATTTGAGCAGCCTTTTTAGGTCGATGTAACCAAAAGACTGCACCAATACGTACCATATATGTGGTACAGTCCAGTGTACCACCCCATGGTACACCCTACAACAGGAATACCCTCATCTAGGAATAAAAAGTGGGTTCCCGGATTGTCTGTACCCAAAGGAAATGAATAGAGATTTGTTCATACCACCTGATACCGCTCAAGGTAATCATAACGAAGCAAACAGGATGTTGAAATGCTGCGAATGCCGGACAAACTGCCTGCTCTTGCTTGTAGCAGTAGAATATCTAGTTCAAGCTAGCACTTGGCCGCTGAGAATTGGTCTTCGGAGGCTAAGCCTTCAGCAAAGGTGAGCTTTGGTGTTGAGTCCTCCATCCCATCCTTGCTTTTGAGCCTCAAACAAACGGAACCCGGCGGGGTAGGCAACAAATCTTGGTCATAATCGTTTACTAGCAGCTGCTTTAGTTTGGCTGTAACCGGTTCCGTGGCATCTCATACTACAGTACAGCAGTATGTTCATCTTAACATGCCTTACCCCAGCCACCTAAGCACGACTAATACTGTATGTAACTAAGTAGCCACATTATATTGGACATTATGACCCCATTAAATTTAAATTCTGAGCAAGTGTCGAAGACCTAAGGCGCTGTGTTGATATTCCCACCTTGGAAAGACGCAGATGAGCTACACTAACCGACGTGTATCAAGATGATGAAAGGTTCAAAACATACAGATTTTGGGGTCAAAACATACACTGATACACGATTCCCGCGCGAAGCGCGATAGGGTCGGACTAAGCGAGCGCAGCGATCCCCGCGCGCCAGCGCGGTAGGGTTTGTGCCCCAAGAGTAAGGGTCGTTTGGGTACGCGCGAAGCGCTAGCATGGTGATATAATAAATGCCTGTATGTTTTGACCCAAAAATCTGTATGTTTGGGCACCCTCCTCTATCAAGACTCTTGATTCAAGCCGATGTCGCGAGGGCCAGCCTAGCCAGTAAGTTTGTGCTAACACAATTTGCAGTCTTTGCACGACATCGCAGAATTTGCACGTACATGTAAGAAGCATTGTACCAATGATATTCTTGGCTTTCGGAGCCCTACACATTAAAAGTATTGAGCCACAATTTGTATACGACCACAAATTGTATACGACCAAAAGCGAGCAGCCAACGCTACTGTTGGTAAGTGGAGCTGATTTTGCAGACCCCACCTCAGTTAGCCAGAGCACGCACGACAACCGAGCGACCCCGCCATGTGGACGAGGAGAGGAAACCTCGGGACTCTGTACAGTCGCCACCGCCAGCTTCGGGTTACAGCGTCTTGCGTGGAGTGCAAAGTGTGCGACCTGGAGCAAATCGTTGGGACTGCGCCGTGCAGCACAGTGCGGTGCAGTGCGATGAGCTCTCGCAGTGAAGTAAGCGGGCCACGTTGAAACAGCAGATTGATTAAAGCGCCGCTGATTAAGATTGGTGTCCTAACCCGCTGGGTTCCGTTTTTTTGGCGGGCTCGAGACGCACGATGGGAGTCCTGCATAACTCGTACGGGGCATGATGAGAGCCACATGCCAGCGCTCGCGTCGCAGCCTGCAGTGCGGAGTGTCCGTCATCGCGGCAATAGAAATGACGGGCGCCTACACCTCGTCCACATGAGTTGGGGCCTTTTCTCTCTCTCCAAAAATCCATTCTTTTGCCGGTCGTAAAACACACGGCATTGGCGTGGGTCAACCTCAATTAGCCCGATTCCAACTGGGTTATTTGGTGTGAGAGAGATAAACAATCCCACTACAGAAGAAGGTTTTATTCCCTCTCTTCTTTTCATCCCACTTCATTCGTGGAACGACCAAAAAGTGGGTGATCACCATCTGAGTCAGTCGGCGTGTTTCGATCCCTGGTTCAGCTCTCTCCTTGTCCGACGGACGCAGCGGATCAATTCAGTAGAGCTCGCCATGCCACTCGCTCGAGAAATAAATCTGGATAATAGCCAGGCAGGAGGCTTGCATCTTCAGATGCTGCCGCTCGTTGGACGGGCCAAGTGCAGCACATGGGGACCCATGTCGGGTACACATGTAGCGTCTGGCAAAATACAACACGCATGAGAGGGACGCTCACGAACAGCAGCCTCCACATGCTCGCTCTCATTTCACAATTGCCCTCGTAACACACAAACACACTCACTGCATGGCAAACGCCCTAGCACCGCACTACAGCAACCAACTGCACTTGTCTCAAGCCTAGCAAGGATACGAAGCATGACGATCTCGGACACCGTACAGAGCACACTCTTCGCAGGAAACAGCGACGACCAGCAGCTGATCCGCATCCCAATCCGCGCCGACGAAAACGCAGGCACCAGACGCAGGCGCAGTCGAAGAATGGACCCTCCCAGCGAGCGGAGCCGCATGTTGTGGACCACCGACGAACACGACCGCTTCCTCGAGGCGCTGGAGCTCTATCCGTCTGGGCCCTGGAAGGTCATCGCCGACCATGTCGGGACGCGAACCACGCGTCAAACGATGACCCACGCGCAGAAGTACCGGCAGAAGATCGAGCGGCGGAAGCAAAAGGAGCGTCGGGGCAGTATCGACAGCGCGCACTCCGAGTCGTCGTTGCTCGATGGTGCTGGCCAGACCAGAGCCGCCTCGATCACGGAGCCCATGGACGCACCACCGGACGACGCCATGGAGCACGCCGTGCTGCTCGAGTTCCTCGACAACTTCCACCCGAGCGAGATCGACCACGACGACAACAACGACCCACTGCCCTACTCGCGGGACAGCGACTTCCTCTCGATGTAGACGGCGCGAGCACGGCGTCTATAGATCCGACGTTCCGAGGGTTGCATCTGTAGATCCGTCCGAGCTTTAGATCGGACTTTGGGTCGTGGACCTGTAAAGTTGAAGTTGAAGGTACCAACTTAACAGATAATGTCGAACGTGTCTTGAGAAGGCGTAGAAGAGTAATATAAACGATAACTTTTCGCTACTTGCTGTCCGTCAAACTGAACTCAAAAGGCATCAAGTCCGGCGTGCTGGCCCCCACTCATGGTACTGCATTGCATTTGAGTGCAGGCCTATGAATTCCAATTCCCGTTCCACACGACCGGCCGGCCGGCCCCATGCCGATGCGTCATCGGGCCCCGTTCTCGTTGACGCGTGAACACTTCGAATCAAGTTTGTGCGGTCGTGGCTGTGCGTGCGACCAGGCTGCCGTAGCTTTGCCGCACCGCGATCTCGGCACCCTTTGGGATCGTCTCCGTTCGTATCGCTATGTGCACTTTTGATTCAAGTGGTGTCCGAGACTCGTGTGGAGCTGCAGCGCCGACCAGCGCGTCCGTCGGCGACTCACTTGGTGTTTGTATCGGAAAATCCGTTTTTCAATCAAATGGCTACGTTTAGCGCCGATAGGTCCGTTTTATGCCAAGCGCCATCAAAAGACCCACGCGAACGCTTACACCCAGGTTTCCCCCTGTTGCATCATGGGCTTTACTCTCCTTCAGCCATAGAACCCACGGGTGAACGCTTCCCACTCACTCTTCAACCGCGTCAAAGCGTTGGGCTTTTCCGACCGACGACCGCTCACGGCCCGACGCATTCTATCAAGTGGCTCGGCCGGGCTCACCGCAATGTATCAGGAAAGTTTCCACTGCGCCGATGATCGGTCGGCCGGCGGCGGCGGCGGCAACCAAACACGAACGTATCCTCCAATGCAGTTGAAGCGGCAATGCGGTTGCCCATTGAAGCAGAGAGCTCACTTCCCATTTAGCGCCGTAGCACTCGCACCTCACACAGCTAAACACTATGACCATCTCGTCCGTCGTGCAGAACGGCTTCTTCCAGGATGGCAACCAGCTCATCCGCATCCCTCCGCGGTCGGCCGAGAAGGTGACGGCGGCGCGGAGACGCGCTCGTCTCGCGCGGGAGAAGTCCAAGAAGCGCATGAACGAGCGCAGTCGCCTGCTCTGGACCTCGGAGGAGCACGAGCGGTTCCTCGAGGCCCTCGAGATGTACCCGTCGGGTCCGTGGAAGGTCATCGCCAACCACGTCGGCACCCGATCGACACGGCAAGCCATGACCCACGCGCAGAAGTACCGTCAGAAGATCGAGCGCCGCAAGCTCAAGCAACTCAAGCTCAGCACCTCCGACATCACGATCCCCAAGCTCGACGAGCTGCTGCCGTGCTCCCGACGACCGTCGACTGCATCCGCTTCGAGGTTCCGAGTGAGTCAAACGCGGAGGCATCGTCGGTGGTCAGTGACCTCGACGACGACGTGGAGCGGGCGCTGACGATGGAGTTCCTGGACGAGTTCCAGCCGCTGACGATGGACTGCGAGGAGCCGCTCACGGGACTCGCAGCGTTCTCCGATGACGACCCGCTCTGGCTCAGTCTTGGGGCTATCAGCGCTGCGATCGCTACTTCGACGGCAGCAGAGCCGGTTGTCTGGGACAGCGAGATCCTCTCGCTCTAAGTAAGTTCCATTACCTCGAACTCGACCTAGTCCCGAGTTACCGTCTTACGTGGTTAGTGTGGCCAGTAGCAGTAGAATGCAGTGAAAATGCTTATGAATTTCAATCAAAAATCGGTTGATCACAATGTCTCTCTTCGATTCCCATCGACCCCAAGTACTGTTAGTTTTGAGATATTTTTCTTCTCACAAAGCAATCTCTTCAAGTGCCACCCATAGTAAGCACGCGGTCATTGATGGGGCTCATGCAGAAGCCTCGATGAAGGATCAAGTGGAGCGACCAAAAGTTCCGAAACAAGTGGCTGCGTGAGGTGGAGAAGGAGAATTATTAGTATGAGGAAGGCGACGAAGAAGACAGTGACGAGCGGAAGTCGAAAGAGAGACTTTGCGCCCTTGACGAAGAGGTCGATTTGCGGGAATCCTATCGGACGGTGAAGTGGGCGTTTAATCAGCTCGTGCTACACGAGCGGTTGGGTGCGATTCCAGTAGAAGAAGAATGGACGCGAAAATCGATCGAATTCGCTGTGGATGCCGCTCTTTCCATAAACGGACCGAACCTTCCTCCTCAAGCTGCAAAGTTTGTGTTTGCCATCCGTCGAGGTGTCAACGTCGAGGGCGCTCTTCCATTCACAAACAGGTCGAAACTGTTGTCACAAAATCGCAAGATAAAGCTCAAGCTTCACTGCGAAAGGATTTACCAGGAGCGTTGCGCTCTTCGGAGCTACAACAAGAAGTATCTCTAGCTTGTGGCAAAGAGAAAGGAATCTTACTGCCACGATGGATCCTGCGCGAGTTGTGATCTGTCCTGCGGCGTATGGATCAGTAGCAACATCGTTTCGGATGAAGTTTCGATGAAATTCAAGACGGAGTTGGTAGTTCTGGAAAACGTGCCGGACGAAGCGAAGGACTGGCACCCTCACCCGGAGGATAAAGTGCTAGACTTGGTGCGTCCGTCGCTCTTCTGCTGTGTATTTGGACAAACGTTGGAAAGTCCCAGTGCCTTACACCCAACATCGTTTAACGCGCCTGTGGAGCAAATGCAGCGCTCATTGTTCACGGGGTCGGAGGCTGTGGGATCCTGAACGACTCGATTGGGGACATTTTCGGTCGGTTTGTACCTTTGTTGGAGCGGATGATCGGTGATCAAGCAGCGTCGGGACTGGCATCTACTACTTCGGCGGCGAGAACATCAAGAACTCCCGCCTGTCATTTCGAGTCGAGGTGAAGGAGCCATACTGCCAGCATAACGACCACAGCGGGGCTGGAGAGATCTACAGTCTCATCAGCAGTAAGCTCGTTATCCAGTTGCTAGGCGCTGCAGATACCTTGGAGTCACGTTGTGTGGTGTTCCCCAACACTCTACAGCACCAAGTCCAGCCGTTCGAGCTGGAAGACCCAACGGAGCCCGGAGCTCGCAAAATCCGGCGTTCTTCCTCGTTGACCCGGACAATTCAATTCCTTAGACGTCGGTAATCCCGCCACAACAGGAGGAATGGACGAGGAAGCCGATGAACTTCACGGACGCCGACGTAGTGGAGCAAAACATTCGGTCGATGCTACCGAAAGGAATGAGTTTGCAAGAAGCCAAATGGCATCGGCTGAAGCTCATGAACGAGCGCGCTGTGCCCGAGCCGGACGAAGATGATAGGGATGACAACCCTCGCTATTTCTCGTTGTGCGAACACTAACGGGAAATTTAACGAACATATCTGTAGGAATGATTATCTGATCATTCTCCTCCGTGTTCACTGCGAAAGGTCTGGACTTATTATCCCTTTGTGTGGTTGTGCCGCACTCATTTGCCAAAAGATCTTTTTGTAGCGATGGAGCCGCGACCGCTGTTGGAGCTCAACGTGCAGCAGGCGATCGCCAGCATCCTGCAGAAGCCTCGGTGGTGGGTCAAGAGCCAAGAGCCGGAGATCCGCAAGAAATGGATGAGCGAGGTGGAGCGGCAGCTTCTGTTCGAGGCATTCGACCAGTCCTTGCCCAACTGGAGCCACGGCCAAGCGCCCACCGACTCCCTCAACGATCTTCTCCAAGAACCTGATGGGGCTGACAAACGCGCAAAGCTGAGCGAATGGCTGAAAGGAATCGTCACGGAGTTTGGGATGGACGAGGAGTCCGAGGAGGAGTTCAGCGATGTGGAGGACTTTGAAGAAGAAGACGAGAAGGAAGGAGACAAGACCGAAGAGAAGCAAGAGAATGGCGCTGTAGCTGACGACGAAGACAGCAGCGACTTGTCCGAGGAAGAGAAGAAGAAGATGCGCGTCTTGAAGAAGGAAGTGGACGCGCAGGAGTCCTATCCTACCGTGAAATGGACGCTCAACCAGCTCTTGCTACATGAGAAGCTGCGCAATATTCCTGTTGAGGGTGGACACTTGACTCGACTGGAGAAGCAGTCGCTTGCGCGCGTGCTTTAGACGACTCGGAGCTTGTCCCCGAGCCGTTGAGTTCGTTCTTGCGGTTCGTCGAGGCGTCAGTGTCGAGGAAGCGCTGCCGCTGCCTCCCGGGTCGGGGCTTCTAAGCGCTGATCGTCTACTGAAGCTCAAGCTGCACTGCGAGAAGATCCATCGTGAGCTCAGCGCTGTGCAGATCTACATGATGAAGGTTATCTTGCTGATAGCGGAGAGGGAGGGGCTCAACGCTGACACCGACCCAGCTAAAGCTGTGCTTTGTCCTGCTGGGGTCGACGGCGTATGGATCAGCGACAATTTGATCCCTGAAGATGTAGCCACAAAGTTTAAGAGGGAGGTGCAGAAGCTGGAGAATGTGCCGGATGAAGAGAAGGACTGGCACCCGCTCTCGGAGCAGCAAGTGCTGGACTTGGTGCATCCCTCGCTCTTCTGTTGTGTATTTGGAGAGACTGTGAAGGCTGCGAGTGCGCTGGACCCTTCGACGTTCACTACGCCGGCTGAGCAAATGTATCGCTTGATGTTCACTGGGTCGGAAGTTGTGCAGCAGCCTCCAGACTGCAGCACGGACTACCAGTGGATCCCCACCGACTTTCTAGTCGCCGATGGAGGTGAGGCAGGACAAGATGATGGAGATATTCGAGTGCGCACCTTGTCGTACATCAACAACTTGCACCCAGAGCAGCACGCGGACTTGTACGACTCGATTGAGACTATCTTCGCTCATTTAGTCCCGCTCTTCGAGCGCATGCTCACCGATCGAGCACAGGGAAAGCCAGAGTCGACATTCGACGTTGACATGATCAGTCACGACTCGTGGCGGGTGTTGCCACGCCGTCCTCGAGTCCCTGACGTCGTCGAGCTGCCGAAAGAGACTGTAGCCATCTCGCTGCGTGGTAAAACAGTGCAAGCTATCGTGAAAATCGCCGAGATCATCCTTACGCCTGAGAATCCGCAGTATAAAGGAGGCTCGTGGCATATCGAGGGCACACCAGCGGAGAGAATCGTCGGCACTGGCATCTATTACTTCGCTAGCGACAACAGCAAGAGCGCGCGACTGGCATTCCGCGCGGAGGTGGAAGAGCCCCCGTACCAGCAAAGCGATGACGACGGAGTCGCGGAGATCTACGGACTCTTCAACGAGGAACTCCTGGTGCAAGTGCTCGGCTCTGTGGAGACTTTAGCGTCTCGTTGTGTGGCGTTCCCCAACTGGCTGCAGCATCAAGTGCAGCCGTTCGAGCTGGAGGACGTCACCAAGCCTGGAGCTCGCAAGATCTTGGCCTTCTTTCTCATTGACCCGGAGAACCCCATTCCGTCCACGTCTGTGATCCCTCCGCAACAAGAGGAATGGATCACGCCAACGCTTGAGCGAATGATGAAGCAGCTTCGCCTCGTTGATGCGGTGGAACAGAATATTCAATCGATGTTGCCTCGTGGCATGACGCTGAGAGCAGCCAAGCAACACCGTCTATTGCTGATGGAAGAGCGTGCAGCAGCGCAAGATGATGACGAGGATGAGTTCGGCGGGTCCCGATACTTTTCATTGTGCGAGCACTAAGCTATTAGCCGGTGAATAGCAGTGTTTGCCTACTTTTTTTGGGCTTTTGGAAGGCCTCCATCCCATGTAGCCATGATGACCAAGTGAGTCCGTCTTCGCAGTACTGGCACGTGACCCCGAGCTTCTTGATGTCCTGGATGTTGCGATACTCGTCGTCGAAGAAGAGCATTTCCTCGTAGGCCAGCCCGCTCTGCTGCTCGAACTCCCTAAAGTGGGCGACTTTGCACGTCGGGTAGATCTCCACGAAGCTCGCAATGCTCTCGAGCGTCTTCATCTCCCCACCAATGCTCACCTTCAGCAGCCCCATGCACTCCTTCGCCGCGTCAATCTCCCCTGTGCGTGACGCAATGGCTACATTCGTGCCGCTGAACTGCGGGTCCGTCTCGATGACGTTCAGTACTCTCTCGACGTCCGGCAGCAGCTTTAACTCTTCCCCATAGCGATCGAGCACCGTGTCCGGACGCTCCGTCGTCGTGAACGGACCGCCGCTCAACACGTCGATGTAGGGCCCCCACAGCGTGTAGTCCAGGTCGAAGACCACAAGGCGGGGGACGCGCGTCCATTGCTCACGCGCCACTCGCCCCATTCTCCACCAAGATTGTGCTGCGGAGACCGCAATTGCGATCTTATGGATGAATATCGTGTTTTATCGGACCATACTTATTTATTGTATGCCCATTAACAGCCAATTATAGATTTAGTTTTCATTTTGACCAGTCATAGTGTGGCCACGATGGGGTTTCGGCCAATAGATTTCGATAGGGTAGGTTGGTCCGATAAACGACGCTATCGGACGTATCGGGTCCGAAGGAAACGCAAAATATGTGTATGACCATACAAATTCTAAGATAAATGCGTATCACACGCATATTTTTCATTATCCGACCTTATCGGACCTGTACCATAATTCTGGTACAAATGCTACCGGTGGAGTGATGACCACCTCGACGCCGTGAGGCATGAGTGTGCATGGGATAAATATGAGCGCGAAAAGCAAACCGCTAGACGTTTGCATTAATGGCTAAGAAAATGTATTAAATATACGTATAATATATCAAAGAACTCATAACAATGCTACGTGGTCGCCATCGTGCAGCCCGCATGACGCCACCAGTTGCGCTGGGTGCTCTAGCGGCGAGCAGCAAGCCGCCAGCCCTCCAGGTAGGGCGCCAGCACTCGCGGGGTCTTCACGGCGTCGGCGGCTGCTTCTGCGGGCCGCGGTAGCCCCCGGAGGGCAGCTTGCAGGCGCTCACCCAACGGGCAGCCTGCCGGCCGCCCTACCGGGCATGCCATCGAACTCCCCGGGGCCACAGGAGAACCTGGGCCCCGTCCGCCTCCGCGCTGCTGCCGACTGCTGTCCGCTGTCCATCCTGCCGCCGCCCGCTGCCCGTCCTGCCGCCGCTCCTCCTGCTCCTTAGCAGCGCCGTCGTCCTGCCGCCGCGTTGTACACCTCGCCGTCCCCGCCATCGTCCTGCCTTCTGGCCGTCGTCGTGCCACCGCTCCGCGACCACCTTGCCCCTGGCGCCTGCTGCTGCCGTCGTGCGGCACGAAGCCCGCAGCTCTCGGCGCCACCTCCGCCGCGAACCACGCAACGCTAATAAACGAAAATCTGAATGAAGTGTAATCGGTGTGTGGCCCACAACATAATACATAAACTAATATATTTGGTTTTAGAGTCAATCCTTTCTGGGGTACCAAGTTTTTGGTACCGGTCCGATAGGTCCTATAGTCCGATATTGCATGGTATGGATGAATATCGTGTTTTATCGGACCATACTTATTTATTGTATGCCCATTAACAGCCAATTATAGATTTAGTTTTCATTTTGACCAGTCATAGTGTGGCCACGATGGGGTTTCGGC
This sequence comes from Phytophthora melonis, assembly GCA_024211575.1. Classification (NCBI taxonomy): domain Eukaryota; phylum Oomycota; class Peronosporomycetes; order Peronosporales; family Peronosporaceae; genus Phytophthora; species Phytophthora melonis. Next base: position 37,006 of record JAMXKT010000025.1, on the reverse strand, counting down.
CAATAGATTTCGATAGGGGTAGGTTGGTCCGATAAACGACGCTATCGGACGTATCGGGTCCGAAGGAAACGCAAAATATGTGTATGACCATACAAATTCTAAGATAAATGCGTATCACACGCATATTTTTCATTATCCGACCTTATCGGACCTGTACCATAATTCTGGTACAAATGCTACCGGTGGAGTGATGACCACCTCGACGCCGTGAGGCATGAGTGTGCATGGGATAAATATGAGCGCGAAAAGCAAACCGCTAGACGTTTGCATTAATGGCTAAGAAAATGTATTAAATATACGTATAATATATCAAAGAACTCATAACAATGCTACGTGGTCGCCATCGTGCAGCCCGCATGACGCCACCAGTTGCGCTGGGTGCTCTGGCGGCGAGCAGCAAGCCGCCAGCCCTCCAGGTAGGGCGCCAGCACTCGCGGGGTCTTCACGGCGTCGGCGGCTGCTTCTGCGGGCCGCGGTAGCCCCGGAGGGCAGCTTGCAGGCGCTCACCCAACGGGCAGCCTGCCGGCCGCCCTACCGGGCATGCCATCGAACTCCCGGGGCCACAGGGAGAACCTGGGCCCCGTCCGCCTCCGCGCTGCTGCCGACTGCTGTCCGCTGTCCATCCTGCCGCCGCCCGCTGCCCGTCCTGCCGCCGCTCCTCCTGCTCCTTAGCAGCGCCGTCGTCCTGCCGCCGCGTTGTACACCTCGCCGTCCCCGCCATCGTCCTGCCTTCTGGCCGTCGTCGTGCCACCGCTCCGCGACCACCTTGCCCCTGGCGCCTGCTGCTGCCGTCGTGCGGCACGAAGCCCGCAGCTCTCGGCGCCACCTCCGCCGCGAACCACGCAACGCTAATAAACGAAAATCTGAATGAAGTGTAATCGGTGTGTGGCCCACAACATAATACATAAACTAATATATTTGGTTTTAGAGTCAATCCTTTCTGGGGTACCAAGTTTTGGTACCGGTCCGATAGGTCCTATAGTCCGATATTGCATGGTATGGATGAATATCGTGTTTTATCGGACCATACTTATTTATTGTATGCCCATTAACAGCCAATTATAGATTTAGTTTTCATTTTGACCAGTCATAGTGTGGCCACGATGGGGTTTCGGCCAATAGATTTCGATAGGGTAGGTTGGTCCGATAAACGACGCTATCGGACGTATCGGGTCCGAAGGAAACGCAAAATATGTGTATGACCATACAAATTCTAAGATAAATGCGTATCACACGCATATTTTCATTATCCGACCTTATCGGACCTGTACCATAATTCTGGTACAAATGCTACCGGTGGAGTGATGACCACCTCGACGCCGTGAGGCATGAGTGTGCATGGGATAAATATGAGCGCGAAAAGCAAACCGCTAGACGTTTGCATTAATGGCTAAGAAAATGTATTAAATATACGTATAATATATCAAAGAACTCATAACAATGCTACGTGGTCGCCATCGTGCAGCCCGCATGACGCCACCAGTTGCGCTGGGTGCTCTAGCGGCGAGCAGCAAGCCGCCAGCCCTCCAGGTAGGGCGCCAGCACTCGCGGGGTCTTCACGGCGTCGGCGGCTGCTTCTGCGGGCCGCGGTAGCCCCCGGAGGGCAGCTTGCAGGCGCTCACCCAACGGGCAGCCTGCCGGCCGCCCTACCGGGCATGCCATCGAACTCCCCGGGGCCACAGGGAGAACCTGGGCCCCGTCCGCCTCCGCGCTGCTGCCGACTGCTGTCCGCTGTCCATCCTGCCGCCGCCCGCTGCCCGTCCTGCCGCCGCTCCTCCTGCTCCTTAGCAGCGCCGTCGTCCTGCCGCCGCGTTGTACACCTCGCCGTCCCCGCCATCGTCCTGCCTTCTGGCCGTCGTCGTGCCACCGCTCCGCGACCACCTTGCCCCTGGCGCCTGCTGCTGCCGTCGTGCGGCACGAAGCCCGCAGCTCTCGGCGCCACCTCCGCCGCGAACCACGCAACGCTAATAAACGAAAATCTGAATGAAGTGTAATCGGTGTGTGGCCCACAACATAATACATAAACTAATATATTTGGTTTTAGAGTCAATCCTTTCTGGGGTACCAAGTTTTTGGTACCGGTCCGATAGGTCCTATAGTCCGATATTGCATGGTATGGATGAATATAGTGGTCTTTCCGACAGATAAGAGACCAGGATTGTTTCATAGTCGCCTCTGTAGAAGTAGCAGCCTATCATATGCCTTCTTCGAGTAATTTCAGCCAATAAAATCAATTAGAGTTAGGGGAATCCTTTCCGACACTTCCCTACACATATTTGTCGGAATCCTAGGCTGAATATGTATATAATCATACTGAAACCCAGTACAAAAAATACTTTTAAAATATTTTGGCGATTCTGACAACTAGGCAAATTCCTACTGTAGGCATAACTTATTCTAGGTAGCGAGACACCGGTGGACAGCGACAAGTGTCAATACTGCATAACGAAAGTGTCCTCGCGGTCATCATGAGCCTCTCTGTGTTTGTGCCTACAAACACCCAAAAGGCGCGAACGACGGCGATCAACGCATTCGAGAGAATGCTAGAGGTCGAGGGTGTGAGCATGGAATGGTTTCGTGCAAGCATGCACACAGACCCCTCCGGCAAACGCTTGGCTGCCACAATGGACCGATTCGGCTATTATCTCGCTACTAATGACGGTAAGAAAGGTAAGCTAGCTCGTAACACAGCTACATCGTACTATAGAAACGTCAAGCTGTGGCTATTCGATGAGTTTCCACACCTGCGTTTACCCACGGAGATGAACTTGCTAAAACAAGGGAAAACTCTAGATAAGCACTGCTTAAAACGTGAGAAAGGAGGGCTCGTTAACAAAGCGCCGCCATGTACTAAAGAGGACTTAGGTTCTCTAATTCGCTATGTCTACAGTACAGCACGTGTCAGCTCGGACTACCAAGATGCTGCGCTAGCCTGCCTCATGTGGCACTGCTTCGGCCGATCGTCGGACCTAGGCTACCTGCGCAAGCAACATGTGTCAGTGTCAGCGGACGGCGTCTTCTACCTGCGGCTCCTTCGCGTTAAAACGGCGGAGGAACAAGGGCTAACGCTCATACCTGACAAGGAGGACTTCCTGACATGCCCGCTTCACTCGCTCGCGGTAGCTCTCGTCATGCAGGCCGCGCCCTGCGCGGCGCTGCTAAGCCAGCTCCCTGAGCTTGTTGCGCAGAGCGAGGAGCCGCTAGACCCCGGTGTGCCGCTACAGGCCTTGCTAGAAGCAGAACCGGCTACGCTCAGGGTCGCCCTAATGCCGCCCTCGTCTGCTGTCGCCGCTCCTGCTCCCGCGCCAAGTACCGTGCCAAGCTGCAGCTCAAGTCCCCAACCTGCAAGCACTGAAGCACAAGTGAGTAGTACAACGAAGGCCAGCTCAGGGAGAAGACGCGCGGTGAAGACGGGGTCCAGGCGTATGTCAACCGCCTCCTCAAGCGCGTTGCCGAGCCCGCGGGAGCCACAACCGACTTGACATCCCACTCCTTCCGACGCGGTGGCGCTCAGCACGCTAACGGAGACGATCGCCTTGCCGCTCAGTGGATCTTCGACCGCGGCGCGTGGGACATGAGCAAGGTAAACAAAGGGTTCGCCTACGTGTACAACACGCCGCGGGAAGACCGGAAGGTTGCGCGAGTGCTGAGCGGGTGGGAGGCCGACGCTGCTCCTGTTGTCCTTGATGCTGCGACGCTTGATCATGGAGCTCAAGAGCGGCTGGCATCCTTGCGCGAATTCCTGTTCAGCACCTGTACCGGACTCAAGGAACACAGCCTCAACGTAAGCAGCAAGGTCCTTACCGTCCTCACGGCATACCTGGTCCGCTACTACCCGCAGCTAAAGGCGCTTGCTCCGGATGCCCCAATTGTAGAGCGCGTGGAGGAGTGTATGCGATCCGCGGGGATCTCGACAGCTGACGCGCTGGCATTGTCGGTGGCGCTCAATGAACAAGCTTCACCTGCTGAACCTGTTGCAGAACAAGCACACGAATCCAAGACGCACGCATGCCAAGTCCATCATCACCTTCTAGCTGTCATTGATGAGCTTATTGCCTCGAACCGAGGCCCTCTCCGCGCGCCTTACCATCGTGGAGGCTGCGCAACTAAAGTCTAAGCGAAAACAAGTACCCGACGAGGAGCCACAGGTAGAAGATACGTCATATCAAGAACCGAAACCCAAGCGCAGAAAGAAAGCGACGACAAACCTGTCCAGCGCGTGGTTCGAATGGTACACGCGGGTGCCACGCGTCTGGGAATCCGCCGACCGCCAGAAGAAGTCCGAGTTTCGCCACGTCACGGCGTTCATGAAGCTCTTCTTGAGCGAAGGCTTCACACTCGACCCCAAGTCGCCGGACTACAAGGATCAAGTCCTGGATGCTGGTCGTCGAGCGGAGAAAGCCGTGCTTGCCTTCCTGAAGTCGCGCAACGTCAACGCCAAGGGAGCTGGAAGCGTTTTGCGTGCGCTGCGCCCACTCCACAAGACTGGCGTCTTGGACGAGCGCATTGCCGCATACAAGACGCTACGCACTGTCGGTAGAATCGTTGATCCTGCGCCTACAGAGACACAAGACATCTTAGCCACTGTAGGTCACGTCTAAGAAGGTTAGATAGCAACGCAACTTCACACACATTCATGTACCAGCACCACCAGCACAACGCGCACGTACGCCTCACCAACCACGTACACAGGAGGAACATCAACCAAGGCACGCTGCAGCGGCGAGGCACACAAGAAGGGTCTCGCAGGACGAGCAGCCGTCGCAAGACCGATGCGGTAGCAGCTCCGCGTATCGACAGCAATAGCTTGGGCGCGCCACAGCAGCAGCACGACACAGCAGCAGCACGACGCAGCAGCAGCACGACACAGCAGCAGCACGACACAGCAGCAGCACGACACAGCAGCAGCACGATGCAGCAGCAGCACGGAGTCGCCGCACGACACAACCCCAAGATAATCTTGATCGATAACACCGGCCTGAATTGAACAGGCACCTCAGGGCCGAAGCCCTGCGCTCTAGCCATTGAGCTACGGTGTTGAGGCCCGGGGGGGCTGCGACTGGCTGACTGGCCGGCTGCCGGGCTGTCGAGGCTGCCGGGTGTCCGGAGGCTTGATCCCGAGCTCTGAAAAAAGAAGACTGAGACCGCGCGCCGCCTGTCGGCCACTGACAGCCACCAAATTTTCGTTGGGACAGGTGGCGAATGATGATTGGTTGAAGGCAGTACCAATCAACACTCTTTATTGCTTAAAGACCCTGATTGGCCAATGAATTAGCCAATGATATGCCGTGGAGGGGATAGACTGCTTCTAATTGTGGCCCCTCTACCTGGGTGCCAGCCTCACTAATGAATTTGCCGGCTCCTGTGCACATTGCTCCGGGGCCAAAATGCGCCAATGCACAAAATGTCGATTTTCTCGGCCCAGAGGCCTCTAGAGACGATTTCCTCGCGGCTGTGAGCACCGCATGAAAGCTGACTAGAGTCGGTCAAGTGGCCCCCTAGACCTACTCTACCGTACACATGATCTAATTTCCGATTTTACATTAATTCCGACTCTACGTTAATTCCGATTTGACCTGGCTTTGACGAACTCCCCTACACTGCGCGTCAAAAGGTTTGGGACAGCGACACTTTGTACAATATCTCAGCTTCTAGAAAGAGTTGTCGGATGAGACTTAGATATGTTCCTCCAATCAGGTTGCTTTAAACGAGACATATGACGCGAGCTCGGATTTCCCATTGGGTAGGGTGGCTCCCATACAAATATGTCGATTTGGCACCGCGACAAAACTTTGGGACAAACGTTTATCTTGATTAAAGTATAGGTGCCTGTGATGGTGAGGTCACGTTAACTATCAGGATCAAGTAAAACAAGGTCGCTAGTCGCCCTTAGGTGGGTAGTGAGCGTGAGGGGGTGCATCCCTGGTGCCCAAATCGAGTCAACACAATGTGTACTTATAGTTTAGCAACTTTGAGTGCCACCTTACTCTCCTATTGCGATCTAGAGGCCTTCAGGAGCCCCTCAAAAAACGAAGGGCACTAACTAATAGGATTTGTATTAAAATACGCATTAACGGTAACATCATGTGCGTATTGTGTCGTGAGGGCCCAGTTACATACTCGAGACAGCTCAGCTTTCTGTCTGCTATTTTATACTTCATCTATGCAGTCCTAGTTACCACGGCGGATCCTCAAGCGTTGCTTGACGCCCGTAATGTGCGCTTCATGGTGCTTCTTATGCCCAAAACTGCAAATAGTTGGACTCGGTGGACCTCACCATCACAGGCACCTATACTTTAATCAAGATAAACGTTTGTCCCAAAGTTTTGTCGCGGTGCCAAATCGACATATTTGTATGGGAGCCACCCTACCCAATGGGAAATCCGAGCTCGCGTCATATGTCGCGTTTAAAGCAACCTGATTGGAGGAACATATCTAAGTCTCATCCGACAACTCTTTCTAGAAGCTGAGATATTGTACAAAGTGTCGCTGTCCCAAACCTTTTGTCGCGCAGTGTAGTTGTCGGAATATGTAGGGATGTCGGAACGGCCGCGATATGGATGAATATCGTGTTTTATCGGACCATACTTATTTATTGTATGCCCATTAACAGCCAATTATAGATTTAGTTTTCATTTTGACCAGTCATAGTGTGGCCACGATGGGGTTTCGGCCAATAGATTTCGATAGGGGTAGGTTGGTCCGATAAACGACGCTATCGGACGTATCGGGTCCGAAGGAAACGCAAAATATGTGTATGACCATACAAATTCTAAGATAAATGCGTATCACACGCATATTTTTCATTATCCGACCTTATCGGACCTGTACCATAATTCTGGTACAAATGCTACCGGTGGAGTGATGACCACCTCGACGCCGTGAGGCATGAGTGTGCATGGGATAAATATGAGCGCGAAAAGCAAACCGCTAGACGTTTGCATTAATGGCTAAGAAAATGTATTAAATATACGTATAATATATCAAAGAACTCATAACAATGCTACGTGGTCGCCATCGTGCAGCCCGCATGACGCCACCAGTTGCGCTGGGTGCTCTAGCGGCGAGCAGCAAGCCGCCAGCCCTCCAGGTAGGGCGCCAGCACTCGCGGGGTCTTCACGGCGTCGGCGGCTGCTTCTGCGGGCCGCGGTAGCCCCGGAGGGCAGCTTGCAGGCGCTCACCCAACGGGCAGCCTGCCGGCCGCCCTACCGGGCATGCCATCGAACTCCCCGGGGCCACAGGGAGAACCTGGGCCCCGTCCGCCTCCGCGCTGCTGCCGACTGCTGTCCGCTGTCCATCCTGCCGCCGCCCGCTGCCCGTCCTGCCGCCGCTCCTCCTGCTCCTTAGCAGCGCCGTCGTCCTGCCGCCGCGTTGTACACCTCGCCGTCCCCGCCATCGTCCTGCCTTCTGGCCGTCGTCGTGCCACCGCTCCGCGACCACCTTGCCCCTGGCGCCTGCTGCTGCCGTCGTGCGGCACGAAGCCCGCAGCTCTCGGCGCCACCTCCGCCGCGAACCACGCAACGCTAATAAACGAAAATCTGAATGAAGTGTAATCGGTGTGTGGCCCACAACATAATACATAAACTAATATATTTGGTTTTAGAGTCAATCCTTTCTGGGGTACCAAGTTTTTGGTACCGGTCCGATAGGTCCTATAGTCCGATATTGCATGGTATGGCAAACGCATAAGCCGGTGATAGAAGAGACTCTGGACGGTCACGATGCGATCGATGAGCTAGCTGTCCCAAGGGCAACTCTCTTCATTTCATTCCCCAATTTACCTTGGACTCCACACTCCTTGCTCCATTGCCACCATGCCCAAGGCGCTCGCCCCCGGAAAGAACCGCTCCACCGAGTCCAAGGACCCAGACCACGCCGCGCGCGCCTTCCGCAAGTGGACGTACGTGCCGCAGCTCGTGGTCTTCGACCTCGACTTCACCATGTGGTTCCCGGCCATGGACGAGCTGCACGCCGACGAGCTGCGCAAAGACCCTGTGACGGGGTCGTGACGGACGCCATCGGCTGGCAGGTGCACTTCTACCCGGAGATCCACGCCGTGCTGAGCGTGCTCAAGACGGACCCGCAGTTCCGCGACACCAAGATCGGCGTGGCGTCTCGAACGGAGGAGGTCGAGACGGCTAAGAAGGTGCTGGCACTCATGGACGTGCAGCTGCGCGGGGAGGACGGCGTTGAGGCGGGAAGCAGACTCAGTCGCTGGCCAGCCTGGCTGACTTCGTGACGGTCTTCCCGGGCAGCAAGACGACGCACTTCCGGCAGCTCAAGGAGCAGAGCGGCGTCGCGTTCGAGGACATGCTGTTCAACGACGACGACGAAGAGAATGTGGAGGACGTGAGCGCGCTGGGCGTGGTGTGCTCGCACTGTCCGGAGGGACTGACGGTGGCGTCGTGGCTGCAGGGCATGGAGGACTTCCAACTCGCCAAGAAGCGGCAGAGTCTGTAACCAGACTACCTGTGCCCGGTACAGTATCATTTTGTTGCTACGGTATGTAATAGTTAGCAGGAATCGGCTGACACCGATGGCTACATTGCGTTCACTCATGCTGGAGCCAGGTCGGACGCGAGACAAGAAGATCTGCGCGCCGTTAGTTGGGACGCGACAGACCAAAGGGGGTTTTTACTGTTGAAGTTGCTGTAGTGCATGTCCGACAGCTTTCCCTCCTCGTGTACGACACGTTGCATGTGGGAGTATGCGGTAGGAGAAAGAGAACAATGAAAGCATTCTGGTTTTGACTCCGGTTAAACGAAGTGACGCCAACTACTCGTTTGCTGTTCATCTGCAAGGCCACCTACGCAGCAGGATCCAGCCTGCACTCTGCTAGTGATCACTTCCACAGCAGTGTCTGCTAGGTTATGAGCCCAAAGACGGCTTGTGGACAGAACTAAAATGAGCAGTGATCCAAAGCAAGTGGCGTCGAGTCAAGGAGCGCAAAACGCGGGCTCGAATGAACACGTCTCAAGCTCGAACACACCCGAGCAGTCGACGATGGTACAAGCGGCATCGGGGTCGCCTGGACGACAGACTTCAGTGGCTTCGGTGGGAGCTGGTGGCCAGCCTGTGGTGATGGTGGGTGGAGTGCCCCAAGGGCAACCTGGTGGGCAGCTACCTGCTAATCCTGTGATACAAGTGCCCAAACCACTTGGCAGCAGCAAGCCACCCAAGTTCAATGATACCTTTGAATTCTATCAGATGCGGCTCAAGTTGTACTTGGAGCAGAGGAATTCGTGGGGTGTGGTAACTGGAGAAGAGCTCCGTCATGAGACGGACCCAGTGTTGCAGCGCCATTTTGATGACCGCAATCGACTGGCCATGGAGACAATCATACGTGGTGTGAAGGGTGCAGATGCGCAGAAAGTGTGCAACTTCGACACAGCGAAGGAGATGTGGGAGACGTTGACCGCTGAGAAGACGCAGCGAGATTTCTCGTATGCGGTGCACCTCAAGCGCGAATTGTACACGCATTCGTACACACCGGGGAAGAAGATGGCGGACTACATTCAAGAGATGAACTCTCTTCGCCAGCGGCTACAGCACATGGGGCCAGGATTTCAGATCCATGATAATGAGATGTCTCAGTTGCTGCTGATGGGAGTTTGTGCGGTGCATCGGGAACTTGTGACACAGTTTGACTTCTCTTACCGGCAAGGAATGTGCCCAACCTTGCAACAAGTCAAGAACGCGTTGCTCTCTCGTGATGAAATGGAAAAGATGGCTACAGACTCAGCTGCAAACAGTGGAGCACCGAGTTGTGGCAGCTCGGTAGTGATGCAAATGGGCCAAAGTACGAGCCGGCAATCGAGTCAAGGCCCGCCTCCTGGACCTGGACCAGGGCCGTATGGACCTGTGCAGACCGCTGGAGCTGGCAAGCGTCGTGCAATTCGCTGCTATCACTGCCACAAGCTGGGCCATATGAGGAAGGATTGCTGGCACTACAAAAACAAGCAGTCAAAGGCCCAGCAAGCGAAGAGCAACACGCATGGTAAGGAGAAGAAGAAAAAGAAGGACAAAGGCGGAAATGGAGACAATGGTGGACCCAAGCAGAGCCGTGCACCGACTACTGGTGCTATGGGCTACATGCGGTTCGTAGCTGGAGTGGGTGAGAACGAGCAGAGCAGTAGCAGCAGTAGTTCGGAGAGTGAATCTTTCGTCGGCATGGCAATGAAGGCAGGTCGGCTCGGTACCAGTGGTGATTGGATGCTGGACTCGGGCACCACGTCGCATGTTTGCATTGAGCGCGACCTGTTCACGCGATTGAAGAAGTCCAAAGCAACATTCAAGGTGTGGGATGGTGGCATTACGCACGGAAGTATGTGCGGGTCTGTGGTGGTTACTGCCGTGGACGTGCTGAGCCAGAGCGAGCTGACACTAATGCTCGATAACGTGGAGTTTTCTCCTTCTGGTCCAGTGAATTTGCTCAGTCTTGGTCTCTTACTAAAATCAGGCTGGGTGTTGACCACTAGTCCTCCGAATGAGCTGCCTTGCAAAATGTTTTTGGCGCGTGATGGTAAATGCTTGGAGTTCATCTTTCATGGAGAACATTACTGGCTGAACAATGGAACTTTTGGCGAGAACAATGCGGTGGTGATGTCGAAGGTGAACGCAGATGCAAGTCCGCTGATGCGTTGGCATGAGCGTCTGGCTCATCTCAATGAAGCATCGCTAAAGTACATGGCGAAGCATGATGTGGTCAAGGGTATGGACATCTCGTCGGATCAACTGAGAATGAAGTTGAAATGCTTGAGTTGCATGTCTGCCAAGAGGCGAAGAATGACGTTTGGCGATGCTACAGATAAGCGCACTACGGTGAGCTTCGAGCGGCTGACGTCGGATGTGTGTGATATGGGCAGATATTTGCCGGGTCTCGGGATGACACGCTACTTCCAGTTGATTCACGACGAGGGCTCACGCTACGTGTGGTGTTATGTCCTGAGGCACAAAAGTGAAGCTGCTGGCAACACACTACGGCTGATCGGGGGAATAGTTGCTGATGGCAAACGAATCGCCCGGTTCACGAGCGACGGAGGGGGAGAGTATATGAGTAATGAACTGGCTGCGTTCTTGAACAAGCATTATATCGAGTTCATTCCCACTCACCCGTACACTCCGCAAGAAAACTGTCTCGTCGAGAAGATGAATGGAGTTCTCGTGAACAAGATGCGCGCAGTGATGCATGCTGCTAATTTGCCGAATGTGTTGTGGACTGAGGTCCTTCCGTACGTGGTCGAGGTGGACAACTTGTCACCGACCAAAGCACTGAAGGGAATGACGCCCACGGAGAAGTTGACTGGCCTTAAACCTGACATCAGCACATTGAAAGTTTGTGGATGTGTGGGTTATGTATTTGTACCAAAGGAGAAACGAAAGAACAAGCTGTCAGCGAAAGCTGAACCTGCGTTGTTCCTCGGGCTTCCAAAGACTAAGCATGGCTACCGACTGTTGCATCTGCGAACTGGGAAGATGGTGGAGTCCCGCGACGTCAAGTTCCGTGAGGATGTGACGGTCGAGCGCACGTATATCAATGCGCTGCTAAAGGGAAGGCAACACTATTATCCACAGATTCCGTTTGTTCCGCTACCGGTGGAATATGTAGCAGAGCAAACCGTGCGTGCCATTGCTGGTGATCTGGTACGTCGGGCCGTCAATGAAGTTGAAAGTGGAGAACACGTGCAGCAAAGACATCCGAGCACTGCAGAACAACAAGAGCGTGCTGCGGATGTTGAGCTTTCGCCAGGAGGAGAACATGCGCAAGAAGCACATCCTGCTGACCAGCAGGAGCCCCATGCTGACGCTGCAGATTCGGTGGGAGGAGAGCATGAATCCCAAGCTGATAGTAGTGGTTCGGTGGGAGCCGAAGACACAGAAGGCAATGATTCAGAAGCGGATGAAGCCTACGTGAGTCCGATGCCGACTGCCGATGATCTTAGGCCGTGGAGTGAGAGACACAAAGAGACACGTCCTCGTGCAGGAAGTCAACCAAGGCGCAGCTCTAAGCGACAGCGCGGGTTGCGACGATCACAACGAAAACGGCAAGCTAATGTACGCCTATTCGACTACGTTATGGCTTCACTTGAGGCACTCGAATACTGTGCAGGAAATCCGAGTTCGGTTGAAGCTGCGTTGAACTCTCCGTTGAGCGACAAATGGTGGGAAGCAATGCAATTGGAGATGGACGCACACAATGTGAATGGCACCTGGAGATTAGTGGACAGGCCGAAGCAACCATGCAACATATTGAAGTCTACGTGGGTGCTGAGACCGAAACTTGATGAAAAAGGAAAAGTGCAGCGATTCAAGGCTCGATTGGCTGTGAAAGGCTGCGGACAGAAGTACGGTGTCGATTACATGGATACATACTCTCCAGTCGTGCGAATCGAAACAGTGAGACTGCTACTGATTCTCGCATTTCAGGAGGACCTGGACTGCTACCACGTTGACTTCATCACGGCATTCTTGAACGGAGTGCTGCGTGGTGCTAGTATATTCATGGAGCAGCCAGACTACTTTCACGATGGCACGGATCGAGTGTGCGAGCTCTTGAAAGGATTATACGGTCTGAAACAAGCATCCAGACTCTGGTATCAAACGCTACATGAATTTTTGCTGGAGATCGGCTTCACGCAGTGTGACTTTGATGTGGGTTTGTACCAGAGATGGAAAGACGGACGTGTGGTGTACCTGACGGTGTATGTCGACGACTTACTAATTGCCGGCAAGACGCAGGACATCGAAGAAGTGATTGAGGAGTTGAGTGGCAAGTTCGCACTCAAGAACCTGAGTCGAGTCAAGCACATCCTTTCCATGGAAGTGAACTATATTCCTGGTAAAGTGTTGTGTATTTCCCAGACGGCCTACATTGATCGAATACTGGAGCGCTTTGGCATGAACGATGCTCATCCAGTGGGCTCGCCGTTGATGCAGAATGAACAATTACCTCCGGTGGAGACCGACGAGAGTAAAATCAATGACCCGAACATCCCGTTCCGAGAGTTGGTGGGTGCATTACAATATTTGGTGACCTGCACGCGGCCTGACTTGGCTAACGCAGTGCGCAGTCTCTCTAAGTACTGCAGCGCGTACACCAAGGAGAACTACCAGTGTGCAAAGCGTGTCCTGCGCTACCTTCGCGGAACGCGGACGTATGGCCTGGTGTACCGGAAAGGAAGTGAAGTGCAACCGCTGCAGATTGATGCATTTTGCGATGCTGACCACGCTAATTGTCCGGATACGAGTCGGTCAGTTACCGGCTATCTACTGCGATTGAATGGGTGTCCATTCATGTTCAAGAGTAAGCAGCAAGACAAGGTGACCACTGCCACATGCGGTTCCGAGCTTTTAGCTGCGAGCATGTGTGTTGAGGACTTAATCTGGGCACGGAAATTGATGAAAGAGATTCGCGGTGAGACACTACCGTGTTCTACCTTGTACATGGACAACCAAAGTACTATCAAGGTGGTCTCGGAGCCTGGCAACTACAAGAAAATGAAGCGATTCGCGAAGAAGAGTCGTCAAATCGCCGAGTTCGTGGAGAGCGGCAAGATCGATGTACAGTATATCCCGAGTGGGGACAACGTTGCCGATATCTTTACGAAGGCGTTGGGACCTCATCGGTTCCAGAGTCTGCGTCAAGCGCTGAACGTCGAGGACGTGTCGGCAGCAATCCCGGTCCAGCAATGAATGAGGTGGGAGTAGCAGGAATCGGCTGACACCGATGGCTACATTGCGTTCACTCATGCTGGAGCCAGGTCGGACGCGAGACAAGAAGATCTGCGCGCCGTTAGTTGGGACGCGACAGACCAAAGGGGGTTTTTACTGTTGAAGTTGCTGTAGTGCATGTCCGACAGCTTTCCCTCCTCGTGTACGACACGTTGCATGTGGGAGTATGCGGTAGGAGAAAGAGAACAATGAAAGCATTCTGGTTTTGACTCCGGTTAAACGAAGTGACGCCAACTACTCGTTTGCTGTTCATCTGCAAGGCCACCTACGCAGCAGGATCCAGCCTGCACTCTGCTAGTGATCACTTCCACAGCAGTGTCTGCTAATAGTTGGTCTCAAAACTTGTGTTCAGCTTCACTTCATGAACGAGTGAACTTACACGCTCTAAGCAATAACTCCACACGTCGCTTTCAGTTTTGTACAAAGTTTGCTCTTACTTTTTGTTGCCAGCATCCAAACTATAACTCGACGCAAACTGCAGATGATGGCTACACCTTGCAAACATGGCGAACATGGCTACAACATCGATGTAGCCATCTCCATCCTCTGCGATCTGGCCAACCGTTCGTAACGGCTCTGGGGAGCTCACCTCGGTCGTTATGCCCCGCGCCAAAGCGAAAATGAAGCTCAAGGCCAAGCGCGCCAAGGCCAAGACGTCCGGGCCGTCTTCCCTTGCGAGGTCGCACACCGCGCGTCGGAAATGGGACCACATCCCTCGCCTCGTGGTGTTCGACCTCGACTTCACCTTGTGGTATCCCGAGATGTACGAGCTCTGGGGGCTCCGTTCAAGAAGAACCCGACCACGGGCGCTGTGACGGATTGCAAGGGCGAGCAAGTGCACTTCTTCGGGGCCGTCCACAGGGTGCTGAGCATCCTGGAGACGGACCCGCAGTTCCGAGACACGACCGAGGTGGCGGTGGCCTCGAGGACGACGGAGCCCAAGTGGGCCAAGACCTGCATGCGACTCATGGACGTCGACATTGCCAGTAGAAGCCAAGCTGCTGATGGGGAGGGAGAGGAGGGAGAAGGGCAGGAGGAGGAAGAAGAGGAAGAAGAATGGGGCGAAGATGACGATGTAGCCAAGACGTCGCTGCAGAGCATCGTCGATTATGAAGCCATCTATCCGCGCAACAAGCGCGTGCACTTCGAGCAGCTCAAGAAAGACAGCGGCATTTCGTACGAAGACATGCTCTTCTTCGACAACGAGTATGGCAACGTGGCGGACATCCAGCGGCTCGGAGTGACCTGTGCCTACTGTCCGCAAGGACTGACCGAGGGTTCGTGGATCCAGGGCATGGAGGCATTCCAAGACGCCAAACGGAAGCAGACGAGCAAGTAACTAGACTCGATACAGACCCATAAGCACCATAAAATTCAACGAAAGTGAACACCTTCGAGCAACGATAGTGTAAAATTAGGATCACGGCATGGTCTCTCGTATGCGTGCGTTTACACCATTTCCCAATCAAGTTGCCAAGTTTCCCAGCCAGGCTGCAAAATGCCCCGTCCGTGGGATTGCTAATTCAAGGCTGTGTGGCGACACACAATTTTTAATTTAAGGCTACAGAAAGTGGCGATTTGCAAGAAAGTGGCGCTTTTCCCAGACTTGCAAAAATCGCCCCATCGTCATCCCACCGTTTTGCAAAACTCACCAGATGCATGACTGCCCTATGGTATTGCATTTTTCCACTTTTTGCTTTAAAGTGGCACTTTTTCTCTCCAGGAAGTGGACAAAGTGGAACATATATTAACCAAGTTACTTGTCTAGGAAGCTAGCGGCGACAAACGCTGCCATTGCTTGCAGTGCAAAATACCCTCCAGTGCTATGTCTGTTAGCGATGTACGCCTGTTCGTTTTCTCGCATCCAATCAGCGAGAAATCAGCCTCAACAGTGGCAGTGTTGGGAAACACACTGGCGAATCCCCCACACAGGCTTGCCAATGTTGGAAACCTCGTAGCAGCGTCGTCAAGCTGCCACATCTGATCAAAGCTGGCAAGGCGGTGGTCAAAGCTGTCAATAGCTTTACGAATCGGTTTGCCATCGATATACTCGACCCTCAGCCGCTTGAATTCTTGTCCGATTTTATCGATGCCTTCATCTCCAAATGTCAGGAGGATTCGCTCGCGATGGGTGTCAATTAGCGACGCCAGGTCAACCATTGAACTAGTCACAAGCTCTTTGGGAGTGACGCGCGGGCTGGCGTCTGCCGGTTCCTTGAGTGCGAATATGTTTGAGATAGCGAGGAGATACATTCGCGCCACTGCATTGACGACCAATGTTTGCTGCCCTTCCGCGAGAGTATTAAGGCCTTCGCAGACCCAAAGATCGAGGTTGTTCACGTACGTGGCGGCCGCTGCATGGGAAATGGCAAAACTCCCAATGATTTCATACTTGCCACTGTCCAACTCCAGGATAGCGGCTTCGTCCAGGGGACCAAGTGCCCCACTAATGTTGAGGAGGCGTTGCACAAGACCTCCAAAGCGGTCATCTTGTTGTTTGACAAGCGTAGTCATGCCTTGCAACGACACAAACACAGCATTGGCCTCACACGCCAGCTCACGAAGAGCAAAGAGGAAGATCCACCACACCAAGTTCGGGGAACACTCTGCCTCTTTTGCTGACAAGTACTCCCGGACACGAAACCCGTTCACGCACAGCCAATCCGCAACGGCGTACATCGACAACCATCGCGTGCTTGCGACCTTTGGACAGGTTGTCTGCATATCGGCGACGAGGTTCTGCTGGCGTCTCAGAAATCCAATTAAGGCCGTGAGTTTGGTCAGATAGGTCTCATTGAGGGCTTGCTCAAACACGAGTTGCATCTTCAGGTCCAGCTTGTGTAAACCGCACCACACCCGAACAATCCGGTGCTTAGCTTCCTTTTCCAAGCGAGTAGCGACTCCATTGACACAGCCAACCATTGTTGCAGCTCCGTCGGTCGCGACACCAAGTAGTTGATACCGCCACCGTGGTACAAGAGCATCTAAGAGCTCAACAACAACAGCAAAGATGTTGAGCGCTGTGTGTCGGTCATAGAGTGGGATCGCAAGCAGGTGGTAGTTTTCAAGCGACCCGTTGGTGTAGTATCGGCACCGAACGTCCACATACGACTTGCCCAAGTGAGTCCCGCAGTCAAGGGCCAGCGAGAACGCCCAAGTTGCGGAGAGGCGATTTGCCAATGTCTGCAGCGATACAGCACATACGACGCGAGCATAGTGCGCCACTACCCTCTCACTGCAGCCACCATACCGGCCTATGCCCGTCTCCTCCCTTGTATCGTCCATTAGATTGGCTGTCATACGGAACGACGCCCCGCGACCCAGGAAACGCACACAAAGCCGGAATCGAGATGGTCGCTTTATCGTGATTTTGTACTGAGGCCCTTGGGTCGCAAAGGATGACAGTGCTTTGGCGCGAGATTTCCCGTCCACGTCATCGGGGTGAAATAGTAGTCCCCCAACGATCTTGTCCACGATGGCGCGGTTGACGGCAAACACTAGCACACCCTCGCTCTCAAAGACGGAGTCCAATGTCTCGCCGTACGGCACTGGGACAGACGTGAAATACGCGCGCCTTTCGTCGTCCGTCGAGAGTTCGCAGTACTCGGCCCATTTGGCCGGATGCTGCCCCACCAAGTGCTTTTCAAACAGGTCCGTTCGGAATGAAGAGAAGAACTTGGGGTTGGTTGTTCGTGCGCGTTTTGCATCAGACTGCACTTCCCTACCGAACGTGGTGCAGAAACGACAAATTGCCGTCTCGACCGCACTTGTTTCCGCATCACGGGACCCGATCTTCAATCCGTACATGGTGCAGAACCTCTCACTAAACTTGGAGCCTCTCTTGGTGACCTTACGGGGTGCTGCCGCTTTGCTCCCAATCTTTGTTTGCCGCATTGTCTTCTTAGACTTCATTGGGATGAGGTGTTGAGTCTTGAGTCGGTGCCGGAGAAAGCTAAAGTGAGGTTGAATAAGTTGCCAAAGATAGATGGATGGATAACAGAGGTCTTTAAGCTCTCCCAACGAGCTCAGAAAACGCATAAGCTGCATCTGTCCAGCTTCAGCGCTCGAATGGCAGCTAGTACTGGTGGTTAGGATGATTTAGCATCATCTCGAGAGCAGAGAGCCATGCCATTGCCCATCAGGTACTACCACATGACCAAAATCCTTCCACTTTTAAGGTTCAGCTAAAAGTGGAAAAGGTGGAAAATTCTCTGATTTTGCCACTTTTAAAGTGGTCTGAACATCAGCACGGGCAAGATCAGGTCTTATCTACCCATTTTGACACCTTCAGAACTCAACTAACACTAGTAACTCGTACGACGTGTGGTTACCCCAGCACACGTCGTACGAGTTACTAGTGTTAGTTGAGTAGCCGTGGTGAACAGCACTTGGTAAACGGGGTATCCCCAGCGCAAATTGAGCCTCCCAGCACAATAACTTTACCGAATTGCCTCAGGTTCCTCCGCTGCGAGCACATAATTCGCCACGCTTCGGCCCCCAACACAACACGCAAGCCCACACCCAAGAAGAGCAACAACACTGCAGAAATTGCTAGCATAAAGAATGGTACTGAAAACACCGACACCGCCGTTGCTGCTACCCCGATCGCGACGAAAGCGACACCAGAGTACACGTGGTACACTACCAACTGCCCCACAGATAGCGAACAAACGTTCAACCAAAGTCCGACTTGTGATGAACAGCGTACGAGGCAGCAACGCCAACGAAACCCACACGAATCCAGAAGCCATAATTTGCCTGCCAGCCTTCTTTTGGGTCTTGGAGCGGGACAACTTCAAATATCAACGACAAACGCGGCAAGTGGAATCCGCAGTTGGATTGTAGTTGCGTCGCATTCCAAAGACCAAGCAGTCGCTTCACCCGCGCCGTTACCAAGACACATGTAACCTGCAAAGCGTTGTTGGACTTCGTTGGACTTTGAGGGCAATTAGCTGTTGACCCGTCGCGCTCGAGCTTTCACCCTCAATGACATCCCGCCTCCGCAAATTCCTCTTGGATTCGTGGCTAAAGGTTTCAGATGGACTCTTCAAGATGCAACTCGCGCACTATGGCGGCAGATACTCGATCAAGCGGACGCTGGTGTTCGAGGAGTACTCGCGAAACACCTCATTTGTCCACGTGGTGCTGGTGGTTATGAGTCCTCCCATTTTCACCGCTGCAGTCTTACTGTTCCAGGAGATCGTCCCGCTTCAAGATCCGACCGAAGGCTGGATGGCCAATTGGGGACTTTGGATTCGTGCTGGCATCTTGGGAATCGCGAATGGCCACGAGGCGATCACTCAAATCCCCCCTTGGCTGAACGTCCCGAGCTTCACAACGAAGCAGATCGCACTCTACAGCTTCTTTACGGGGGTTGGGCTCGTAGCTGGCGGGATGATCGTGGCCGAGGTCTGGATGTTTCCTATTCCGTTCTTCGTCCTGACGCTGTCGCTCATTTTATCCGCGGTTCTCATTGGATTAATGCGGATTATCGCTGTAGGCCCTGCATTTCGCCTCATAGCTTCGCGAAAGGAGGAACTTCGCCAGTTAAATAACGTCGCGACGTTGGAGACTTTGATATGCGTAGGGTATCCGCTCTACCAAGTGTTGTTTACGAAGGTCAACAATACGGCTTACGAGCTCCAAATCATTTTAAGCTCTCCGTGATTAAGCTCGTCCATGAAGCGGATTCTCCGCTCTGCTGCGACTCATGAGGAAGACGCGATCCCCAAGCTCGTCGTCTCCACAGTCGACGTGTTCGACTCGTTTTACTTGGCTACATTCGTGCAGCGATTAGCGCCGACGACGCAGTAGTGGTGATGATCGTCGACGTCGCTGAGTCCATGGTGGAGCTGCGAGATCTGCATCAAAGGACGACACGAATTTTGGCTCCGGATCTATGATGTTTCTATCTCTGAACACGGCGGTAGAGGCAGCATTAACATACTCGAAGCAGTTCGGAGCTTACTGCAGAGTGTGGATAGAGAGCAATTCGCTTCGTGTCGTGTTCGTTCGTGCATAACTCACCAACAATTATCGACCGACTGCAAGGCTCTGCTTGGAGAACTGGACCGATCTCTACAATCTAGATCACCAGCAATTCCTGTCCATTGTGCACCGCATTTTTCGCCAGTACAGACAAGAGCGTGTCCAGTGAACGGCCAGTAACTGATGAACCTGCAGCAATCTATCCAGTATAACATATGACAGGAGTACTGCTTTAAGGCAATTATGATTTGTTTATTGTCGTTTATGGTTTCTTCATGGGCTATCGTAACGATTTCATGCATATTTACGGATTCTTCATGTGCTTATGTATTCTTTATGGCCTTTACGGATTCTGCATATGATTAATTCGTAAAGCGTTATAAAATGTTCATACCGAAAAAAAGAAGGTTCAGCCCACGGCTATGCGCGACCTTTGGGCTCGCTTGGCTGCGCTGTAAGCCACCTGATAGGCTCGTCTCTCCTCCGTGTGGCTAGCGTAGTACGCCTTCTGGCGTTGCAGCCGCCGCGCCCTGTCGCTCTGATAGACTTGGGATTTGTATGTGGACTGGGTTGACTCCATGTTTGTATATAAGTGGGGGCGGCGGTCTCAGCTTGGCGCCATTTCAGATTCTACCTCCCAGCCGCCAAGCCACCATGCCGCCCCACACCGCTGCCTCGCCCGCTCCGACGCCCCGGCCGACACGCCCCGCGCACCCCCCACCGTGAACATCACGTTCAGGTGCCGCGGCGTGACCGAAGTCATCGAGAACGTCAGCGTCCGGTGGACAATGGGGCGCTACGCAAGACGATCGCCAAGGCGCTCAAGGAGACCTTCGCCATCGACGCCATCCCCGCCAAGCTCCGCCTCAGAACGTACGTCAAGATCGACGGCGAGTGACCGACCGAGGAGGCTGCCGAGGCTGCTACGACCCGCCCCACCGTGATCAGCAAGTCGGTGGCCACCGAGCTCGAAGGTATCGGGGCTGAAGGCCGCGTGCACCTGCTCGTGGATGTACCCAGCGAGGAGGAAGAGGAAGAAGAGAAGCCCACCGCCGCCCCCGCAGCAGCAGAAGCGAAGAGCGATGACAAGGACACCTCGGCAGCGGACGGCGACATCAGCGACCTTGACACTGCGGTGGCCTGCTTCAATGAGGCCTACAACAAGCGAGTCACGGGACGCAAGCGAAAGCCGTCCACGGGGGATGACCATATCGCATTCTCCGACGTCACCGAAGCGCAGACCGCCAAGATGTACAAGGAATTTGATGAGGACGAAGAGTACACGCCGAAGACGACGCCACTGCCAGAAGAACTCAAGCAAGCGATCCTGGAAGACTACGCCCGACTGCTCGGAACAAGTCTGCCTCCCTGGAAAAGGAACGAGGCTCACAAGCGGCGCTACATTGACGCGGTGCTGACCCGCCTGATCTTCGCTGTAAACGAGAGCACCGGCGCCAAGGACAACAACACCAAGCTACTCCTGTATCCAGAGTACGGGATTGCCCTCGAGGAGCTGAACGCGGCTGGAGCGGCGGACTGGGTGATCAAGTGCGGCGAGAGGATGTTGATCGTGATTGAGGCGAAGCAGTGCGACATCAAGAGAGGCAGGAACCAGGTACTCGCCATGATGGAAGCTCTCCGTATCCACAACAAGAAGAAGCACGTCAAGCAACACAAGATCAAGGCCATCTGCACCGACTTCCAGAACTGGTATTTCGTGGAACGGGAGTCCAAAAGCTTGCGTTCGAACGTTGACGGTACGGTCCCTGATAACACCGGCAAGTTTGACGAGAATATGTTTCGTATCTGTGAGCGCGTGTACACCATGCTGCTAGATTTATAATATATTCATGGTCGTTTATACATTCTTCATACTAGGTCCATACGCAATCCGTAAAGCTTTATACATTCTTCATGCTAGAGCCGTAATGAATCCATAAACCTGCGTTTCCACCACCTTCCACCACCCTTCCACCACCTATGCTGCTGATGACGCTGCTCCATATCAGGTGTGGGGCCCTTAAAAGACGTTCCACCACTTCCACCGGTGGAAACGACATGAAACGACTTTATGCGAAGGGGTACCCCCTAGGGCCCTACCCCCCTTATTTTTTCTTTTGATTTTTAGGGGTTAAAGGTGGTGGAACTAGTGGAATGGGGTCTAGAAGGCCTGTAGTTGGTGTGAGAGCTCGTGAAAAGTGGTGGAACCGGGTGGTGGAAGGTGGTGGAAGTGGTGGAAACGCGGGTTTATGGATTCATTACGGCTCTAGTATAAAGAATGTATAAAGCTTTACGGATTGCTTTTGGTTCGAGTATGAAGAATGTATAAAACGGGTGCTAGAGGGCTTGACTAACCCTGATATCGAGCAGCATCCACAGCAGGACGTTACACGCGGTTGTAGGCTATCCCAGTCATATGGCTATGGAGCAGTTGTGCATGTGCACGGTCCCTCTCCCTGACCGTCATCCCCTGATACGCAGCAGACGCTTGCAGATCAGACTCGTGGATGTGCCGCATGTCGTTTACGGTCAGCGGTGTCCCAGCATAGGTGCTGAAGATGCGTGGCAGCCGGCGCGCGAGGCTGTTGCGTGATGCGACGTGCGTCAGCCTGTTCTGGCGGAAAGACCAGATGAACAGGTACTCTACACGATCCTGTAGCCGTTGCAGCACGCGCAGCCACGCGGATAGGACGTATGCAAGGTCCCGCCTGACCTCAATCGTGGTCTTACCCATGTGCCGGCTGTTCTTGAAGTCCTGCATGACCACTCGAAACGAGAACAACTGTCCGGCTTTCTTGAAGTACAACCAGTTGCCCTCGGATGGGATGGAGCGCAGCCTCGAGGTCAGGCGCAGCGTGCTCAATCAGCGCGGAGAGCCGGCTGTAGGGTGTAGCACGCCATCAACGCGATGCGCTGCATCTCTTTCGCAAACCGTGTCGCATTCAGCTTCTTCCGCGCATAGCCACCAGTTGATTGAGGTTCGCATCCGTCAACGCCATGAGCGGGAAGCCGTATCGCACGAACAGACGCTCCATCGCATCGGCTATCACGCCTTCAAGGTCAGCAAGCGATCGGTAACGCTCTTGCTGCTCATCCGTCAGGCGGTTCTCCACTGGATTTCTCTGCATAGCCGCCTTCAGCCGCTCGATCTTGCGCCCGTATGTACGCTTGCTACTGGCTGTGACAGCGTTCCCGCGGCTTTCACCAACGCGATCACATGACACCACCTTGAATACTGGGTGCGAAGGTTCTCCGAGTCTTCCACGCGGCTCACCACCGCCCTTGTACGGTTCAGGAACGTAAGGTCGCGTGCGTTACGCACCTTATCAGCCACTGACTTGAGGAAGCCCACGCGGGCTCTCAACAGCACGGAACTACTGGTTGTGGGCGCCAACGCATCCCTGATGTCCGTCTCCATCGTATGCTATGTATAGGCCGCACAAAAAAATGTTTAAGAGCAACCTAAAACGACTTGCTAGACCGGACCTTGACGACCCGATAGTGAGGATAAGATGCAACGGATGGGCGCCTTTTGCGGTCCGAGATTGCTGATGGGTTCATTGGAATGAGCATGGAGTCCGTCCGGACCAGCGGAATCGGCTCAGGGATCGCGGTTTCGCCATCGAAGGGCAGCTGTTGAGTTTCCCTTTTTTGGTCCATCGATGATTTTATGCTCTTATGTATACGACCAAATAACAAATTTTGGTTAACGCAAATTAATTAGTGTATAAAAATTCGTACTTGAGCGGAGTGCCCACTTGGGTATAACCGTCATTACCGATTTCATCGATCTGCCGCGCAAGTGCCCGAGGAAGCGCTCGCCCAGCAGTAACAGCCGACCCTTCCCAGTGGTCGCCACCAGGTACGCCCATAACGACTCTAGCCATGCGGCGCTTCGTGGAGAACGACGGCAAGCTAATTCGCTACCAGGTATTTGACTGCCAGACCAGGCCCCGAGGCTGCGCGGACGATGCGCTCTTCCTGTCCTACCGCCGCTTCCACATGCTGCACGACCTCATGAAGGGCTCCGTCGACATGAAGCTGTGCCAGGAGGAGGGCGACCCGGAGTTCCCGTGGAACCTGACCTACTGCCTCTACGACCGCTGGTACGACACCGACCCCGAGGAGGACATCGAGTACGACCCCGTGGACATCTGCTTCAAGTCGGAGGAGGCCGGACCAAGTTCGAGGTGTACGTAAAGGACTCGGCGGCCTGCAGCGACGTGGACGTGTGCCTGGCCGCGAAGCAGTACGACCGCAGGCTCTTCGACCTGTGCTGCATGCTGCCGCAGACCTGGATCACCAACCGCGACAACGCCTGGCAGCTTGCCGGCTTCTTCCACCGCCGGCCGCACGTGAACCTCGACCACATGCGCCTGACCTACGTGTGCGTGCTGGCGGAGCGGCGTGACGCCTACTTCAACCTGGGCGCCGCGCTCAAGGCCTTCAACGACTGGAAGAACCCCAAGTGGCACCCGAAGCTGACGGAGGGCGTCATCAAGCAGATCGTGGGCGGCGCGGACAAGGAGGGCTACCGCAAGTGGGTGGAGCGCTGCGAGCGCGGCGGCGGCTGCGTGGACGACATCGCTGACGTCAAGGAAATGCAGAACCCCAAGAAGATGAAGGCCGCCATGCTCGAGGCGCTGCTGGACGAGCTGGAGAAGCTGCCCATGCCGCTGATCCGCGAGGACAACGAGCACTCTGTCGACACTCTGGCCGAGGCAACCAAGTGGGACTCGCTGGAGGCGCTGGCCTACGCGATCAAGTCGAGCTACGCGCACGTGAGCAACCGCGGCACGCCGTACCACCTGAAGAAGTACGTGGAGATCGTGCGGTTCGGCGGCCGCGACTCCGTGCGCACCCTCGGCTACGAGCGCGCCAGCACGCGCAGCAAGAAGACGGGCGAGGCCGACACCATCTACCGCGTGGCGTTCAAGGACAAGGAGGTGGTCATCAGCCTCCACGACATCCTGAAGGCGTGCAAGACGGGCATCATGTACCACAGCGCCGACGTGCTACCCTACAGCCCGAAGGCGAAGCCCGACATGGGCAAGACGTTCAACCTGTTCAGCGACTACCAGCACGTGTACGACCCCGAGTTCGTGGTCAACATGAAGCTGGTGAGCATGTGGGTCGACCACATCAAGTACATCATCTGCAGCGGCGACCCTGTCGCCTACGAGTACCTGCTCAACTGGTTCGCCCACATCCTGCAGTTCCCCCACATCAAGACTCAAACGATACCGCTGATCAAGTCGAGACAAGGGGCGGAAAGAACTTCATCTTCAATGTCTTCTCGCGCTACGTGCTGACGCCGGGCATGGCGTCGGTGATCAACGACATGGAGCGCGCTACAGGGCGCTTCAACGCGCTCAACCTGGGCAAGACGGTGATCCTGCTGGACGAGGCGATGGACTCCGGGCAACCGGCGCATGGCGCAGATCATGAAGAACCTGTCGACGGAGGAGAAGTCGCTGATCGAGCGCAAGGGGCAGGAGTCGTTCCTCGCGAGCAACTTCATTAACTACATCGTGGCCACGAACAACGACTTCTCTTCGGTCATCGAGGAGAGCGACCGCCACTACGTGGCGATGGAGGCGAGCGACAAGGTCTGCCCCAAGATGCCCGGCGCCAAGGAGTACTGGGACCGCATCCACGACCCGCTGCTGACCAAGGAGGCGGGCCTGCACATCTTCCACTGGCTGCTGCAGCGGGACCTGAGCGACTTCGACTGCCGCCAGATCCCGACGACCAAGTACAAGCGCGAGCTCAAGGTCCGGCAGTCCAACCACGCCGTGCGCTACCTGCTCCACCGTCGCGAGCACTGGCTGGAGGTGGGCTTCACGGAGGAGACGAAGGAGGGCTCGCGGGAGACGTACGAGCTCTACAAGCGAGTGGGCGGCATGGGCGGACCCGAGCACGGGCGTCAAGGGCGAGCAGGTGTTCGGCACGATGCTGAACAAGCTCGGCTTCACGCTCAACAAGGGCGACAAGGTCAGCGGCAGGACCATCAAGCGCCGCACGTTCTCCGTGGCCCTGATCGAGCAGAACCTGGAGCCGTACATCATCATCGACGCGACGGACAACGAGGCGGACTGAGCAGCTTCAACATGCACAGCGCATGGCAACCTGCAGACCGGTCACCGCAGTACGCAGTGCCGGTAGATTAGACTATTTAATGACGCGACCCCAAGCGATAAGACAACTCAATGAAGGCACATATATTTTTTTGTTTCGTTTTATATAGTCAACCATGACGCCGACACCACTTGCCGAGACGTTGAAGTTGTATAAGGCGGAGCTCAAAGCAGCCCATGAGCGCATCCGCACGAACTTAGGCAAGATAGAGGAGCTGACCACGATGATCAACGACTTGCAGCGAGTAGACTACATCAAGTACAGGCTCATGCAGATCGGCGGGTACGACCGCGCGTTTAGATACATAGTCAGTGACGTGCGCTACAAGGGCGAGCTCGAGCAGCTGTTCGACCTGCCGTTCGACGAGATCTTGCAGGCGTACATGTCCATGCTCAACAGGAGGAATAGGATCGTGCACAAGTGGACCATGTCGCTGTGGGAGTGCGGCCCAGTGCCCGACTTCGTGCGCTACCGCTACCAACAACATATTAATTATTTAGCGGAGAGCGAGTCTTCTGGTTCCACCAATATAGAGCCATCTGAGTCATCAGAACCACGCACCCATGTTTCCTAACTTCACCAGCCTGCAGCAGCGCGAACGCAAGCGCCTGGAGCTGCTGGAGAAGGTCACGCGTAGATATAGGCAGCGCGAGACGCAGCGTGATATGTACGCAGAGGCAGTGTGGGCTACTGATGCTGAGAAGACTGTAACACTGACCAACGAAAAAAAGATTGATGTCCGTGATGTAGGCAGTAGTAATGTGATAAACGAAAATACAAACACGATAGAAACACAAACAGAGCCCGTGAGTGCGGGTGTTGATGCAGCTACGGATCCTGTAGAGGTGAGTCAGCCGCCGTCGGCTCGGCTGTCGCTGATTGAGGCCATACGCCGCATGACGTTCGACATTCCGCCACCGCAGACAGCTGACGTGATCACGCAGACGGATGCGTCACGGATGACGGACTTCAGCGGCCAGACAGACGCAACACGCACGGCCGACTTCAGTGGCCAAGCAGCGCCGCGAAGGTCCGACGGCAGCGCGCAGACGTTGATCCCGCCTCGGACGACGGAGTTCGCTACACAAACACATACATACGCAACCGAGCAGCCCGTCATTAGAGAGATCCTATCGCAGCCTCCACCGCTGCCTACACTGGAGAGCGTTGTGCGCGAGATGCCGTCGCCAGAGGTCCGCGAGGCCTACACCGACACCTCACTAGACGTAGCCGACGCGTACAGCGACGCCGGTACTAGCGACACCGATCCTGGTACGCCGCCCGACACCGATGATGAATACGGCGACGAACCGCAGAGCCCTGAAGCCGTTAGTGTCATGAGCGGCATCACCGCCACCTTCGGGAGGTTCCTGACCTTGCCCAGCGCGAGATATCGCCCCTAAACCTGCGTGGGCTGCCTATCCCTGAGTACAAGTTCGGCGCTAACGGCGCCTTAGTCACGCAGTCTACTCGGAGTGACATAGCCGACATTGACTGGCCCCTCACAGCGAGGCTGATAAGCTCTATCTGCCTGATCCGAACAGGCTTCCAGGACAGCGAGGAGTACGTTGACTGGACGCCGCTGGGCGTGCACCCGCTGATGTACACCGGCCAGCGCGACGAGTTCGTCATCCTCGGCAAAGAGGGCCTGCCGTGGAGCACCTTCAGCGAGCGCGAGGAGCCTCAACTGGTACGACTGGATCACGATGGCGCAAAGCCTCTTCGCCATTCACGCTGCCCACTTCGACGGGCAACGCACCCGCGCCGACAGCGCCCCTCTGGAGCACGAGGCCGAGGTGATCGAGGAGCTCCGACACGAGTTCGAGACGGCCACGCCCGAGCCAGTTACTAGCCCCGAGCCCGAGTTAGACACACCAGCGGCGGTAGAAGCGCCCATGCAGCAGTCCGAGCTCGGGTACAGGGCTGCGACCGACGAGAGCACGCGCTTGCGAACACGACGGCGGCTGCTGGCCGAGTACAGTCCGCCTGTTCCTACGGTTGCGCCACGACCGACTCGTGTTCGACCACGCGACACAGAAGACGGTGACGAAGCCGATCATGAGATGGATGACGAGGTTCAGCGCGCTGAGGAGATTCGCACCCCGGCGTGAACCAGGGCGATCACTCAGATAGGATTCAGGCTCTGAATCGTAAACACGCGTTAGCCATTCTCAAACAATACAATGACGAGATTGCTGAGCGTAGACTCACAGTGCGCCCAATCCTATGGTCGAACGATCTAGAGTCCGATGGTGAGCCAGCCGCTGGCTTCCAGATCAAGCTGCACCGCGATCGTCAGCGACTCGTGATCGTCAAGACGCGAACGGGACACGACAATCCGTCCATGCACAATAAGGTGAACTGGCACAGCACGCTGCTGGCGTTGCTAGAGGGCCTGCGGGCCAAGGACATCACGATCGATCGGCGGCTGCTGCGGCGAGTGGAGGAAAGACCAAGACGGCCGACCCCACGCGCTTCGTCGGCAGTGATCGCCCCACCATACTCGACACGAACGAGGGTGTGGGTAGCAAGCGAACCGGGCTGCGGCCCCGCGAGTCGCGACCAGGGCTGTCGTTACCGCAGAGCACTGCGAAGGCGTTCTTGGAGACGTTCTATGCTAAGATTGGCACGGACGTTCCGACGTTCCAGCTGGACGCCGTCATCCCAGGCGTTGAGACCGACTATCACCTCACGCGGCATAACCGCCAGCTGCGTCTGCGTCAGAGCGGAGGTCAGCGGAGACTGGCACCGGCTAGAGCTGACACGAGCCCCACGAACAAGGTGGACTGGTCCGCCACGCTGGGCGCGCTGGCCGATATTGCAGCGGGCTTCCGTGACGAGGACACCACCGCCGCGAGCGATGACCGCAAGCGGCAGATAGAGAACTTCCTCAAGGTCATGTGGGACACCGCGCGCCACTTCAACATCCAGCACATCAAAGACGCGGTGCCGCGCTCAATCCATGCTCGGACGGGTGGGCGGCTGCGCGGACGAGGGCTGCGTGGCGCTGGGCAGCGCGGTCGGCCCCGCGGGTCCGGTGGCGCGCCATACAGTAGCGTGACACGTAAGGGCAAGTACTATAACCTCAATGACATACAGAACAGTGGGTTAGCGAGCGCGTACATCTACAAGAAGCTAGGCAGTAAGTACGTGCGCATCCCCGACCTGAACAACGGCGTGCTCAACGTCTGCTACCCGTCGCGGAAGAAGGTCGGGCCCAAGCGCGAGATCAGCGAGCCCGTCAAGCAGATGGTGAAGGACTTAGTGTACAATCAGACGATTAGTCAGAGTGAGTATGATAAGCTGTCAGTGGATGATCAGCAGCTGTTTAAGGAGATCCTGCAGGTGACGCACATCGAGCACGCGTTCAGGGACGAGCTGCCCGACCCACTGAGCACACTCAAGATGGAGTACGACAAGCTCAAGGGCGAGGTGCTCATGGGCAACGACAACCCGAGCATCCTCAAGCAGCTGAAGGTAGTGATGGTCGACATGTACAGCAACCGGCTGATTAGCGATAACGAATTCAAACAGATTATCACTCGGCTCATATAGACAGCATGCTCGTCCTAAACACGAATCTGATCACTAAGACGGGGGGCCTGTACAACCTGCAGGCGGACCAGAACCTCACGGAGCTGAAGTCCATCATGAAGGACATCCTCGTGAAGGAGCGACCCACCGCCTACGCGACCGCTATCTGGGCGGACAGCAAGCCCGCGACCACCGCGTCGGTAACGACCCAAACACCAGCCGCTGGGGGTCGGTTGTGGGCACGAACCGGCGTGTACGGCCCCGGAAGAAAAAAGAGCCGCGCGTGAAGACGTTCGCGCTGTAATCGTAAAGAGCTCGACCTCTTTTTTTCTCCTGCTGAGGACGCTGCTCCATATCAGGTGTGGTCACGTCATTGTGCGTTTCCACCACTTCCACCACTTCCACCACCCTGTTCCACCACTTTTCACGAGCTCTCACACCAACGACAGTCCTTCTAGACCCCATTCCACTAGTTCCACCACCTTTAACCCCTAAAAATCAAAAGACAAAAATAAGGGGGGTAGGGCCCTAGGGGGGTACCCCTTCGCATAAAGTCGTTTCATGTCGTTTCCACCGGTGGAAGTGGTGGAACGTCTTTTAAGGGCTCCACACCTGATATAGAGCAGCGTCATCAGCAGCACAGGTGGTGGAAGGGTGGTGGAAGGTGGTGGAAACGCGGGTTTATGGATTCATTACGGCTCTAGCAGGAAGAATCCATAAACCTTTACATATTCTTGATAGTCTCTTCCAGCTGTCGTGGGCTGATCACGTCGCATAGCAAACGATTTTGTCAGGTAGCAAATGCCCTATACCTGACAATAACAAATCCGTAAAGGATGTCAGGTAGCAAATACCCTATACCTGACAATAACAAATCCGTAAACCTTTACTTATTCTTTATAGTCTCTTCCAGCGCCACCACGCGGGCCGTGAGCTCCTGTATGGCTTTGCAGAGGACACTGGATAGGCATGCGTAGTCGATCGACATGCCATCAGGCGGTACACCTGTCTCGGGGTCCACAGGCGAGTTGGGGTCGCCGCTGACGGGTTCGGGGAGGATCGGCTGCATCTCCTGAGCAATGAAGCCTATCGCCCGCTTGCCGCCATCCCTCCAGTTGAACATACGCGGTCGCAGCCGCATGACTGTCTCGAGGCCGTATGGGACGTCGGTGATATCGCGTTTGTAGCGTGCGTCACTAGCGTTCGAGTACGCGCCCCCGTACACGGGTAGGTAGCCCGTCCAGGCGTAGGTGGCCCCGCACTTTCCTATACGAATGGCGCCAACGCTAGAGTCGTAGTTGCCGATCGCAGGATAGCCTTCCGCGAGCTGATTCCACCTGTAGTAGGCAGAACTGCCGTTAGCCTTGCAGTGGAAAGCGTCGTTCGCCCACACGGCACCAGCACTATGTATCGTCGCCTCGGGGCTAGCCCCTCCCACATGCATACGCCCGCTGTCGTTCAAGTATACACGGTTGGTGCCATTGACCATGAACGACAGCTGATCGTCCGTCATTGTCCCGATGGACGCGCCATTCGTGTGCGAACCGCCTGCCTCGTTGTACATGATGACCTCAACGTCCATAGGGGTTGCGTTGTCGTTCTCGAAGCGCGCCACCCGCTCCCAGTTACCATAGAGATTGGTGGTGTCCCCGCGACTGTGAACTTGCTGAGAGCTGTTGTTGTGCCCACGGCCACGCGACCACGCGAGTCGATCCGCATTCGTTCGACCTGCGCAGACGTGGACGTCATGCCCGAGTACGGCTTCGACCGGAAACTAAAGTTCAGCCCTGTATTGATGTTGCTGTTCGGTTTGTAGGCCACGATGCTAGCTTGAGGCGTGTGGGAGTTGTACACAGGTGTCGCCCCCGTGCAAACGAACCCTATTCCAGCCGCGCAACCGTCGGCACTGCTCTGGTTCACCAGCATTACGTTGAAGTCGTCAAGGGTGCTTGCCAGAGGTATCGTGTCAGCGGTGATTGGGTTACGAACGATTAACGAGCTGGTGATCTCACCTAACGATTTGATGTTCGGCTGGGCGCTTGTTTGGAGCGTGCCTGTCAGTGACGTGGCGGTGAGTGATGTGATGGTGCTGATGTTGCCCGATCCGTCTAGCACCAGTGCATTGGAGACCGCAGCAGTGCCCGGCGTGACATCCGCGAGGTAGTTCAGCTACGTGCTTGTCGCTGACAGCGCTGTTCCTCCGATCTGCAGCGTGGTGGGGTTCAGGTTGAGCGTAGTCGGACTCAGCGAGATTGTACCCGCCTTGGTGATCGTGTCACAGCTGATCGAGGGTGTGGTGATCGACGTGGAGATGGTCAGCGTCCCCGAGCAGCTGAGGTTGCGGATGCCCGAGTAGTCCTTGGTCGAGTTGAGCACAACGGCCTTCGAGCTGGACGCACCGCCTTCCAGGACGCCCACGTAGTACGTGTGGGCAAAGGTGTCCGAGGCTGTACCTGTAGCATTCCAGAACTTCAACGTCGAGCATACGATCCTCGTGCCGCCGGAGTCGAAGGTCAGCGAGTTGACGTTGGTGGCGGAGCGGTTCGCATCGAGCACCAGCGCCTTGCTGTTCTGCGCCTGGCCGATCGTCGTCACGTTAAGTCGATCAAGCAACGAGAAGTCATTGCTGGTGCCGTTGACCTGCAGACCGCTCGTGGCGTTGACGGTGCCAGCCGTCAGCGTTCCCGATAGCGTCAGCGATGACAGCCCCGATAACGAAGCAGCTATGATCGATGACGCTGTGAGTGAGTTGATGTTGGTGACGTTCCTGCTGCCATCAAGCATCAGCGCCAGGTTGGCCCCGCCCTGGCCCAGCGTGATCCCCGTGATGTAGCTGAGTCTGTAGTCATTCCGGCTCACGTACAGCGTCTGCGCGTATGCATAGCTGAGGAAGCCCGTTGGATCAAGCGACATATAGAAGGCAGGGTTGTAGGTTGAAGAGAGGAAGATCGGCGGCGGGTAACTAAATCCACTCATCGCTTATTTGTCTCGCCATGTATATATCACCCCCAGATAAAAAGAATGTCGGAGATACCCAACTACGGCGCGTCGCTGCCCAAGCAGTACCGAGGAGCGTCCGTGGGGGACATCAAGGAGCTCGGCATCAAGAAGCTCTTCCGCATGATCGTGCTGGGGCCGTCGTACTCGGGCAAGAACAACCTCTGCATGTACATCCTCAAGAACGCCCCGAACGTGTTCTGTCACCTCCACGTGGTCGCGCGTAACAAGGACCAGGAGCTCTACGACTACCTCCGCGACAAGCTCGAGGGGTTCATCACCTTCTATGACAGCCCGCCGGCTGTTGATCACGTCAGACGCACGCCCATCAATAGCGGGAAGCCCGAGCTCGTGATCATCGATGACTACTCCAACGACAAGCTGCTGCAGAAGAACGTGTTCAGCCACTTCTTCACGCGCGGCAGGCACTTCAAGCTCAGCACGATCTTCCTCTCGCACTCCTACTTCGCCACAGACAAGATGATACGCCTCAACAGCGAGTACGTGGCCATCCTGAAGGCCAACTCCAAGCGCGACCTGCAGATGGTGGTCAAGGACTTCAACATCCCGGGCGTGACCGAGACGTCCATCGTGACGTACTACAACAAGGCCACGGCCAACAAGGGCCAGATGCTGTTCATCGACTCGGTGCGCGGCGAGCTCCGCTACAACTTCAACAAGGCCATCAAGGTCTCGGGTGAGAAGGCTGACTCAGACGACGAATAGGCCATGCGGCGAATAATATTTTTTCACTCTTGGAACTATGACTCATCTGATATACATACAATAAAAAAGGATATGGCGAGCTTCATCAAGCTTGACTCGACTAACCTCGTGCAGAACGGCTACAACAACACCTGGCGGTATGAGTTCGCGGGTAGCTCGGTTAATTTCGTGGATACGCAGATGGCGATTCAGTCGATCAGCCTCTACGCCTCCGACTTCAACATCGACTCCTTCGCCTTCGGGAACACCTCCTTCAAAATCGAGGTACCCACAGCCGCTACGACTTCGACCATTAGTGTCACGCTCGCGGACGGTTGGTACTCCTACGCCGACATCAACAGAAACATACAGACGGCTCTAGTCAGTGCCGGCGCGTATCTCATCGACAGCAGTGGCAATAACGTCTACTTCATTCCAGATAGAGGAGAACAGCACGTACTACGCCTGCCAGGTGGACTGCTCGCCTACGCCTACGGCCATCGGCACCTACACGCGACCGACCACTGGTCTCTACTCAACCACAGGCACGGGGCTGCCCACCACGTCACGCGTGCCGCGGCTGATCATCGATAACGCCGCCTTCGGTAGCGTGCTGGGCTTCACCACCGGCACGTATCCAACGGCTTCCTCGACTACAGCTGTGAGTCTTCTCAGCAACACGATCCCGCAGGTGCACCCGACCAGCAGCTACATCGTGCGGTGTGACGTGATCAAGAACGACTACGTGGTCAGCGGAGACATCCTCGCGGCGTTCGACCGAGGCGGAGCGTCCATCGGGCAGATCGTTCGGTACCAGCCGAGCAACTACGCGTGGGTGGCCGTTGCTAACGGTCCGCGGTCGTCGATCACCATCCGCATCTACAACCAGAACGACCAGCCCGTGCACTTCCGCGACAAGTCCGTCAGCATCATGCTGCTGTTCAAGCCCATGACCGTCATCAACTGAAAAAAAGAACAATGCATGTCTACAAGCGGAACGACCCGCCCTTGCCCTTCCCTTTCCTCTTTGCACGTAGCGCCGCCATGTGCTCCCTTGGCCTCTGCCGAGCCCTTGGCAAACCTTTTTGCCTGGCACTGCAGCTGGCGCGACGCCGACGCCGTACTTGCTGCGGACGGTGCTTCCTCAGGAGTTGAGATCAGCTCCACGTGCTCGGGCTTGGTGGCCTTCTCCTTGAGCTTGGTCTCGGCTGGAGTCCGCGAGGTCAGTGAGCACGCCCTTCTTACGCGCGTAGCGCAGTGCCTGCTTGGCGTGGTGAGTAACGTCCGCCACGCGGAGCTTGCCGCCCTCGACGCCGACGCCCGTGAGCTGCTTGATCGCGCCGCGTGCTGGTATCGCTGCCTGAGGCATGCCAGCAGCAGAAGCCAGCGCAGGAACGGCCGCATCGACCGCTCGGCTGAGCAGCCCGCTGTCCTTAGCGAACTTGAAGCCCTTCTTGATCTTGTTCCAGACGGAGCTCCAGATGGACCCGCCCTGGGCCTTCTTGTAGCCCTTCTTGATCTCGTGGCGAGTGATCTCCAGGCGCGCACGCCCTTACCCCGCTTACGCGCCTTGATCGCCTTGTCCGGAACGACCCCGGGTGCAGATGCAGGACAGAGCCGCTGCCCTTGAGCTCAGCTGCCGGATAGACTGAGCTTCCCGGTCTTGAAGGCCCGCTTGAGCTTGGCCTTGGCAGGACAGTGCTGGCGATGGATGATAGTTCCACGGTACATGGTCTCTATATTACCAGCAGCTAAAGAACTACCATATTTAAATTGTGAAATGGCTTGAGCAGCTGCTGTTGCTTGTGCTGCTTGGTGAACAGCCACAGGATGCACCATATGCCGCAGTAGTCCCCGTGCGCGGACTGGTACTGGACCTCGTTGTACCGGCTGTTGCCGTACTTTGTGGAGCGGGCCCTCGCCCATGCTGTCAGAGAGTACCTCGCCGTTGTTGCACGCACGTCCAGTGGCCCACGTCCACGTTCATTATCGGGTCGGAGCAGGATCAAGTACGTCTTGTCACGCCGACAGGGGCTTCGTGACCTCGGCTGACGTGAGCATACAGCGTCCAGATGGATGCGGCACTTGGCGGCAAGCTCAATGAGATCGTGGTCTGACGTGATCCGGCTTGGATGAGGCTGGTCATGTCCGAATTAATTTCTTGTTGCCGCGGCTTATACTCATCACAATTTCGGTATATAGAAACCATGGCAGATAGCACTCCAATTAGCCGATCCAGTTCCTCTACCAGTCCTCGCTCAAGGGCGAGCCCGCGGTGCGCGTGTCTTCGCGGAAGCGCTTCCGTACGTGATCGACCTCAACCAAGGCAGCTATGCCAATGGCGTTATCACGATCGACGCCACGAGTTTTCAGCTGAACGGCGCCGAGGAGACTTTGCCTCCGTCTCAGGGACGCGTTGTCATCATGCATGCCCTTCAAGGTCACGCTGAAGAATACCCACGCATCCGCGGCATTGAGCGGCGGCGGCTAACCGGCGGATGCTCGGTCGGCTTGAAGTGCGGCGTGTGGAACGTCATCGAACGCCATGTCGCTGGAGCTCAACGGCAAGTCGATCCTCTCGATGACCGTTGGTACAAGCTGTTCGCTGTGAACAACCTCCACCGCGCGCAGGGTGGAGTCGAGCCCAGCCTATGTGTCGAGAAGCACGGCGCCGGAGAGTCGTATCATGCCCTTCCCGGATAGCCTCGGGCTCAGACCTGACGTGGGGCAACACCGCCTCATGCGAACGGCGACGGCTACCTGCAAACACGGTCGTAGACGGCCTACCATCTTTCGAAGAGTTCGCTGGAGCAACCGGTGGGGCTGCCCAGCCCGCGAACGAGGGTTCGTGAACCGAAGCTGCTCCGGCAACCCTACCGTGTCTAATGCTGCGAACACGAACGGCTGGCCGACGCTGGCGACCGGGTCATCCAAGACCATCTCCAGCCAGTTCAGGTCGAAGAGGAGTGCGTTCGTGGCCGGTTCCGCTACGGCTGGAGCTATCGCTTCGGCACGTGGAACTACCTGCTGAAGATCCGACTGGTGGATCTGCCACATCCCATCTTTAAGGAGCTCGATCTTATGGCGCACAAACCCGCAGATCAAAGCTTCGGTTCCGGCGTCAACCAAGGTCAGTCGGTGATTACCACTACGAACGGCCCCACCATACGGCTTCTGTCCTCGACCACGCTGCAGTCCGGATCCGTGTGCCCGATCATGGTGGCTTCGGCTGGCACCAACGGTCCGAACGCTGGCGTGATCATCTGCAGCAGCAACAGGTGAGATCAGCGTTGCGTGGGGAGCGATCGTGAACAGCCTTGACTCTACGATCGACTCAACCTACATTCCCCTTCACGCACCACGCGGCTGTACGTCCCGTTTTCGTGGACCTGGAGAACCACGCAGGCGATCGTGTCAGAGAAGCCCACGATTTAGAAGGTACATGCTACCTGGACTACTACGCACAGTGAGTTCTACCAGCAGGCAGGCATCGGCACCTCGACAGCTGCAGTTCAACGCGGACGTTCGACACTACAGCTGTCTCTGCCAGCATCAAGAACGCCAAGTACGTGCCGGCGCTGATCTGCGCACGTTTGCAGGAGACCTCGACCGGTAACTTCGCGACCTCGAAGGCCACAACGGTACAGCCAGTTCCAGTCGCCGTTCGACAGCGCGCCATGGACTGTCAGCAGCCAGGGTCGTCCATCCGGCAACTTCAACGTCAGGATCGGCTCCGCAAGCAGGTGTTCGGACATCAGCTATGACTTCACGACTTCATGCGGCGTTCTGTAATGAGTTCTCGAAGCTCTCGGCCATCAACGGCGACATCACGCCTGAGCTGCATCGAATGCGATTCTGATCGAGCTACTACAAAGTGGTCCACCACGAACCGTGTGTTGGTCGCTGACGTTTC
>JAMXKT010000038.1:4200000-4503252 GCA_024211575.1 Phytophthora melonis | reverse complement strand
GGCCGCGGCCAGCGCGTTGGTGCCCTCCGGTGTCTCGCTGGACCCGGCCAACCGCACCAAGAGCGGCAACCACCGACGCAGAGAGAAGCACCGCACGGGCGGCAGCGCGGGTCAAGCCGGGCAACCCCGAGTGGGTCCACCTCGTCGTCCAGCAGTGCTTCGAGGTGTCGCTGCCCGAGTTGTCGCTCGACGAGTGCGTCGTCTCCGAGTCTGACGGTACTGCCGGTACCCGATCTTCTACGACGAGGGAGACCGACGTCCCTTCGCCCCAAACTGCTCGGAACGAGGCCGCCAGGGACGAGTGCATGGCCAAGTGCAATCTTCTCGGCCGCGGAGTCGCCGCACAGAAGGAGGTTCCAACTGATCTGCCACCTCGCGGCCAAGGAGTTCGACGCGATCTGTGCGACTGTCACCGCCGTGCAAGCCGACCGACACTACGCGTTATCCCTCGTGAACGAATCCTCGACCTGCGTGAGCACCGAGCGAGCCAAGAGCTTCTGCGCGCACGCGATGGTCTCGGGCTGCTGTTCCTGGTGCGGAACACAATGCTCGACGTGCGGTTCCGGACGTTTGCCTCCGTGCGCAGCGACACTGAAGGGGCTGCGAACCGCGTGCTGTTCTACTTCGGGTTCCCCATCGTTGCGGCCAACACGGAGACAGCCATCGCCATGCTCTGCGTCATGGACTCGAAGCTCCCGGAAGAGCATCACGACCATGCAGTACTCGGTGATGAAGAAGCTCACGGGGATTCTGTCTTCTCTGTGGACGGATTAGTTTTTGAATGACCAGTGTATTTGACGAGCTAGACTCGGCTGAAGCTTGCTGCTCCTTCTCCCTCTCTTGCTGCCTCTGCAGCTCCTCCTGGTAAATCATGAACGGGGTGCGCGGCCTGGGCACGATCTTCGGGAAGCCCGCGCGTCCAAGGCACTCTTTGAAGAGCAATCCATTGGCCAAGTGACTGCGCTTGAGTCGGTCGCAATGGACAACATCACAGCACGCGTCGCACAGGTACTTCTTCCCGCATTCAAGGCACAACACGCTTGCCTCTCGCCTCGTTCCACGAGCTGCACACTCGGAGCAGACTTGGGCTTCGGTGGGCGGTTTAATGTCGCGGTTGATGGGGAGCCTCAGAGGGAGAACCTTCGCCAGTAGAGCTTGTCGCTTCTCCTTCTGCTCCTTCAGCTCCTTCTCCATTTGAGCGGTCTCCAGGGGTGGCGCCATGTGCTGTGGTTGGTCTCCGCGTTCCAGTAGTAAGCCGAATACGGCGGCTCGTCCAGATAGCAACGCTGCCAGCCCTCGCGCAGCAGCGCTGCGTTCTCCTCCGCAATCGCGGGGTCCGGAGTCTCCGTCGCCAGTGCGAACAGCGTCGTGAGGAGCTGGTCAGGATCCTGACGTTCAGCAAGTTGCAGGCGCTTACCACGAGGTCTTCGCGCTGGTCGACAAAGTGCTGCTGCTGTCGAAGCCACACCGCGCTCGCGTCTGCGACCTCGTACCAGCTCTCGTGAAAGTCCACGAGGTGCGTCGCGCAGTAGACCAGCACCAACACACTTGTCCAGATCAGGTTGGACAGACCGTCTTTCGGGGTCGTCACGATGAGGAAGCGCTGGTAGGGCACGGATAAACATTTCGACAACGCCTTCGAAGGAGCCCAGCTCTGGTTGGACCGGAAGCTCCGGCATATCACGTCCACCGCTTTGGCGGGTGTAATGGGACCGTAGTGCGGTGCTCCCAAGTCGTTAGATCTCTTGGAGGCAGCTTCGCGCATGTTACTTAGACTTCTTCCCTTTGACAGTAGTGGAATGGTCAACGTCTGCGTGCGCATTTTTGGCATCGTTGGGGGGTTACGCTTCGCCAAAAACTAAAGGGGAAATCCTGTTTCGGGGCCGTATTTTGAAATAATTCTGTTTCGGGGCCGTAATGTTCAATTGAAGCGTTATTCAGGAAACATACCGTGTTTTGTAAAATATACATAACGTACCCTATAGTCCAAACGTATCCTGCTGCCATTGTGTTACCAGTAACGTATCGTGTTTCCTAAGTGTTACCTATCTCCCAATCGCACCCTGTAGCCTTAGTGTATCCAGTAGCCTACGTGCATCGTGTAGCCTCCGTGTATCCTGCAGTCCACGTATGGCGTTCTACTTATCTACCTCAAACGACAATCTGGCTGGCGTCCTCGCGAGATTTCTGTCGTTTCAGCCGTTCTTTTTCACGCCGCTCGCACGTTCGGACGTTATGCCCTGGCTTGGAACATCGGCTACAATGAACGGGCGAGTCGCTATTTAGATACTCTGAACCCTTCATCCGTCAGACGCCCGCGTACAGCAAACGGACAGCCCTTAATCTTGCAGCGGGCAGTGATTTTGACAGAGTTGTTGTCAGGAAAGTAACAGCCCCGTTTTCCCTAAGATCATTATATTAGCTACAGAGCATGCTGACACTGTAGAAGAAAAAACGCAACGTACCAGAGCCACATAGGACACCACAGCTAGCTTGAAGGCCTTCTTGTCGCAGTATTCGCGGCCACGGGCGTAGCCTTCCTCGTCGTCCTGCTCCATTGGCTCCGAGACGTCGACTGAACAGCACCAATCGTTGAGATAGAACTGGTAACTTACTGGTAGAACCGGTATTAATAGGATATATCAGGGTTACAGGGTACGATATAGATACAGGGCGTATTATGGTTACGGTGTACCCACGGGGTATAGGTTACACGAAAGTTACTCTTTAGGCACACTGTGCTGTAAACGATACACATCCCAGCAGGAGAGCCGGCTCTGTGGCTCTGATCATTCGAAATCCCAAGCCAAGCCCCCAAGCCAAATAAACAAACTATGACGAGCAAGCGCAAAGGAGTTAT
The DNA here is from genome assembly GCA_024211575.1 of Phytophthora melonis. NCBI lineage: Eukaryota > Oomycota > Peronosporomycetes > Peronosporales > Peronosporaceae > Phytophthora > Phytophthora melonis. The sequence goes on along the minus strand of JAMXKT010000038.1, from coordinate 4,500,392 downwards.
CTGCACGTTCCTCAGTGCAACAAGATGCTGACAACGTCCAAGTTCAAGCAGCATTTCACCAGGCACCTGAAGGAAGGCGAGAGCTACGACGTTAGCCACCGAGACCGCTACGAGCGTGCGCTCGACGACGCCAGCCTACTTCCTGAAGGACAGGATGAAGGTGCGAACGTCTACCTTGTTGCGCAGCTGCGTACCATACTGGCGCGTCTACAAGCGGTGGATGAGAGGCCGCAGGGATGGAAGCGCGGATGGCGTCAATCGAAGAGGTCCTGCGAGCTCGCCACGCGAATGAAGGCCGCTGTGATGTAGCGCCTTGAGCTTTCGCCCTCGACACCCCGTCAGTTCCCGGGTTGCGTTTCCTAGACAGAGAATCTAGAACACTTGGAGAGCGAATCTCCTAGTAGATAGACGGCCCGCCCGGACGAGGATTTATCCGGGGCCGTGAGTTCCCGGGGCAAGTACTCGCTATAGAGAAGCAAGGCGCCCTGGGACTCGGTCAGTAACCTCACCTTGTGTACCCCTACGAATCGGTTGTTTGGATCAGAGGGAAGGTCAACCACCGAGGATCTCCTGGGAGTCCCGACCTTATCAGTACGCTGGTTTGGTAGCAATACAATCAATCGCCCGGGGACGCTACCTGGTTCCCGGGGCGGAATTAACACGCAACTAGAATATGCAATCAGGTCTTTCGGAGCAAGACTCCCTCGGCGACGGCCGCAATACTTTTCGGGCGAGACCCCACGGGCGAGACCCTGAGAATATGGAATGCCCTTACCCGTGCCGGCTAGACCGCACTCCGGGGACAAATATGAAATGCCTGGGGCTTCCTAGAGGAAACCCTGGCAGAGATGTTATCGTTTTACCTGGGGATAGTCTATCAGCGCGGGTCCCAGTGACCGCGGCCTTAGTACCTTCGGGAGTTCTTGAGCGCGAGGCGACTTGAGCTCTTTGGGGAAAAAGTTAGACTGAATTGCGTACCTCTCCGTGGCCACTGGTCCCGGGAGGTGCTTAACTATGGGTTTCTCACTAATATCTGCTAATCACTTGAGTTCACTATGGGCTGATCCGGATACCCCAGGGTCGGCTCGTCTGACGTCGCAGGTCGTCCGGTGCTGGCTCCTTGAATCCTTCATGTGGGACACATCCAGTACCCGGGAAATGGGTACATCCTCCGGGGCAACACATCTCCGGGGTCGGTCGGCACCCGGGAGTCCGGGGCACTATGCCACAACCGCCCCATCCTGCATCACCGCTGCCGAGCACTCCTCGAGGCAGCGGGGTCGCTGGATCTTGGCTGCTGCCCGGGGTTCACCGGTGTCAACCGGTCCCGTCCCCTGGCAGGTCAGTACCTGTCTTCTTAGTCGGTCTCCATCGGCTCTGGGTCGGTACCCGTCAATCATCTGGTCTTCAAGGTGGCGCCATCTGAGAAATTTCGGCGTCCTGTCTCGGGGGGAAATCTTATTCTCGGTCCTCATTCCCGGATTTCTCCCACTGCAGCACAAGCTTCGTCTCCACGCGGCCTTCTTCCTCATGGCTCCGGTCGCTCCGCCTTCTTGTGCGTCCCCGGCGCCTCAAGGGGCCGTCCGCTCCATCACCCCGGGCGTGCATCTCGCGCGGCGTGCCGCTTGGGTCCGCTTCGGAAGGCGTCGCCAATCAGCTCGAAGAGGCCCAGGCGCTGATGCACCTCGCCAGCGAGGCTGGTGCCGACCCGCCATCTCTCTCGTCGGAAGACCAGGAACTTCGGGCTGCGTTGTTGAACCCCACGTATAGCCTGACGTCGGGCATCTACGGCGGCTTCGTCGAGTTGGTGACTCCGCGTCGGGCCGGTCCTGAGTTGAAGGGACTCTGGGCTTCGCCCTGCGACTGCTACCCTTCCTACCGGGGACACAGCTATGTTGGATCTGTCAGCGCTCGCGGGTCCCACGGAGCTGCCTCCGCCGTTCATCTATCTCCCGGCGTCGACGGCTGATCTCAAGCAATAGCGTCCGGAAACACTGGAGGGCTCCAGTTCCGGGACATTGAGGGTAGCGCATGTCGCCGTACGGGTCCCTGCTCTGTCGGTCCCTCAGCTGGACGAACTAGCGCGTCTGGTATCTCCGGACGACCCTACACCTGCGGACGTACTGGTTCCCAAGGGATCTCTGGGACACCACCTCCGACTGCTTCCAACCACCGGGCTCGAGCTGCGGAGATCAGGCCGGCCCCTTGATAGACGTCTTCGGGCCTGACCGCTTCGGGTATCGAGTGCTCAACACGATGAACGCCTTACGCTTGGCGTTGGAGAGACTCCAGTCCTGGGGCGGATCCAGGATTTGGCGGCCACGGCAGACCCAAGTAGTCAAGTGGCCAACGCTCTCCTGCTTCAAGCACTCCAGCGCACAGATACGGCCCGCGCGGAGGCCCACCGAGAGTGGGAAGCCTCGCTCCGGGACCTCGATTCTGCCACCCTGGCCGCGTACCGGGGATTCGTAGAACGGACCCGCGTCGTGCTGGCTCAGGAGTTCCGGAACTGCTCGTTGTTGGAGGAGCAGCTCGAAGGCAGCACTACCCGCTGGGCCGAGGCAGAGAGGGCTCGCACTGAGGCTGAGGCCCAAGTGACTTCGCTTCAGAAACAGCTGAGTGAGATGGCGCGGAAAAACCAAGAGCTGGAGTCCCAACGAGACAACGCGGTGGCCAAGTTGAGCGCTCGGCCTCCTCAGCCTCCTGCCGACACCGTCCCCCGGGAGCAATACGAGCAAGCAGTGGCCAGTGAGGCCCGAGAGGCTGCACGGCTGGAGGACGCAAACGAGGCGTTGCAGACGGAGCTCCATCGCCTTCAGCAAGTCGCCGACCCGGAGCGCCTGTTCCGGTATTTCAGGGCTCAGGCAGGCTCCGGGGTCATGGGGACCGGGCAGCCTTCCGGGACCACTTACGCGCCTACTTCGCTTCGGAACACCTCCCATACGCCATCCAGCTCATGGTGTGTCGTTCGGACGTGGCCGCCGACCCTTCTGCGTTCTCGTTCCAAGACACGGCAGGTGGCCCCGGGGACAACACTAATGGAGGCTCGGCCCTCCCGGGATCTTCCCGCTCGTCTGCGCAAGCGTCTTCCCAGGGTGTGTCCTCAGCCGGCGCCACCAACCTAATGCTTCAGCGTCCGTCCCAGCGTCGTCCGGGTCCGGGGCACTCCTGCGCCCATCGCCTCTACGCCCCGTGGCGTTAAGCCGACTGCGCGGTCTTCGCCTCCTTCGGGAAGTCCTAGGGGCCGGGGATCAGCTCTCAGCGGAAGTCATCCGAAGTCCCGAGCTCAGGGCGGATCAACCCCGGAGGCTCTTTCTTGACTTCGAACTGGGGGCCGCTCCGAAGGCTCGGGTGACGACAGCGACAGCTTGCGCCCGCATCGGCGTAGCTTGCCCATCCAAGAGGAGGAGGACGACATCGAGGACAGCGAAGAGCTCGAGAAGGGCGAGGGAGTCGAGGAGGACGGCGATCCGTCTCCCGCTCCCGGATGTCCCGAGATGGTCTGCGTCAGCTGCGCCCCGGGACTACGAGCCGCAGGAGGACCCGCGCAGCCTTTGGTACCACCCCGTCGATCCGGACGCGCAACCTCCCGGAGTGACGAATCGTTAGTCCGGTTGTTGCCCGTAAAGGCCGGCCTCGAGGACGTGCGACTCGACGTTCTGGAATATCTAAGGATGGATGGGCACTGCAGCCTCCAGGACGCCGAGGATGCCGTCACCAACAAACTAGACGAAGAAGTCGTGATCCATTCTTGTCTTCGGGAGGACGTTCTGGTGGAGATTCTGCGTCGGGTCCTCTGTCTCCAGCTGCTGGATGAGGTGGAATGGCTTCGTCACGTTCCTGAGGAATACTTCGATAAGGGCGTGGAGCGGGCTGAGGCGTGTGGCTGGGACGTAGGGGTGGCGCGTCCCTGGCCACAAATCCCGACTGAGCGCCCGGACACTCCCGAACACTCCGATAGCGATGATGACGCCTCGGGCGACGAACGCCAGCCCCGACACAAGGAACGCCACTCCCGGTCTCGGCGCAAGCGGTCTCGGGGTCCGAGCGCCTCGGGGGCGCGACCTCAGCCCGTTGATCTCTCCTTCCGGGAAGAAACCCCGTCGGACTAAGGTCTCTCCCGACGTCGTTTCTGATGTATCCTCGGACGAAGAAAGCCCTCCCCAACGGCGCGAGCGGTTGGAGCTGACAGCCGACATGGGTCCCGAGAGCGCCCACGTCCCCTCTCTCGCATCGCGGTGTCCTGGGTCGTCTACCTCGTCCGAGTCTGCGCCGCTAGTGACAGTACCGAGCGGCAGACTCGGGGTTTCCCGGACATCAAGTGCGTCGCTAAAGAGACCAAGACTGCCCAAGCGCGCTTCCGGCCTGTCGACTATGACAACTTCATGAACGGTTCTGCTCCCGGGGACGTGATGCCTTGGGATACCATGTTCTCAGGGCGGATCACGGCTTTTTGGTTCTTCCGGGGTCCCATCAGTCCGGGGCTCCGCGCAGTGCTCACGCTGTACGTCACGCACATGTTCAAGTGGCGTCGCGCATACTGGGAACGACTTCACTGGATTGAAATGAGTCGGGATGACCCGACACACCGGCAGTTGCACTCGGCGCGGCGCGAGCTCCAGAAGGCCTGGGCCAAGGCGCGGATGGAAGTGAAGAAAGCAATTCGGAAGCTTCCCGAGCATGAGCGTAGGGTGTTCCGGACGGAGCCGGGTCTGTGGCGACGCCCCGGAAGGTCGCGGTCTGGATCCCGATGGACGCGTCAACTCGCCGTTCGCTGCGTTATCAAGTTCAGGTCCTGGACGCCCGTGAGCCGTCTCGTGTGTATTGGAGCGTTCCCGGTGCGGAAGAGCACCTCCCGGGCACCGTGTCTGCTCGGACCTGGGGCTCGCGAGTGATCGACCCGGCGCAGCGACTAGCGATCCCGGAGCCCGCTGGCCTGGGCACGTTGCCTATCCACCTCTAGGAGGCTTGCTTCGTCTGCGTCCTCAGACGCCAAGGGCGTTAGTCCCACTTCTTCTTTTGCGCTTTCTTGCCATAACTTCGTAATTCCACAGTGATCTTTTCATACGTTGTATCCCGAGTTGCCCTGGCAAGTTGTCCACCAGGACCCCAGACATCCAGGGGGTCTCACCACGATCAAACTTGGCTCCACTCCTGGGATCTGAAAATATAACATGTAAAGGGAATTCTCGGAGATGTTGGGGAGTAATCTCCGCCAGTATCCCCGAGACTTCCGGGGGGACACACTCGAGGAGCCTCTAAGCTCAACTCGGGGTCCACGCCCCGGGGCTCTACCGGACTTCCTCGTCCGGGAGCTCGTCCCCAGACTGCATAGCCTGGAAACGCACACGAGCTCGTTCGCCTTGATCGAACTCGTACAGCAGGCGCCCACAATTGAGGCGCCCCTGGGGTACCCATTCCGGGCATCGTAGCCCTTCCACTTGACCTTGTACTCCTTGATTCGTCTGCTGGTCCGGGTCCGTGTGACCCAACGCACATCGAGAATTGCTTCCACTTCGTACTCGCCCGCCGCTTCATCAGGTTCCCAGCTGTCTTCACGGAGGAGAGCTGCATCGAAGTCGTCATCCTCAGAGATGTTTAGAATTCCCAAGGGTCTTTCGGGAAGAGCGCTCTGGGTTTCAACCTGCTGACGTGTACCCACGGGTAGAATCGGTAGTCGGTGCCTTCGACCTGGAGCTTGTACCGGAAGTCGTCACTCTTTTCGAGGATCCGGAAGGGCCCATGCCACAGATGAGCCAGCTTCTTGGTCAAACCCGGGCGAACCCGGGCCAGGTACAGCCACACAGAGTCGCCCACTTCGAATCCCTCCTTCAGGCGGTCCGAGAGCTGCTTCCATCGCCGATTGTGTTCCCGGGCTCGCTTGGTTTTGCCTTCGCCTGGAGGTCCCGAGCCCACGCTCGCGCGTATTCGACTTGGCGTTGCACTTTTAGACGCCATTCGTAAGCGTTCCGGAGCTGGAGGTCCCGGGAACGTCACCCATCATGGCTTGGACAGTCCCTTGGGCATCCCAACCGTGGACAAGGTAGAACGGCGTGTCCAGCCGGGTGAAGTCGTACGAGGTGTTCAAAGCCCACATGAGCTTCTCGGCGAGCTCGTCCCAGTCGCTCTGATCGACCGTCTGTACATAAGCTCGGACGCTTCGAATGACTGTCTGCACCGACCGCTCCTGCTGACCATTGGCCTGGGGGCGGTACGCCAGGGTCGCTCGCTGGCGACTCCCCAGCATTTCTCGGAAGTGTTTGAATACTCGGGCCATGAACCTAGGGTCTTGATCGTGGCGTATCATCTCACTGGCCCCAAACCGGCGGAACACCTGCTCTTCATAAGCTTCAGCAACGTCCTGGGCAGAGGTTCATGGCCTTGCACATAATAAAGCCCGAGAAGGCACACTGGAACAGGAGCAACGCTTCGTTTCCCCGGACAGTCTTAGGCAACGGAATCACGAAGTCCATAGACACAACTTGGAACGGCCGGGTGGCCAATATGTTCCCCGGGGACGGTCCCGGGTTCCGGGGCAGGCCTTTCGCCGTAACACAGTCTACACACTCCTTGATGAACCGTTCCGTGGCCTTGAACATTCCGATCCAATAAAACTCTCGGCGTAGGCGCTCGTAGGTCCGGATGATCCCTTGATGACCACCTTGCATGTCTGAATGACAGTGGTGCATGATGTCCTCCTGAAGGTCTTGGGGAACCACCAGCCTCAGTCGGTCTGCTTCGTTCCGAGGTCGCTCCGGAGTGTTCCGGCTCACGTAGAACAGGGTGTCTCGGAGGAAGCTCCTTAGTGGGGCTAGACTTGGGTCCGCGGCTTGGTGCGCGCATATCCGCCTCCAGCGCTCTCGTCTCGCGTCTCCCGGGTCTACCTCAGCTGGGTAGCGCCGGGGACCCCGGGACTCTACGGCGACCTCTTCTTCTCCTTCTGGTTCCTGGGTGGCTTCGTCTAGTTCCTGAGGTAGCTCTGGCTGGCGGTTTCGCCGTGTTCCCGACCTGGTCGTGACGTACACGCTCTGTCCCGGGTCAGCAGAACTGGGTACACCTACACTTCGTGCTGTGGCCATGAAGGCGGCATCCACTAGCGTCGTATCCCGAGGCTTCGGTTCCTTCATCAGCTTCTCGTGTATCCGGTTCAAACCCTGGAGCAGCTTCAGTTCCCCGGGGTCCTTCACTTCGACTGAGGTTTGGTCTTGGAGGACTCGTTTGGAGATGTAGTCTGCTGCTGCGTTGAAGTCACGCTTCACGTGCACTAGGCGCAAGGATCTAAACTGTTCCCGGAGTTCCTCCGCCTCCTGGAGTAGCTTCTGCAGGTGGGGTTGGGTACATCCGATGACTCCTTGGAGTTGTTGAATGGCCAGTCGGGAGTCCCCAACAACCACCAGCTCCTGGACATCCCGGGACTTCGCAAGCTCCATTCCACGGATCATTCCCGTGTACTCGGCCTCGTTTACAGTGGCTTTCTTCAGGATGTGTCCTTCGGCTGCCACTACTTTCCAGGACGATAGAATGCACGCAGCGCCTCCAGACCCGTCTCGTTTGGCGGCGCCGTCGAAGCTCAGGAGGAAGCCTTCATGGTCGCTTGACAGCATCTCGAGGCTGACCGGAGGCGTCTTGATCCGGGCGCCCTTGGAGGGATGAGCTCTTCAGCGATTTCATCAAGCTGTTCCCGGGGTGATACCCGCACCCAGGATCGCTGCTAGTCCATCTTCATCCTTTTCTACGCGGCGAATGTCTAGGTCCCAGGGCGAGATTGACAGCCCACTTCAAGCAGCGACCATCCACAGTTTTGGACTTAAAAGCCATCCCAGGACCGAGTACCGAGTGTACACTCGAATAGTTTTCACCTTGCACCCCGTGACCATTGTGTGGCAGGTGTTCAGCACCCGGAGCAAGGCGAGGACCTCTTTTCTGAGGGTGATACCTCAATTCTGCGTCCTGGAGGACCCGCCCCACAAAACGCACAGGCCGGATTACTCCGTCGTAGTCCTGCCCCAGGACCGCACTGATCGCCCACTTGTTCGCATGTAGGATGATGTGGCATAGTGCCCCGGACTCCCGGGTGCCGACCGACCCCGGAGATGTGTTGCCCCGGAGGATGTACCCATTTCCCGGGTACTGGATGTGTCCCACATGAAGGATTCAAGGAGCCAGCACCGGACGACCTGCGACGTCAGACGAGCCGACCCCGGGGGTATCCGGATCAGCCCATAGTGAACTCAAGTGATTAGCAGATATTAGTGAGAAACCCATAGTTAAGCACCTCCCCGGGACCAGTGGCCACGGAGAGGTACGCAATTCAGTCTAACTTTTTCCCCAAAGAGCTCAAGTCGCCTCGCGCTCAAGAACTCCGAAGGTACTAAGGCCGCGGTCACTGGGACCCGCGCTGATAGACTATCCCCAGGTAAAACGATAACATCTCTGCCAGGGTTTCCCTCTAGGAAGCCCCAGGCATTTCATATTTGTCCCCCCGGAGTGCGGTCTAGCCGGCACGGGTAAGGGCATTCCATATTCTCAGGGTCTCGCCCGTGGGGTCTCGCCCCGAAAAGTATTGCGGCCGTCGCCGAGGAGTCTTGCTCCGAAAGACCTGATTGCATATTCTAGTTGCGTGTTAATTCCGCCCCGGGAACCAGGTAGCGTCCCCGGGCGATTGATTGTATTGCTACCAAACCAGCGTACTGATAAGGTCGGGACTCCCAGGAGATCCTCGGTGGTTGACCTTCCCTCTGATCCAAACAACCGATTCGTAGGGGGTACACAAGGTGAGGTTACTGACCGAGTCCCAGGGCGCCTTGCTTCTCTATAGCGAGTACTTGCCCCGGGAACTCACGGCCCCGGATAAATCCCTCGTCCGGGCGGGCCGTCTATCTACTAGGAGATTCGCTCTCCAAGTGTTCTAGATTCTCTGTCTAGGAAACGCAACCCGGGAACTGACGGGGTGTCGAGGGCGAAAGCTCAAGGCGCTACATCACAACTGGTGCGCGTGCCCGGATCAGGGTGTTGCTTAACCACTTATCAAGCTTCTTACTATGTCTACAGAACCTACAGATACGCTGTCGCCCCGGGGACCCCGGGGCCCTGCCTCTCGCGGCACTTCGAGTGGCCGAGGTGAACGCGGGGACGTCCCCGCCTCGAAGCCTCACCATCGCGCCGGTTGGCTCTACCCGCCTCGACCGAAGAACCTCCGGACCCGTCGAGCTTGATGAGTGTTCCAAGCTCCGGGAGTACCGTCGACGCCGGAACCAGGACGGACGATAGCCACGTCGCGCTGGATGCCGCGGGACGAAGCGAGCTGGCGATTGCCGGCCCACGGACCGCGGTCCCGCCTGCTCCCTCCGGGGACGCAGGCACAAGACTGGTGGGGACGCCCACCACCCCGGCGGCAGGGCAACTCGCCGCCTTTGCGGCGGATCAATCCGCCGCTTTGTCCGCTTCCTGGGAACGCGGACACCAATTCGGTGGGGACACTCACCACCCATGCCAGCGCGCGAGCGCTAGCCAACCAGGGGACCTCGTCCGACGCGCGGGCTCTGGTGCCTCGGGGACATCCCGGGGATCGACCCTCAGGGACGTCGCAGCCAGAGTACCAACTTCATCCCGATGTGGCAGCCGCCCTGGGCTCAACGCGCGGGACTCCTCGCGAGGGTGCCCTCGTGGTACGCCCCGAGATGCCGAGGTCGCAGCAGCGCGAGTACGCCAATGTCCAGGTTGCACGATGGAGGTCTCGGGGCCCGGGGTGATGTCCTCCGACCCGGAACGTCGTCACTGGCCGATGCGGAATTGGCTGATGGAAGTCAAGGAGGTGATCCGGTACCTCCGAGAAGTCAACCTGTCCGGGGACCCTGATCCGCCTTGGATCGCCAGCTTCCGGGAGAATGTCTCTGTTTACCGGTGGTCTCCGACCACCAGGCGCAGCAAGTCAACCTCAACATCCTCTGGCTCGAGGACGGCTCCCGAGACTACGTCGCCGTGATTGCTGTCCTACAGACCATGCTCTCCGACGCGGGTTTCGCCTTCGTCAACCTGTTGCCCTCTTGGGGACACTCGCTACACCCAGAGTTCTTCAAGGCACGTGACGCGCGGTTCATCGCAGATGCCCTGTTCCTTCGACAACTCGTCGGCGGTAGCCAAGACGCCTGGGACCAGATCGCCCGGGGCGCAAGTTCAGTGTGCGCCGGGAAGACGTTCCATTCCAGTCCCTGGATCCCGAAGCCGCCCGAGGGTTCCCCGTGGAAGACGACGGCGACGCGCTGATGCTGACAGCAGAAGAGCAAGAGCTGTTGGGGATGGCAGTCGTGACCACGCTCCGCCTGGCCCAGGAACGTCCTCGAGAATGGTCCGAGACCAGCAGCAGTCGCCCGGAACCTAAGCGGCGTCGTGGAAGTCTCGATGCCCCGTTGTCGATTCCGTCTTGGCCCGGCTCCGATGAAGGAGCCCGGGTCTGGGGCGCCCGCTTCCGGAGATGGTGGGGACCTCGAGCGTAGCCTCCGGCGATGCTCCCATGTTGACCCCTGACGAGAACATGTCGTCAGCCGGTGGCGGCTCTCAAGGCTCCCCAGGGTTTGGACCTGCCGGCGCCACAGCTAGTGTGTTCGTAGCCGCCGCCGCCGCTGGCGGTGAATCCACACCCATGCTGGAGCAGCAGACCGTGTACGTCCCGGTTGCCGCGTACCCACCGGACTTCGGCCGAGCGCCATCGCCAGGGGCGGACCGCCCAATGCCACCTGGACCTCGAGACCAAGCGCTGGATGAAGAGATGAAAGCAGAGGCCCACGGATCGGCAGCATCTCGGAGCGCCCGTCTGCAGGATGATCAGGCACGGACACATCAGGCTTTATTGGACGCCCAGCGCCAAATCGCGGAGCTCCAAGCGGCTATGTTCGCCCGGGATGCGCAGGAACGCTCTCGACTTCGGGATCTGGAAGAGGCCATGAAGGCCCGAGCGCCAGGACGTGACCTGAATCGGGCAGAGCGGAAGCAACAGAAGTCCACGCAGCGCAAGCACGAAATGGAGGAATCCCGACGGAAGGCAACCGCGGACTCTGAAGCGGCCACTCTCCAGTTTCGCCTCCATCAGCTTCAGGAACAGCAAGTCCGGGAGCGCGAGGATCTCCAGCACCGGTTCGACCAAGCAGTCGCTCAGGAGCGTGATGTTGCGTTCCGGGAGGCGGAAGCTATCTCTCGAGAGGCTGAAAGGTTGCGCGATGAGGCGATCGCGGGAGCCGAGGCCGCGGCAGAGCGCGTCAAACAGGAAGAAGAACGCGTCCAGAAAAACTCCACCACCGCGCGCAGGAAGAACATGCCCGGAGAGTGCTGGATCAGGAACGGCTAGCAGCACAGCAGGAAGAGATCAGGCAACTTCGAGAACAGATTGCGGCTGCAAATCGCCCGCGCGGGCGAAGCCCGTCTCCAGGATCCAGTGGGTCGCGTTCTCGTCGGCAGCGTCGGGCTCGTGGCAACCAACAGAGTGGGGGCGTCCCAGCGGGCGGTGCCCCGGGCATAACCGGGCCGCCAGCAGGGAGATCGGCCGGGATGGTGACCACGGTCCCTCCGGCAGTCTCCCCGGTTGGGGGTCTTCTACACGAAGTGCCACGGCAGGAAATGCTCCGACAATGGCGAGGACTGAGACGCTGCAGGTATCTGTCCAGCCCACAGTGACTGGAGAACCCCTGCGAGGTCGGCCGCCAGTGGTGCTCCCCTGCGGAAGCCAAGCCGGCGTTCACGTTCCGGTCCACGAGTGCGTACCCGCCCGGGAGTTACGGTCCGGGACCGACGTCGGGCCCGGGATACCACGCGGCTACTTGGCCTAGCACGGCCCCTCCGACTGCGTCGGCTGCACTACCGTGGATCACCGTCCCTTCAGTCCCGACCTCCGGAGGTCCCTACCCTTGGTCGTCCGGGAACCCCGTCTCGCACCCTGAGGGTATGTCCCAAGGTGACGCGACGACTTGGAACAGCAGCTTCGCCAGCATCGACGCGCAACCCGCGTCTCAGGGAGATACTTTCTCCTGGGGCGCTGGAGGACCGGCCGCCAGTGGTTTTCCCGGGGGGTATCCCGGATCTGCCCAAGCTCCAGGGTATGGCATGATGAGTTTCCGACCGTTCATCGCCTACGATGCCGTTGAGCCGTTCGACCCTACGTTGCCGCTAGACAAGCGTCGCCTCTGGTGGGACAAGTTCCAGTACACGGCACTCATGGGGGGATGGCGTGAACAGGAACGGTGTACTCGGCTCTACAGCCGTTTGAGCCATAATGAGGGGACGAAGGCCTGGGTTCAACAGCTCCCGGCCACGATCAGGCACAACTGGAATTCCCTCTCGGATAAGTTTGCCAAGGAGTTCTGTCGTTCCACGGAGTCCCCGGTCGAGAGGTACCTGAGACTGAAACAAGATTCCCGGGAGACCCCGAGGACCTTCTTGTGGCGACTGAATGCCGCCGCGGTCAAAGCCAATGTGGAGTATCAGACACCCTCAGGGTGTCGGCGACACCTGAACCAGTTCCTGAAGAACCTGCGCGACCGAGAGCTCCAGCTCAGTCTCCAGGGGCGGATCTACTCCTCGGTGGACGAGATGGAGGATACCTTGCGTCAAGTTGAGGAGATGGAACGTGGACTTCGTCGCCGCCCCGGGAACGATGTGCAGTTTGGGCGATACAAGCCACCAGGAGTCAGCTCTGGTGCAGCGCCCCGGGCTGCCCCCGCGGCGAAGGTGCCCGCGGCGTACCTAGCGACGACCCCAAGAAGCAGATGTAACATCAACCCGACAGCTCCAGTGGGATGACGACGTCGACAGTGACTACGGGTACCAGTATGATGACGAAGACGAAGATTACGAAACGCTGTCCCTGAAGCAAGAAGAGGTGTTCCGAGCCGACGCTCCCCGACGGCCCAACTTCCGAGAGGATCGTCCCCGGGACCGCGGCCGCGGTCTTGAGGGACGTCCCCGGGGCCTCCGGGTTCGTCGCCTCCGTTGCCACCATGTCCCGAGTGCGGCCGCTCAGGACATTCTCGGGAAAACTGCTGGAGCCTGATGAAGTGTGATCGTTGCGGTGGGAAACACCCCACGAGTCTGTGTCGTCGACGCGAGTGCGAAGCGTGTGGGAAGCTACACCCCGCGGGTCAGTGCGAGGTCCTCGCGACTATCAAACGCTTGGCCCAGGGGGGCAAGTTACAAGGGGTGCCCGACGATGTGTTGCAATGTCTACGCAAAGACGACGCGCCGTCGTTAAACAACTAGGCTCGCTGGGTAGGGACCCAGTACGCGACGAGCCTAAGTCCCGTAAAAGCTACTGCGCGTATGCGTATGTAGGACATAACGACCCCCAATGTATGTCAATTGCATCCACTCTCCCCTCCAAGACCGGTTCCGTATACACGAGTCAAGTCGCCCCGGACGAAGATGAACTCTCCTCCGAGTTGCAGTCAGGGCAGCGCCGCGGATGGTGGGCAGAGAACTCCTGGGACGACAGCACCAGCTCTGTGGCGCTAGTCCGGGGGTCTGTCTTCCACCACCGCACCTTACTCATGTTGGACTCCGGGGCCTCCACCAGTATTCTCAGCTTAGATCTAGCGCGTAGATTGAAGTTGAAGATGGAGTCCCGGGGAGAACTGTTGCTTAATGGCATCGACGGAGTTACGACCAAGGTCTCCAACAAGTGCAACGTCACGGTGACTTTGGGTCATCGGGTAGTCTACACCTTCGACATCTGGGTTGGTAACATCGGCCAAGGCATCGACTGCCTCCTAGGAATGAATTTCATGGTGGCGGCCGGGGTGCGATTGTGTGCGAACGAAGGGGAAGTCCTTCTCCCAGACGAAGAGCGCGTGCTACTTGTAGGTGGTCCCCAGCACGAGCGCCTGGGAACGACGATCAGTGTGACTGCTCACGAGGGTATGTCTCTTGCCCCTGGGGAAAGTCGTTACCTGCCGATCTCGTTCGGTGGCCATGACCCCGGGAGTTCGATGTCTGGGCCGGCCGCGGGGACCGCTGGATAGCTCTGATCGTATTCAGCACTCGCAAGGTGCCAGTCGCCGCTCGGGTTGTTAACGTGTCCCGGAGGACAGTCGACATCCTGCCCCATACGAGAGTCGCAGCGCTGACCGAGATGGACCGACTGCCCTTGGGGACGAATTTCGTCCGGCCCGGGTCCCTGCAGTATGAGGAGCGCGAGTTTCTAGTACACGAGAATACTCGGTCTCGTGCCGCGGAGCGCCGGTTGGCGCGCGAGGCCTGGGAGCAGGAACGGGCCGCCCCCTCAGCCGTCGAGCGTCGGTCGTACGCGACCCCGAAGGCCATTCTGAAACGCCCTGCCAAGAAGGAGGAGCAACCCGGTGGAACAGTAGCAGCTATCACGGTGTCTAGCTCAGCTCCCCCGGGAGTCGGTTTGGATACCGCTGACCGCCACTCAGGGCCCCATCCTGGAGCTGCCGGCCTGACCGGTGCATCGGCGCGGGACCCAGAAGTCATCACTGGGTCCGTGGCGGAAGTTTCGCGTGAGGATCCCCCGGAATGGTCCGGTGGTGCATCCACCTCCGCAGCGGTCGCGGCTCTGGAGCTGTCCCGCGTGTTCCCAGAACCTGTCCCAATCCCGAGGTTTCCGTCCCTGGATCAGGCGTTCATCATGTTAGCCACGACCGGGGAAACGGTTGCGACGGATCCTGCTGTTTATTACCATCAAGGGCAAGATTTCGTACTCCTGGACATGCTGAGGAACCAGTTGGCGTACTTGCCGGATCTGAGTGACTTACGCCCTGAGGCTAAAATTGATGACGCAGTCGTGGGAGACTCTGATGCGACCACGGACGCTGAAGAACAGAGGCTCCGGGAGATCTTGCGCCACCACAAGGTGATCTTCCTGGGCGAGGGCAACGCCCTACCACCTCCGGCTCGGGGGGTCGTCTGCGACCTCGACGTTGGAGATGCTAAGCCGATTGCCCAGCGCGCACGCCGGATTCCCCGGAGCTCCTGTCTAAGGTGTACGAGTTAATCAAACGCCTCCTGGAGACTGGCCTCATTGAGCGGTCACTCTCGGAATGGGCCTCCCAATCGTCATCGTGATGAAGAAGAACGGCAACGATATTCGCCTGTGCATCGATTACCGAGCGGTTAACCAGCTCATCCGGTTGATGCCCTATCCGCTGCCGCTGATCGACGAGCTCATGAGTAACTTCGCCGCCACCATGTGGTTCATGACCTTGGATATGGCAAGCGGCTTCTGGGCTGTGCCTATGACGACCCGGGCTAAGCTCATTTCAGCGTTTATCTGCCCCCTCGGTCACTTCCAGTGGAAGCGTATGCCATTTGGGCTCAAGAACGCTCCGCTCATTTATCAACGTCTCTTGGATAACTGCCTCTGGGGATTCACCCGGCTGTCTCCGACCGAGGAGCGCCTTGTCGACTCAGAAGTCCTGGAGTTCTTGGGAATCACGCCTGAAGACGAAGCCCAGGATGCCCCAGCGCCCAGGGTAGATCAGGTGTCCCAGGGTACGAAGCCCCGGGGGGCGGTGGTCTCCGGTAACAGCACGGACACAGTGTTCCACCAGGATCGAGTGGCTCCGGAACAAATGGGACCCGTCCTGTCCCGGAGTTCGTACATCGACGATATCATCTACGGAGCTCCGTCCTGGGACGACCTATGCAAAACCCTGAACGCTCTGCTGTATCGGTTACGCTATTGGAACATCTCCGTCAGTCTCCCGAAGAGCGAGTTCGGCGTGAAGAAGTGCAAGTACTTGGGGCACGACATTAGCTCCGATGGTATCCGAACGTCGCCCAAGCTGGCTCAGAAGGTCCTAGACTTGCCGTTCCCAGGGACCCTCAAGGGGGTTCAGTCCTTCTTGGGAAGTCTCAACTACTACAGCAAGTTCATTGAGGACTTACCCGTGATCGCGGCTGTGCTCTATGAGCTGTCCGACGAGCAGCTCCGAGCAGGACGAGACCTGGAAAAGGCCAAGCATGCGTTTAAGTTGCTGAAGGAACGCCTGGTATCTACACCACTGCTACAGCACCCGGACCCAGAGAGACAATACGTGATCATCCTACATGCGAACAAGTGGGCGATCAGTGCGGTCCTGGGGCAGGACTACGACGGAGTAGTCCGGCCTGTGCGTTTTGTGGGGCGGGTCCTCCAGGACGCAGAATTGAGGTATCACCCCGCAGAAAAAGAGGTCCTCGCCTTGCTCCGGGTGCTGAACACCTGCCACACAATGGTCACGGGGTGCAAGGTGAAAACTATTCGAGTGTACACTCGGTACTCGGTCCTGGGATGGCTTTTTAAGTCCAAAACTGTGGATGGTCGCTGCTTGAAGTGGGCTGTCAATCTCTCGCCCTGGGACCTAGACATTCGCCGCGTAGAAAAGGATGAAGATGGACTAGCAGCGATCCTGGGTGCGGGTATCACCCCCCGGGAACAGCTTGATGAAATCGCTGAAGAGCTCATCCCCTCCAAGGGCGCCCGGATCAAGACGCCTCCGGTCAGCCTCGAGATGCTGTCAAGCGACCATGAAGGCTTCCTCCTGAGCTTCGACGGCGCCGCCAAACGAGACGGGTCTGGAGGCGCTGCGTGCATTCTATGGGAGCTACCGTCCTGGAAAGTAGTGGCAGCCGAAGGACACATCCTGAAGAAAGCCACTGTAAACGAGGCCGAGTACACGGGAATGATCCGTGGAATGGAGCTTGCGAAGTCCCGGGATGTCCAGGAGCTGGTGGTTGTTGGGGACTCCCGACTGGCCATTCAACAACTCCAAGGAGTCATCGGATGTACCCAACCCCACCTGCAGAAGCTACTCCAGGAGGCGGAGGAACTCCGGGAACAGTTTAGATCCTTGCGCCTAGTGCACGTGAAGCGTGACTTCAACGCAGCAGCAGACTACATCTCCAAACGAGTCCTCCAAGACCAAACCTCAGTCGAAGTGAAGGACCCTGGGAACTGAAGCTGCTCCAGGGTTTGAACCGGATACACGAGAAGCTGATGAAGGAACCGAAGCCTCGGGATACGACGCTAGTGGATGCCGCCTTCATGGCCACAGCACGAAGTGTAGGTGTACCCAGTTCTGCTGACCCGGGACAGAGCGTGTACGTCACGACCAGGTCGGGAACACGGCGAAACCGCCAGCCAGAGCTACCTCAGGAACCAGACGAAGCCACCCAGGAACCAGAAGGAGAAGAAGAGGTCGCCGTAGAGTCCCGGGGTCCCCGGCGCTACCCAGCTGAGGTAGACCCGGGAGACGCGAGACGAGAGCGCTGGAGGCGGATATGCGCGCACCAAGCCGCGGACCCAAGTCTAGCCCCACTAAGGAGCTTCCTCCGAGGTGAGACAGAGAAGCTGTCCCTGAAGCAGACGACGCATCTAGCTAAGATTGCTGACCAGTTCGTGCTGGATAGCCCAGACACCCTGTTCTACGTGAGCCGGAACACTCCGGAGCGACCTCGGAACGAAGCAGACCGACTGAGGCTGGTGGTTCCCAAGACCTTCAGGAGGACATCATGCACCACTGTCATTCAGACATGCAAGGTGGTCATCAAGGGATCATCCGGACCTACGAGCGCCTACGCCGAGAGTTTTATTGGATCGGAATGTTCAAGGCCACGGAACGGTTCATCAAGGAGTGTGTAGACTGTGTTACGGCGAAAGGCCTGCCCCGGAACCCGGGACCGTCCCTGGGAACATATTGGCCACCCGGCCGTTCCAAGTTGTGTCTATGGACTTCGTGATTCCGTTGCCTAAGACTGTCCGGGAAACGAAGCGTTGCTCCTGTTCCAGTGTGCCTTCTCGGGCTTTATTATGTGCAAGGCCATGAAGGACACCTCTGCCCAGGACGTTGCTGAAGCTTATGAAGAGCAGGTGTTCCGCCGGTTTGGGGCCAGTGAGATGATACGCCACGATCAAGACCCTAGGTTCATGGCCCGAGTATTCAAACACTTCCGAGAAATGCTGGGGAGTCGCCAGCGAGCGACCCTGGCGTACCGCCCCCAGGCCAATGGTCAGCAGGAGCGGTCGGTGCAGACAGTCATTCGAAGCGTCCGAGCTTATGTACAGACGGTCGATCAGAGCGACTGGGACGAGCTCGCCGAGAAGCTCATGTGGGCTTTGAACACCTCGTACGACTTCACCCGGCTGGACACGCCGTTCTACCTTGTCCACGGTTGGGATGCCCAAGGGACTGTCCAAGCCATGATGGGTGACGTTCCCCGGGACCTCCAGCTCCGGAACGCTTACGAATGGCGTCTAAAAGTGCAACGCCAAGTCGAATACGCGCGAGCGTGGGCTCGGGACCTCCAGGCGAAGGCAAAAACCAAGCGAGCCCGGGAACACAATCGGCGATGGAAGCAGCTCTCGGACCGCCTGAAGGAGGGATTCGAAGTGGGCGACTCTGTGTGGCTGTACCTGGCCCGGGTTCGCCCGGGTTTGACCAAGAAGCTGGCTCATCTGTGGCATGGGCCCTTCCGGATCCTCGAAAAGAGTGACGACTTCCGGTACAAGCTCCAGGTCGAAGGCACCGACTACCGATTCTACCCGTGGGTACACGTCAGCAGGTTGAAACCCAGAGCGCTCTTCCCCGAAAGACCCTTGGGAATTCTAAACATCTCTGAGGATGACGACTTCGATGCAGCTCTCCTCCGTGAAGACAGCTGGGAACCTGATGAAGCGGCGGGCGAGTACGAAGTGGAAGCAATTCTCGATGTGCGTTGGGTCACACGGACCCGGACCAGCAGACGAATCAAGGAGTACAAGGTCAAGTGGAAGGGCTACGATGCCCCGGAATGGGTACCCCAGGGGCGCCTCAATTGTGGGCGCCTGCTGTACGAGTTCGATCAAGGCGAACGAGCTCGTGTGCGTTTCCAGGCTATGCAGTCTGGGGACGAGCTCCCGGACGAGGAAGTCCGGTAGAGCCCCGGGCGTGGACCCCGAGTTGAGCTTAGAGGCTCCTCGAGTGTGTCCCCGGAAGTCTCGGGGATACTGGCGGAGATTACTCCCAACATCTCCGAGAATTCCCTTTACATGTTATATTTTCAGATCCCAGGAGTGGAGCCAAGTTTGATCGTGGTGAGACCCCCTGGATGTCTGGGGTCCTGGTGGACAACTTGCCAGGGCAACTCGGGATACAACGTATGAAAAGATCACTGTGGAATTACGAAGTTATGGCAAGAAAGCGCAAAAGAAGAAGTGGGACTAACGCCCTTGGCGTCTGAGGACGCAGACGAAGCAAGCCTCCTAGAGGTGGATAGGCAACGTGCCCAGGCCAGCGGGCTCCGGGATCGCTAGTCGCTGCGCCGGGTCGATCACTCGCGAGCCCCAGGTCCGAGCAGACACGGTGCCCGGGAGGTGCTCTTCCGCACCGGGAACGCTCCAATACACACGAGACGGCTCACGGGCGTCCAGGACCTGAACTTGATAACGCAGCGAACGGCGAGTTGACGCGTCCATCGGGATCCAGACCGCGACCTTCCGGGGCGTCGCCACAGACCCGGCTCCGTCCGGAACACCCTACGCTCATGCTCGGGAAGCTTCCGAATTGCTTTCTTCACTTCCATCCGCGCCTTGGCCCAGGCCTTCTGGAGCTCGCGCCGCGCCGAGTGCAACTGCCGGTGTGTCGGGTCATCCCGACTCATTTCAATCCAGTGAAGTCGTTCCCAGTATGCGCGACGCCACTTGAACATGTGCGTGACGTACAGCGTGAGCACTGCGCGGAGCCCCGGACTGATGGGACCCCGGAAGAACCAAAACGCCGTGATCCGCCCTGAGAACATGGTATCCCAAGGCATCACGTCCCCGGGAGCAGAACCGTTCATGAAGTTGTCATAGTCGACAGGCCGGAAGCGCGCTTGGGCAGTCTTGGTCTCTTTAGCGACGCACTTGATGTCCGGGAAACCCCGAGTCTGCCGCTCGGTACTGTCACTAGCGGCGCAGACTCGGACGAGGTAGACGACCCAGGACACCGCGATGCGAGAGGGGACGTGGGCGCTCTCGGGACCCATGTCGGCTGTCAGCTCCAACCGCTCGCGCCGTTGGGGAGGGCTTTCTTCGTCCGAGGATACATCAGAAACGACGTCGGGAGAGACCTTAGTCCGACGGGGTTTCTTCCCGGAAGGAGAGATCAACGGGCTGAGGTCGCGCCCCCGAGGCGCTCGGACCCCGAGACCGCTTGCGCCGAGACCGGGAGTGGCGTTCCTTGTGTCGGGGCTGGCGTTCGTCGCCCGAGGCGTCATCATCGCTATCGGAGTGTTCGGGAGTGTCCGGGCGCTCAGTCGGGATTTGTGGCCAGGGACGCGCCACCCCTACGTCCCAGCCACACGCCTCAGCCCGCTCCACGCCCTTATCGAAGTATTCCTCAGGAACGTGACGAAGCCATTCCACCTCATCCAGCAGCTGGAGACAGAGGACCCGACGCAGAATCTCCACCAGAACGTCCTCCCGAAGACAAGAATGGATCACGACTTCTTCGTCTAGTTTGTTGGTGACGGCATCCTCGGCGTCCTGGAGGCTGCAGTGCCCATCCATCCTTAGATATTCCAGAACGTCGAGTCGCACGTCCTCGAGGCCGGCCTTTACGGGCAACAACCGGACTAACGATTCGTCACTCCGGGGAGGTTGCGCGTCCGGATCGACGGGGTGGTACCAAAGGCTGCGCGGGTCCTCCTGCGGCTCGTAGTCCCGGGGGCGCAGCTGACGCAGACCATCTCGGGACATCCGGGAGGGGAGACGGATCGCCGTCCTCCTCGACTCCTCGCCCTTCTCGAGCTCTTCGCTGTCCTCGATGTCGTCCTCCTCCTCTTGGATGGGCAAGCTACGCCGATGCGGGCGCAAGCTGTCGCTGTCGTCACCCGAGCCTTCGGAGCGGCCCCCAGTTCGAAGTCAAGAAAGATTCTCCGGGGCTGATCCGGCCCCTGAGCTCGGGACTTCGGATGACTTCCGCTGAGAGCTGATCCCCGGCCCCTAGGACTTCCCGAAGGAGGCGAAGACCGCGCAGTCGGCTTAACGCCACGGGGCGTAGAGGCGATGGGCGCAGGAGTGCCCCCGGACCCGGACGACGCTGGGACGGACGCTGAAGCATTAGGGTTGGTGGCGCCGGCTGAGGACACACCCTGGGAAGACGCTTGCGCAGACGAGCGGGAAGATCCCGGGAGGGCCTGAGCCTCCATTAGTGTTGTCCCCGGGGCCACCTGCCGTGTCTTGGAACGAGAACGCAGAAGGGTCGGCGGCCACGTCCGAACGACACACCATGAGCTGGATGGCGTATGGGAGGTGTTCCGAAGCGAAGTAGGCGCGTAAGTGGTCCCGGAAGGCTGCCCGGTCCCCATGACCCCGGAGCCTGCCTGAGCCCTGAAATACCGGAACAGGCGCTCCGGGTCGGCGACTTGCTGAAGGCGATGGAGCTCCGTCTGCAACGCCTCGTTTGCGTCCTCCAGCCGTGCAGCCTCTCGGGCCTCACTGGCCACTGCTTGCTCGTATTGCTCCCGGGGACGGTGTCGGCAGGAGGCTGAGGAGGCCGAGCGCTCAACTTGGCCACCGCGTTGTCTCGTTGGGACTCCAGCTCTTGGTTTTTCCGCGCCATCTCACTCAGCTGTTTCTGAAGCGAAGTCACTTGGGCCTCAGCCTCAGTGCGAGCCCTCTCTGCCTCGGCCCAGCGGGTAGTGCTGCCTTCGAGCTGCTCCTCCAACAACGAGCAGTTCCGGAACTCCTGAGCCAGCACGACGCGGGTCCGTTCTACGAATCCCCGGTACGCGGCCAGGGTGGCAGAATCGAGGTCCCGGAGCGAGGCTTCCCACTCTCGGTGGGCCTCCGCGCGGGCCGTATCTGTGCGCTGGAGTGCTTGAAGCAGGAGAGCGTTGGCCACTTGACTACTTGGGTCTGCCGTGGCCGCCAAATCCTGGATCCGCCCCAGGGACTGGAGTCTCTCCAACGCCAAGCGTAAGGCGTTCATCGTGTTGGAGCACTCGATACCCGAAGCGGTCAGGCCCGAAGACGTCTATCAAGGGGCCGGCCTGGATCTCCGCAGCTCGAGCCCGGTGGTTGGAAGCAGTCGGAGGTGGTGTCCCAGAGATCCCCTTGGGAACCAGTACGTCCGCAGGTGTAGGGTCGTCCGGAGATACCAGACGCGCTAGTTCGTCCAGCTGAGGGACCGACAGAGCAGGGACCCGTACGGCGACATGCGCTACCCCTCAATGTCCCGGAACTGGAGCCCTCCAGTGTTTCCGGACGCTATTGCTTGGAGATCAGCCGTCGACGCCGGGAGATAGATGAACGGCGGAGGCAGCTCCGTGGGACCCGCGAGCGCTGACAGATCCAACATAGCTGTGTCCCCGGTAGGAAGGGTAGCAGTCGCAGGGGCGAAGCCCAGGAGTCCCTTCAACTCAGGACCGGCCCGACGCGGAGTCACCAACTCGACGAAGCCGCCGTAGATGCCCGACGTCAGGCTATACGTGGGGTTCAACAACGCAGCCCGAAGTTCCTGGTCTTCCGACAAGAGAGATGGCGGGTCGGCACCAGCCTCGCTGGCGAGGTGCATCAGCGCCTGGGCCTCTTCGAGCTGATTGGCGACGCCTTCCGAAGCGGACCCAAGCGGCACGCCGCGCGAGATGCACGCCCGGGGTGATGGAGCGGGGACGGCCCCTTGAGGCGCCGGGGACGCACAAGAAGGCGGAGCGACCGGAGCCATGAGGAAGAAGGCCGCGTGGAGACGAAGCTTGTGCTGCAGTGGGAGAAATCCGGGAATGAGGACCGAGAATAAGATTTCCCCCCGAGACAGGACGCCGAAATTTCTCAGATGGCGCCACCTTGAAGACCAGATGATTGACGGGTACCGACCCAGAGCCGATGGAGACCGACTAAGAAGACAGGTACTGACCTGCCAGGGGACGGGACCGGTTGACACCGGTGAACCCCGGGCAGCAGCCAAGATCCAGCGACCCCGCTGCCTCGAGGAGTGCTCGGCAGCGGTGATGCAGGATGGGGCGGTTGTGGCATAGTGCCCCGGACTCCCGGGTGCCGACCGACCCCGGAGATGTGTTGCCCCGGAGGATGTACCCATTTCCCGGGTACTGGATGTGTCCCACATGAAGGATTCAAGGAGCCAGCACCGGACGACCTGCGACGTCAGACGAGCCGACCCCGGGGGTATCCGGATCAGCCCATAGTGAACTCAAGTGATTAGCAGATATTAGTGAGAAACCCATAGTTAAGCACCTCCCGGGACCAGTGGCCACGGAGAGGTACGCAATTCAGTCTAACTTTTTCCCCAAAGAGCTCAAGTCGCCTCGCGCTCAAGAACTCCGAAGGTACTAAGGCCGCGGTCACTGGGACCCGCGCTGATAGACTATCCCCAGGTAAAACGATAACATCTCTGCCAGGGTTTCCCTCTAGGAAGCCCCAGGCATTTCATATTTGTCCCCCCGGAGTGCGGTCTAGCCGGCACGGGTAAGGGCATTCCATATTCTCAGGGTCTCGCCCGTGGGGTCTCGCCCCGAAAAGTATTGCGGCCGTCGCCGAGGGAGTCTTGCTCCGAAAGACCTGATTGCATATTCTAGTTGCGTGTTAATTCCGCCCCGGGAACCAGGTAGCGTCCCCGGGCGATTGATTGTATTGCTACCAAACCAGCGTACTGATAAGGTCGGGACTCCCAGGAGATCCTCGGTGGTTGACCTTCCCTCTGATCCAAACAACCGATTCGTAGGGGGTACACAAGGTGAGGTTACTGACCGAGTCCCAGGGCGCCTTGCTTCTCTATAGCGAGTACTTGCCCCGGGAACTCACGGCCCCGGATAAATCCCTCGTCCGGGCGGGCCGTCTATCTACTAGGAGATTCGCTCTCCAAGTGTTCTAGATTCTCTGTCTAGGAAACGCAACCCGGGAACTGACGGGGTGTCGAGGGCGAAAGCTCAAGGCGCTACATCACAGCGGCCTTCATTCGCGTGGCGAGCTCGCAGGACCTCTTCGATTGACGCCATCCGCGCTTCCATCCCCTGCGGCCTCTCATCCACCGCTTGTAGACGCGCCAGTATGGTACGCAGCTGCGCAACAAGGTAGACGTTCGCACCTTCATCCTGTCCTTCAGGAAGTAGGCTAGCGTCGTCGAGCGCACGCTCGTAGCGGTCTCGGTGGCTAACGTCGTAGCTCTCGCCTTCCTTCAGGTGCCTGGTGAAATGCTGCTTGAACTTGGACGTTGTCAGCATCTTGTTGCACTGAGGGAACGTGCAGATAACTCCTTTGCGCTTGCTCGTCATGGTTGTTTAGCTTGGGGGGCTTGGCGTGGGATTTCGAATGATCAGAGCCACAGAGCCGGCTCTCCTGCTGGGATGTGTATCGTTTACAGCACAGTGTGCCCTAAAGAGTAACTTTCGTGTAACCTATACCCCGTGGGGTACACCGTAACCATAATACGCCCTGTATCTATATCGTACCCTGTAACCCTGATATATCCTATTAATACCGGTTCTACCAGTAAGTTACCAGTTCTATCTCAACGATTGGTGCTGTTCAGTCGACGTCTCGGAGCCAATGGAGCAGGACGACGAGGAAGGCTACGCCCGTGGCCGCGAATACTGCGACAAGAAGGCCTTCAAGCTAGCTGTGGTGTCCTATGTGGCTCTGGTACGTTGCGTTTTTTCTTCTACAGTGTCAGCATGCTCTGTAGCTAATATAATGATCTTAGGGAAAACGGGGCTGTTACTTTCCTGACAACAACTCTGTCAAAATCACTGCCCGCTGCAAGATTAAGGGCTGTCCGTTTGCTGTACGCGGGCGTCTGACGGATGAAGGGTTCAGAGTATCTAAATAGCGACTCGCCCGTTCATTGTAGCCGATGTTCCAAGCCAGGGCATAACGTCCGAACGTGCGAGCGGCGTGAAAAAGAACGGCTGAAACGACAGAAATCTCGCGAGGACGCCAGCCAGATTGTCGTTTGAGGTAGATAAGTAGAACGCCATACGTGGACTGCAGGATACACGGAGGCTACACGATGCACGTAGGCTACTGGATACACTAAGGCTACAGGGTGCGATTGGGAGATAGGTAACACTTAGGAAACACGATACGTTACTGGTAACACAATGGCAGCAGGATACGTTTGGACTATAGGGTACGTTATGTATATTTTACAAAACACGGTATGTTTCCTGAATAACGCTTCAATTGAACATTACGGCCCCGAAACAGAATTATTTCAAAAATACGGCCCCGAAACAGGATTTCCCCTTTAGTTTTTGGCGAAGCGTAACCCCCCAACGATGCCAAAAATGCGCACGCAGACGTTGACCATTCCACTACTGTCAAAGGGAAGAAGTCTAAGTAACATGCGCGAAGCTGCCTCCAAGAGATCTAACGACTTGGGAGCACCGCACTACGGTCCCATTACACCCGCCAAAGCGGTGGACGTGATATGCCGGAGCTTCCGGTCCAACCAGAGCTGGGCTCCTTCGAAGGCGTTGTCGAAATGTTTATCCGTGCCCTACCAGCGCGTCCTCATCGTGACGACCCCGAAAGACGGTCTGTCCAACCTGATCTGGACAAGTGTGTTGGTGCTGGTCTACTGCGCGACGCACCTCGTGGACTTTCACGAGAGCTGGTACGAGGTCGCAGACGCGAGCGCGGTGTGGCTTCGACAGCAGCAGCACTTTGTCGACCAGCGCGAAGACCTCGTGGTAAGCGCCTGCAACTTGCTGAACGTCGGGGATCCTGACCAGCTCCTCACGACGCTGTTCGCACTGGCGACGGAGACTCCGGACCCCGCGATTGCGGAGGAGAACGCAGCGCTGCTGCGCGAGGGCTGGCAGCGTTGCTATCTGGACGAGCCGCCGTATTCGGCTTACTACTGGAACGCGGAGACCAACCACAGCACATGGCGCCACCCCCTGGAGACCGCTCAAATGGAGAAGGAGCTGAAGGAGCAGAAGGAGAAGCGACAAGCTCTACTGGCGAAGGTTCTTCCTCTGAGGCTCCCCATCAACCGCGACATTAAACCGCCCACCGAAGCCCAAGTCTGCTCCGAGTGTGCAGCTCGTGGAACGAGGCGAGAGGCAAGCGTGTTGTGCCTTGAATGCGGGAAGAAGTACCTGTGCGACGCGTGCTGTGATGTTGTCCATTGCGACCGACTCAAGCGCAGTCACTTGGCCAATGGATTGCTCTTCAAAGAGTGCCTTGGACGCGCGGGCTTCCCGAAGATCGTGCCCAGGCCGCGCACCCCGTTCATGATTTACCAGGAGGAGCTGCAGAGGCAGCAAGAGAGGGAGAAGGAGCAGCAAGCTTCAGCCGAGTCTAGCTCGTCAAATACACTGGTCATTCAAAACTAATCCGTCCACAGAGAAGACAGAATCCCCGTGAGCTTCTTCATCACCGAGTACTGCATGGTCGTGATGCTCTTCCGGGGCTTCGAGTCCATGACGCAGAGCATGGCGATGGCTGTCTCCGTGTTGGCCGCAACGATGGGGAACCCGAAGTAGAACAGCACGCGGTTCGCAGCCCCTTCAGTGTCGCCGCGCACGGAGGCAAACGTCCGGAACCGCACGTCGAGCATTGTGTTCCGCACCAGGAACGGCAGCCCCGAGACCATCGCGTGCGCGCAGAAGCTCTTGGCTCGCTCGGTGCTCACGCAGGTCGAGGATTCGTTCACGAGGGATAACGCGTAGTGTCGGTCGGCTTGCACGGCGGTGACAGTCGCACAGATCGCGTCGAACTCCTTGGCCGCGAGGTGGCAGATCAGTTGAACCTCCTTCTGTGCGGCGACTCCGCGGCCGAGAAGATTGCACTTGGCCATGCACTCGTCCCTGGCGGCCTCGTTCGAGCAGTTTGGGGCGAAGGGGACGTCGGTCTCCTCGTCGTAGAAGATCGGGTACCGGCGAGTACCGTCAGACTCGGAGACGACGCACTCGTCGAGCGACAACTCGGGCAGCGACACCTCGAAGCACTGCTGGACGACGAATTGGACCCACTCGGGGTTGCCCGGCTTGACCCCGCTGCCGCCCGTGCGGTGCTTCTCTCTGCGTCGGTGGTTGCCGCTCTTGGTGCGGTTGGCCGGGTCCAGCGAGACACCGGAGGGCACCAACGCGCTGGCCGCGGCCCAGTCCTCTTCGCGGATGTCGGCCAGGATCTGCGTGTTGGTGCCCAGCGGCCGGCCGAGGCAGTTGAGTAGCTGCAACGCCGACGCGCGCAGGTCCCTCTTGGTGCGCAGCACGTCGGCCAGGTGCAGCCCGAGCTGGCTGTGCGAGCTCGCGGTGACGTAGGGCACGGCCAGGTACGGCAGCAGCGAGTCGGGCTCCGGCAGCTTGTTGACCATCTTGGTGCACGTGACGCAGCAGCGCACGAAGCGCACGCGCAGCAGCTCCCGCTCGCGCTCCACGACGCTGGAGCAGGGCTCGCAGACCCAGCGGCCGCACAGGTGGCACAGGTAGCTCTTCCACACGGGGTTGAAGCGCCGGCCGCAGTGCTTGCACCGCGTCTTGCGCGTGCTGGCGAACTCCGGGTCCAGCACCAGCGGCTGCAGCCCGAGACTGCGGCGCCGCACGATCAGCTGCTGCCGCGACAGGCGCCGGAACACGGGGTGGTCGCGCGAGTTGTTCATCGGATCAATCCTCTGCTGTCGTGGCCCGCACCCTGGCCCAGCGAGGTGCTGAAACCCCCTCGAGACGCGGGTATAGCTCTACGTAACCAACGGTCGGATATGCGAGTATTGTCGGCATGACCTCAAGAACGCAAGGCCCCAAGGGAATGAAGTGCTCCATGAAGGGTGCAACTCAGGGGGTGAAGTGATGCAGTCAGGATCGGCAGGCGGTGGCAAGATGCAAGGAGGTGGCCGGCCATTCGACAAGATTCCTCGTCTTGGGCGCAATGGAGACTTTGCTTGAGGCTTGCCAGAGTGGGGACCTCGAGTTGGCCACGCAGTTGGTCGTGCACGAGAAGGTATCAGTGGACGTGGCTGATGCAGTCGAGGGGTGGACTCCGCTAATGCTCGCGGCTTGGCACGGCCACGTCGAGGTTGTAGAGCTGTTGCTAAGCTATGCAGCGCAAGTGGACGCGAAGAACAAGTGCGAGTCGACGGCGCTGCGGTTCGCAGCGGGCGAGGGGTATCTGGAGATCGTCCGACTGCTGCTGGAGCATGAGAGTTCGTGTCTGAATGACGGGGAAGTGCACGGGTGGACGCCGCTGATCGTCGCGAGCTGGGCTGGGCATCTAGACGTGGTCAAGTACCTGCTGGAGTGTGGAGCCGAGGTGGATCTACCAGACCGAGGAGGGTCCACCGCCGCGAGGTTCGCAGCTAGTGGAGGACACCTGGACGTCTTGAAGACGCTCTATGAGCGAGGAGGGGCGAGTCTCAACGTCGCGGACCTGAACGGCTGGACGCCTCTGTTCCTCGCCAGCCAGGAGGGCCACTTGGATGTGGTCGAGTATTTGCTGCAGCATGGAGCGGACGTGGACGCCAGAGACACAGGAGGGTCCTCCGCCTTGAGGTTCGCAGCCAGTGAGGGACATCTCGAGATGGCCAAGCTGCTGGTTGAAGTGGGCAGTGCGAGGGTGAACCAGGCGGACGTGAACGGGTGGACGCCTCTCATGCTCGCGACTTGGCACGGACACATCAACGTGGTCAAGTTCCTCCTGGACCACGGCGCAGACGTCGACGCAAAAGACTCGGGGATCGACTGCCATGAGGTTTGCCGCCTCTGAGGGACGCTTCAAGATCGCGAAGCGGCTGGTTGAGCATGGCAGCGCGTGCGTGAATGAGCCCGAGGCCTTCGGGTGCACCCCGCTCTGGTTCGCAGTGACGAACGACTACTTGCGCTTGGCGATGTGGTTGCTGGAGATTGGCGCGGACCCGAACGCCAAGACGCACGAAGGTCAGACGCCGCTGATGCGGATCTGCCGCTCGGATCGCGCCGATGACGCCCTCGTGGAGCTGTTTCTCGAGCACGGAGCTGACGTTAATGTGCGCGACAACCGCGGATGGGCCGCTTTGATCCACGTCTGCGAGTCGGGCGACCCGGACGCGAAGATACTGGAGGTGCTTCTCACCCACGGCGCTGGCGTGAACGCGAGCGATGACAACGGATCGACAGCTCTCATGCACTTGTGCTTGTCCGAGAGCTGCGACTTGAAGATTGTCCACATGCTGGTGGACCACGGATCTGACGTGAACGCGCGAGACAACCGCGGACAGACGTCGCTCATGTTGGCCGCTTCCAACGGCGACTTGGACACTGTGAGGCTCCTGCTAACACTTGGAGCAGATTCGACCTTCGTTGATAACTCGAAGAAGACAGCGCTCGACTACGCGGCGTCTCACAGTCATCGCGAGATCCAGGAGCTTCTCGTGTCGGCGCTTAGCC
This sequence comes from Phytophthora melonis, assembly GCA_024211575.1. NCBI lineage: Eukaryota > Oomycota > Peronosporomycetes > Peronosporales > Peronosporaceae > Phytophthora > Phytophthora melonis. Next base: position 4,471,067 of record JAMXKT010000038.1, on the reverse strand, counting down.
ACGGCCAGTTGCGTACTTTGGACACCCCCAGTGCCGTCACGAAGCGGACGAAGTGGTCCATCCCACCGACAGAGATTGAAGTTGGAGACTTTGTGTTGACCAAAGACATTGGGGGCGACTTCAGCGGGACGTGGCTGGACGCTGAAGTGGCGATCAAGCTCTTCGTGCCTGTCCCCAACGCGGACGAATCGTTTGACGAGCAAACGGCCCGTTGGTTTGGACTCCGACACCCAAACGTCCAGAAGTTGTACGGCGCCGTGCACGAAGGCTACAGCCTCTTTGTGTGCGAGCACATGGCCAAAGGATCGTTGGACGAGTACGTCGATAGCATCACCTGTCGCTCGGACTGGAATATGGCGAGTACTGCTACAGCGTTACGCCATTTGTACGAAGCCGCTCTTGGTCTGCAGTATTTACATGAGCGAGGGATCGTTCACACGGATATCCGACTGAAAAATATTCTGATCAGCGACGACGACGTGGCGAAGTTGGTCAACTTCTCGTCGAGCAGAGCGATCCGGCAGACTGGGGCTCAAGACGACAAGGTGTTCGCGCTGGATGTCCTCTTCCTGGGGAACTGTCTGCATGCTGTCGCGCTGAAACTTCGGGGATACGAGGCGCTCGACGAACTCCGCGAAGCGTGCAGCAGTGTGGCGAAGGACATGCGTCGCGATGACCCTTTACTACGCTGCAGCATCTCATCTGCCATCCATCGGATGAAGAACCTGGTCGAGATGGCCGCCCAAGACCAACGGGAGGCGATTTCGGCCAGCGAAATCGTTTCCAAGCTGCAGGACGTGCAAGCGTCGGTCAATCTGTCGACGGAACTCCTCTATCGCGAGCTATACAACGAACTCGGGTCCGTTTGCCAGCGGTTGATGAGCTGGAGCAACCCAGTGACTGCCAACACTTATAAAGAGGCGATGTTGGTGCTGGACACGATCCAAATCGCCGTTGAGGAGCAGAGCGCGTGCTCGAATCCCATCCAGCGCCTGTCGTCGAGCTGCGCTAGCGACGTCTCGGTGGATTTCCTGCAACGACAGGTCGAGTATCTGATGAACCTGGTTGAGGCTCCGATTGAAGTGCGCAACGAGATGAAGAAACGCTGGTCGGAGCTTCGCAAGCGGCAGCTCGGCGTGTTCGTATCCGAGGTTAACAACACGCTAACGCTGCTCCACCCGACCGAGACCGAGGATTTACTCACGCTGCTGCATCGGGAGCTGCAGAATACAAATTACTCGGACACCCAGCAGCAGATCATTCGCAAGGCATACGATGAGGCTTGCTCCATGAGTCCTGGGTCGATAATTGAATCGCTGCCTGAGTGGTTCATCGGCTGGTATGAGCTGGAGGACGACGTCGTCTTCGCGCGTGGAGGATATGGCGAGGTATCGAGAGCCAAATGGCTGGGATCCGACGTCATCGTGAAGCGAGTGATCATGGCTGCAGAGCTGAGGGACGCCCAGCGACGGATGTTCCAGCATGAAGTTGACCTGTGGTTCGCACTGAACCACCCTCATGTCGTGAAGCTCTTCGGTGGATGCCACATTGGAACCCCTTTCTTCGTGTGTGAAGAGGCCCACAACGGATCGCTGGACAAGTATCTGGCAACGCACCCCGGCGAGGTGTGGCAGAAACTCTACGAGGCGGCGCTGGGTCTGGAATATTTGCACGCCCGCGGCATCGTTCACCGTGACCTCAAGTGTGACAACATCCTCGTGAGTGGCGACGGGAAGGCCAAGCTGACGGATTTCGGACTAAGCGCCTCGGTGACTGCCATGAGTCAGGGGAAGCGGTCGGGAGCTGTTCGCTGGGTGGCGCCCGAGTGTTTATCGGGGCAGAAGGGCTCCTACGCTGCTGACATCTTCTCATTGGGGATGTGCATCGTTCAGGCTGTGAGCGGCGAGTTACCATGGGGGAACCGACTCAACAATCTGGTTGTGGAACATCGCGTGAAGAGGGGGGTCTTGCCTCAACGCCCTCCTCAATTGACAGACGCGCAGTGGCAGCTCGTCAAGAGCATGTGTGCGTTTGAACCGGCGGAGAGAATGCATTTGCTTGTGGTGGTCCAGAGACTGAAGCTGTTCGCAGAGAACCGTGACCAGTTGATGACCCAGCCAGACTCGAAAGAGTTTGAGGACTTTAACTACGACTTGGTGGAGAATTTGAAGCGAGTACTCCAGCTGTGGGGGAAAGACAAGGGCAGAGAGGTGGTTTACTCCGTCTACCAGTTGCTTCTAGACCGGGTCAACGACGTCAAAAGTGCTTGTGGCAATACTTGTGTCAAGAGCAGCCTCAACCCCATTGTTGCAGCGGCCGAAAGGTGGATCACGGAGCTGAATGAGCAGCCGACTACTGTAAATACGGTCAAGGCGGTCTTTCGAGGGTTTTCACTGCACCGCCAGATCGACCGCGTTCTGGCCGAGTATTTCATCGATGCAAAAGAAGAAGCACCTGAGTGGGCGGTTAGTTGCTTAAAGGTTCTTTCAGAGGGGGGGTCGAAGCCATCCGTAGACTTGCCGTCATTTTCAGGGCCGAATGAAGTGACACAATTGAGAGTCAACCCTCTGGAGGGTTGCGAGCTGTGAGCGGTGACTGCATGCATGCACGTCATGCTCAATTTTGCCGGCATTGGCCACTTGCATAGGAAGAGTACCAACAATACATTTTCAGGCGGATGCAACACCGCCCCTCGTTCCTCCTACTCCTACAATGTTCCTCAAAAAGTCAAACCCACTTTCATACGCCGCCTCTGCTTCAGTGGGGGAATCCTCCTCCTCCTCCAAAATCTTTCGAGTCTCTTGTTCTCTCGAGATTCGATCATAGCGTCTCTGAGCGTCCTGTTCGTCCTCGTACGGGCCGCTGAGTGAGCACTCGCATCGCTTGTCCAGATCCGACCCCCATCGCGTCCACACGAAGAAGAACGACCTCGACTCAGTTGCCTTTGGTCTCCAACGAAGTGTTGGTCCTGCTGCGTCCGAGCACTTCACCAGCTGCAGCACGCGCGAGGATTTCTCTCGTCCGTCACCTTTCCCGTCACGCGGCTGCTCTTTAGGGAAGCGGGCGCCGACTACCAGCGCCTCCACGAGGTACTCTTGCTGCAGTTTCCGATGAATCGCCGGGTCGACCGTCGTAGCGTAGTCCACTTGAGAGGGGGTCACAACCTCTGAGCCGTCCTGTTGGTTCGCAGCCTGGTCAACTCGACGGTCTCGATCCGCCTCCAGCTGCTGCTTCGTTGACTCGTAGCGCAAGCGGGCCAGCGTCCCTTTCACTGTCGCCTGGAGCCGAGTCGCTGCGAGTGCGCGCGTGCGCAGGTGAAGGGCGTAGCGCTCGCGGAATGTGCGTTGGATAATGCGCGCGGCGTGACTTCGACAGGCTTCAGCTCGCTCTGAGTCGATAGCATCGAGCTGCTCAAACTCGCTCCGTTTCATATCGTAAAGACTTTCGGTTTGCAGCCCAGAGCTGGGGTCTCCCAGGGGAGCGCCAACAGCCACTGCATCCAACGATACGCGCGCTCAAACTCCTCTCCGTCCGGAAGCGACTCAAGCTTATTCAGCTCGTTCTCCAGCATGATACGAGCTTGTGGTGCTGCTTGAGCTGCCTGGACCTGCGTTTTAATCTTGACCAGCTTCGTCGTGTTGGTTGACACTAATTCTTTTGATGAGAGGGGTACGTTGCTGGAGAGTATGTTAGAAGTATGAGAAGAGTCCGCTTGCTCTCCATTCTTCTTCTCCTGGTGCCGACTTCGTCGAGCAGTCTCCAGAAGGCGATGTACACCGGGCAGCGGCATCAGCTCCAACGAGCGCAGGAAATACTTCTCCGCCAGCACGCTTTGGCTCTGTCGGAGGCACTTTTTGCCCAAATCACGGGCGAGAGCAGCATCCAGGGCCAGTTCTCCGTCGCTCTTTCCTGCAGGATCGCTGAGACTTGTGTCGAGTAGCGGTGGCGCTATTGCGTTCTTGCTAGAAGGCGGCGGCGCGCGCCCCGCCCCGTAGCTGCTCTGGAACTGGAGGATCATCTGCATCTGCAGCTGAAGCTGTTGCAGCTGACGTCCGTAGTTCTCGTGATCCCTAACGAGACTACGAAGCGCGTTAACTTCATCCTCCAGACCTTGGATCCGAGCTAGCACCGCTTCGTTCTCCCTTCTCAATGCTCTGCTGCTGTTTTGGGCATTTTGCGCTTCGTGGCGCAGATATAAAACTTCCAGCTCGCGTCGGAGATCGGGAGACTGCACTCGATCTAGCAGCAGACTCGCACTGCCCAACCTGTCGTCGTCACTGAGCTCTTCCATGCTGGCCCCCAACGATATCAGCTTCTCGATGATCTGGACAGCGTCCGATTCTTTCGCTGGGTCGTTGGCTGCCTCGCAGGCCAGAAGCAGCGGCGAGCGTCCGCCGCAGTCTTTGGCCTTAACGTCAGCGTTGGCTGCCATCAGATACAACGCGCACTCAGCTTGGGCGCCTTCACACGCGACGTGTAGTGGGGTGCTGCCCTCCAAGTCTGTCGCGCTGACGCCGAGAAACACGTACCTGTCCGAGGCCCCGCTGGTTGTGTTATCCACCCGGGCGTTAGCCGTTAGCAGCAGCTCGACACACTCGGGGGAGCCAGCACGCGCGGCCTCATGCATCGCTGTCCCGCCCGCAATATCCCTCTTCGTCGCCAACCCTCCGTACTCTTCGTCCACATTGTACAGGACAGTAGGTACTTGAGGTGTAGAGGACTCAGCGCGAAGCAAAAGACGAGCACACTCGACGTTGCCGTGGGCGCACGCGATGTGTAGCGGTGTCTGCATCGCCAGATCCACGGCATCGGGAGCTGCTCCGAGCTTGAGCAATAACTCCACCACGTTGTCGTTCCCAGCAGCACAAGCGTAGTGAAGCGCCGTTAGTCCGGTCGTTGGACACCTCGCACTCACCAATTTTCCCTTAGCGTCCTTCCCTTCAACCGGTGCAAGCACGCGCTGACACGCAGCGTGATCGCCATCACGACAGGCCACGAGCAGATCCAATAGCGGGTCGTGAACCGGTGAAGTATCGCTCTCGTCGTCCTTCCCTACTGGTTGCATTGGCGTGGGTAATTCTTTGAACGAGACGGACTTCCCACTCGACGCTAAGAGCCCGTCAGCAGCTTCACCTGAGAGACACAGTATCCTCGTCGTCGTGGTGTTCACAGCTGACTGGATCCGCAGGAAGCTGTTGTGAGAAATCATGACGGCGGGGACCGTGGAGTTGCTGGTGTCGATATGGTCCACGCTCATGACGAATGCTGCGTCCAAGTCCTCCTCGTCGTCGTTGCACACGATGGCAGCCACTGCGCCCGCCCGTTGGGCTCGCTCCAGCTTCTCTGGAAATGAGCACGACCCACGTCGCATCAGCGCCACAGCTCCACTCAACTGCTTTGCGTTAGCCAGAGGCCCGTCCGCCAGCAGAGGCTCGCACGTCACGAGTTTTCCCGAGTACGATGCTCCAGCACGCGCGGAGCAAAAATCTGCCAAGGGCGCGAAGCAGATTTCGTACGTCGAAGCGCTGGTCGCCCACTGTACGAACGCGAGCAAAGGCGGTTGATGCGCTTGCAGGGCGGCATCTTCCGTACACTCTTCCGGTTTGAGCTCTCCATTCTGTGCACTCGGTATTGGAGAAGCGTTAGTACCAGGCGACGGCGAGTTCTGCGGCTCCAGCATCTTGATGATTGACGTCGTGGTGCGCTTGATGGCCTTCCACCCTTTACCCGCCTCTGCAGCTTCGTGTCGATCTCTCTGAACCCGCAGACACTCCTCCGCAACAGCCTCGCCCTCTTCCGGCTCCAGGATCTCGAAGCTCAGCACGCCGGTCTTCACCGACGGCGGAAACTTCTGAAACAGCTCGCGCACGTCGCGCAGGCACATCATCACACAAGGCATCGTGATGGGCTCGGCGCCGGTCTTCTTGTTTTGCTCCAGCTCCTCGGGCGACTCCCATGGTGAACGCAGCGAGCGGCTCCTCTCTCGTGTTGTTGGCCAGCAGCATTGCGACGGCCCCCGCTCGCTGCAGCAGCCGCGCCTTGTGCGCAAAGCTGCAGCCCCACGCACCACCAACGCGACTGCGCCCCGAAGCTCCGCCGCGTTCTTGAGCTCCGGCTGGTCGGCGCGCGGTGGCTCGGCACACGCCAGACGCACGCTCAGCGTCTGCGGGTCGCGAGAGCCGAAGTTGGCCAGTGGACACGCGCGGCGGCCGCCGCTGCCGTCCCACGACACGAACGCGAACTCCTGCGCAGCCGACGTCGCAGCAGGAAACGAGGCAACGTCCCCGCTTGATGTCATAGCGGAGGGCTTCGAGACGGCTGGGCTTCGAGACGGCTGGGATTCTTCAGACTACCTGCGTCGCCTCGACGATGCCAATCAACGAACGACCTTTCGCGCGGATCTTTGGATCGCCTGCCTAAACCGATCGGCTAGTATAGTAAGCCCAAGTGTTCACCCGTCGCAGATCCATCACTAGACGCAGCTGCGTCATGCGGCTGTCATTGTGAGAATCGCCTCCTCTTCGACCATGGCGTACCAGAACACCAATCTGATGCCAACGCACAGCGATGGCACTGTGCTGCACCTGGGTGTGAAGGAAGGGCAAGTGGCCAACCGCGTCGTGTCCGTGGGGAGTCTCAGTCGGGCGAAGCTGCTGACTCAGCTGCTGGACGACGCCAAGTTCGACACGTTCGCGTCACCAAGGGGCTTCACAACGTTCACGGGCAAGAATAAGGGGGTGCCAGTGTCCATCATTGCAACGGGAATGGTACGAGAGGACTGGAGTGGTTAGTTGTGGTCACTCTGTTGACGTGGTGTGCGCGTCATGTACAGGGCGTTCCTAACATGGACTTCGTCGTGCGGGAGACTCGAGCGGTTGTTCAGGGCCCGATGAGTATTATCCGGTGTGGTGACTGCTTTACGACTATAGTAATTTGCCGAGAGCTCTCACCTAATGCGTTGCCATGCTGCACAAACCAGGTTTGGGACGTGTGGGAGTGTGCGAGATGAAGTTACTCCGGGTAGCGTCGTCGTGAGCGGTAAAGGCTCCGTGATGGTGACGCGCAACCCGGACGCTTTCTTTCCTGACACCGTGGGTGAAGATTGCTACCGGGTATCACGCGTGATGCCGGCATCTCCAGCACTATCCAAAGCGGTAGGAAGACCAGCCGTTCTGCTTGTTGTATGGCGATTCTTTCGCACATGTTGACTTTAGATTTGACTTTGATTGCAGCTTGTCGCTTCGATGGAGAGCAAACTTGGAGCGCTCCGTGCTGAGCCAGTGCTCGCCGCTTCCGGTGACTGCGACAGAGTTGGTGTCTTTGACGGACTCAACGCCACAGCCTGCTCCTTCTACAGCTCCCAAGGTATGGGGTAGCGTTCAGCGCATCTCGTGCTTCATCCCGATCTCCTTCACACTTTTTCATGTCTCCTCTGCAGGTCGCCTGGATGCCGCTTTCGATGACCGTAACGAGCACCTCGTGGAGGACCTGACGAAGACCCACCCAGGCCTCCACACGGTCGAAATGGAGACCTTCCACCTGTGAGTAGCCTGAAGACTTGAGAGTTTATGGAGCAAAGTGACCCAAACGTTCGGTGTTTTTTGTTGTTGTTTCCTTCGCTGCTAGGCTGGATCTGGCACAACGCAGTCGTGGGTCTATTCAAGCCACCGCCGCTGTGCTAGTTGTAGCTAACCGCATCACGGGTCAAGTCGTTGAGTCGGACGTTCTCAAAACCTTGGAATCGTACTGGGGCCACGTCATCCTCGAGACACTCGCCGATGCCCCACTCCAAGCGTAAGCCCTTGCGTATATACTAGTAATAAGTGAAATGTGATCAACCTGAACACGTGAGTGATCGATCGAGTGACGACCTCCGATCGACTGCTATAACTCAAGAGACGCAGGAAAGACAAGCAAGTCTTCCACCAACAACATTTTTCATTTGATGTTAGGCCAGTTGTGGTGAGAATGCGCACGGCCCCACCACAAGTTTGAGATCGTCAAGCCACTGCTCTATAGAGCGATACCGCAGGTGCCGATGACGAGTTCGTGCCAGTGCACGCCACCGACTTCTCTAGCAGCATCGTCACGTCCGCATACTTGAGACCGAATTTGGTGACGGTATTGGCAGCCGGTTTTCCAGTCGCGAGCCACAAGAAGTCCGGGTGGTTGTTGTTCGTCTCGTAGAGCCTCTCGCCGCCGATGATCTCCTCAGCGTCGTCCAGCTCCAGCAGGTAGTCGTAGTACGCCCCCACCGTGTACTTCTTGTTGCGACCCGAAGCCACCAGGCCGCCGTCCGCCAGCGTCTCGTTGATCCACGACAGACGCGACTTGACGTACACGATGTTCGTGGCGTTCGGGTTCCAGTAATCGTACGAGTCGACGCCGAAGAAGGTGTTGGCGGCCTTCTGCGGAGTCATGGCCGTCTGCTCGTACACCTTGAAGCCGACGACAGGCTGGTTCCACACCTCCGCGCCGGCGTCTCTGTCGATGATGAAGGTCGTGTTCAACAGACCGAGGAGGTTCGTGGCGGCAATGTGGAAGAAGCCAGGGTTGATGTCGCGGTACGAGTAGTCCGAGTGGCTGCCGTACTCGTCGATGGAATCCTCGTAGTTGTTATAGCGCGAACCAGTGAACACGACCGAGATGTTGGCGTCATCGTACACGTCCGAGACTAGCGCCTTGATGTCCATGGGCTGGAAGGTCACGCCGTTGAACGTCACGGGGCAGTTGGGCTCCTTCTCGAGGATAGAGGCCGGAGCCCACGCGTGGCAGATGCCGTACCACGTCGGGATGCAGTAGCCTGTTGTTTGGTTAGTGCGCTTAGCACAGACCGTGTCAACCTTGGGGTCATAGCACTCCTTGTCTGTAGTGCACTTGAGGTTTTTCGCTTTGGAGTCGACACCGTTGTGTGCGGACACAGCGTTCATGAACTTGGTCTTGTCCAAACCGAAGGCCTTCGCGTACTTCTCGGCGGGACTGGGCTGGCCTTTGTTCCACTTGTAGTTGATGCTGTCCAAGTACACAGGCCAATTCGAGCCCGCCCACGCGGAGGGCTTGTACACAGCAGTCGTTGGAAGGTTCTTGAGTTTGAGCTCCATCTTCTTGCCGAAATATTCCTCAAGCGTGGAAATGTCGTCTTGCGAAGCCCACTCCAGTCGACGACCGGCAGTGACCGTCGTCGACGTAGAAGCAGACGTGAGCGACGTGCTTACAGTGGCTTGTTCCTTGGCGACGTACTCGTCCTGATCGGCTGCAGTGGTAGGAATCTTCTCCGACATGAGCTGCGTCCCCACCTTGGTGGACACTGGCTCGGACGGAGACACAGCAGTCTTGGACAACAGGCTCGTGTCCAGCACCGACATGGTCGAAACTGCGGAGGGCTTGGGCGGCACGTTCGGGTCCTGGGGACGGTCACGACGCAGTTGCCGTCGTCGGGGATCTCCGTGCCGCGACCGGGGAAGCTCTTGTCGCCAATCTCGTACGAGTTGCACGTAGTGAAAGGGTCGAACTCCAGCGAGGAAGAAGTGACTTGATTCATCTGCAGTGCCACGAGGGCGACAGCAGCGGAGACGAGGTAGACGCTGGGCTTGAAAACCATTGTGGCGAGGACCTCTGCGGCTTGGGGGGGGGGGGGGGGTATTTACTTTTTGGCAAGGAAATTGGAGAATGAGCAGCACTGGAGCAGCACCGGCAGGTCTTGACTCGAGAGTCTTGAGACAAGGGAAACGGGGGTCGTCCTCAAGTTGTTTCACATGAAAATGCAGGATTTATGGTCGCAGAGCTCCGATCGCGTGGTGAAGCTCGGGATCTGCTCGGCGGGTAAGCGTAAGGCATCGACACGCCGTGTGGCTTGCAGTCACACCGTACTTAAGGTATACAGCTTGAATGGTCCGTGGTAAGAGAAGAGAGCACGTTGCAACTTGGTCTAGTATACTTCTCTTTCAGATATCAGTGCCAGCATCAATGGAGTAGAGCAGCCCCCTGGGCCTGATACACTTGGTTTCAAGCCCTTTTGTCATGCCAAAAGGGCTTCGTCACGACAACAGGGAATGTATTATATACGCACTCGATAAAGAGAAAGCCCGGGATCACTCAGCGACAAACGAACAAAGGATACAACATGGCAAGGCGGTTGACACAATGTCAGTTCCTATAGCCTTCACTTTGCCACTTGGAGCCAATCATATCGTTTCTGAGAGATGCGATGATACAGTACCAATTCTTCGTCATGGATGCGTGAAGAACGATGTGATTACTTTGTGTTTATGCGTGTATGTGTCATGTACAGTACTTGCACTCGCAAAATTATTAATAGGTTCAGTAACTGTTGATCCCTATCCCAGTAATTGTGCTTATTACTTACTGCACAGCGTACATGTAGTCCTCTCTACACATGTACCTAGGTACTTCTTGGAATCAACACGAAGAGCGCCGTGTCGGTACATGTGCTAATACATTACAGTATAGGGCATATGACCAACTGCGTTGATCGCGTTAACATCACGTGATAGGGAATCGCACCACGTGATACGTATGCATGTAAGGTAAAGTGTGCATACACAATGCGATCAAGCTTGTCCGTAATCGCTACGACATCGAGGAGATTTTGTGATGAAGAAACCCCAACGCTGCGTACCTTGCCTTCATGAGACATCTTGTTGGTCGTGAAGCGTCGACGGCTTCATCACAGGGTTAAAGGAGCTGGAGGTCTGAGTTTTCTTGAGCTAAAAACGTGTTCTTCTTCTTAGCACAGCGATGTTGCAGCGTTGCTACCGACTTTGATGAGAAGCTATATATATCCTAGATCGGGCGATTTTCATGGCTGAAAAGTAGATGTCAGCAACTCAAGTAGTCTGCCCTGACAGAGAAGCATCTAGGATGACTTCGGACGACTACTACATGTACACGATCATAAGGCACCGCGGACTCTTACACTAGGCTTCAAGATGCAACGCCAGACGTATAAGCGCAAGCACTTGTCAAGTAAGTGGCAGTACTCCAAGAATTCAAAAGTTTACATTTCATTGATTCCATGTATCGGCCAATCACAAGCGCGGAACCATCACACTACTGCCATTTCCCCGATCCAACCCCCTAAGAAGCAGCATGAGCGACGACGAGGCCAAGCACAAGCGCTGGTTCCCGCTCGAGTCCAACCCGGACGTCATGAACGCGTACGTGGAGAAGATGGGCTTCCCCACGGGCCAGTTCAGCTTCTGTGACGTGCTGAGCACGGAGGAGTGGGCGCTGGCCATGGTGCCGTCCCCCGTCGTGGCTGTCATCATGCTTTTCCCCATCAAGCCGCACGTGAGTTTAAACAATATTGCAATAGGGTATGGGGTGTTTAAACACCTAAATGGATGATGTCGATACTTTTATTGCAGACGGAGGAGGCGGACAAGCAGGAGGCGGCGCGGATCGACAAGGACGGACAGACGGTGTCCCCCAACGTCTACTACATGCGCCAGACTGTCGGTGCGGAGATTGTACTGCCATCTCAGCACAAAAGCGTGTTAATCTTCTGTTATATTTGTTTTTCTACCAGGGAATGCGTGCGGTACCGTGGGCATCCTGCACGCTATCGGAAACATGCGCCACCTCGTGCAGCTGAGTCCGTTGTGGTTTTTGTGTTTTACTTGCTTCCTCCAATAAACTCATCGCTGTCTCCGTGTTGGTTTTTGTGCCGGCAGCTCCGGGGGGCTACTTGGACAAGTTCTTCAATAAGACCAAGACCAAGACGCCCGAGGAGATTGCGCAGTACCTTGAGGAGGACGACGAGGTGATTTGCCCTGCTCGAGTTGAAGTCGTGGGGCCTGGTACTGGTTTCTCAAGAGTGGCTTTGGTTAATCATTCTACGTAGCTGGAGGAAACGCACAGCAGTGCTGCGGAGGCTGGCCAGTCGGAGGTGCGAAGGAATTGCGGTATTTCATTGAGTCTACTGTAGAACCTAACATTGTCTCTGCCTGCGCAGCAACTGGAGAGCGTTGACGACCCGATCAACACGCACTTTGTGTGCTTCAGGTACGGATCTTGCAGAGCTGTGAACCACCTTTGTGAGCGTAGCCTAATTAGCTTCTGTGCAGCTGCGTGGATGGCAGCCTGTATGAGCTTGACGGCCGGAAGAAGCGCCCCATCAACCACGGACCCTCCAGCCCGGACACCGTTCTGCACGTACGTTGCGCTTTGTAATTGTGCTGCACACATGGACACGGTGCTGACGTTTTGCTTTCGTCTGTATCCCCCTTCTCCAGGACGCGTGCCAGGTCATCAAGAAGTTTATGGCTCGCGACGAAGGCGAGATGCGCTTTACGATCCTCGCGCTGGCGAAGACGGCGTCTGACTAACTGGCACCCGGTCTCCGAGACCAAGTGTAAAAAGCTGCGATGGTCTTAACCGGTCAAGAATGAATACCCCAAGAGCGCTATGTTGTAGCAATCCAAAAAATCGCTTCGATATCTTTGCCAATATTGCAACAACTGACGACTCTTCGTGCTGGCGCTGATGCTTGATAGCAGCAGGAAGAATGGGCGCTGCTGGCAGAACCGTCCTGCTCGATCACGTCGACGGTGCATGATCTTCTTGCTGCTGTTTAGCTGTTTGGTCAGTGTGGTGTCTTCTGCGGCCTCCATCGATCTCTACGTGTCTCCAACAGGCAGCGACGTCGGTAGTGCCGATGGAAGCTTCTCCAAGCCTTTCAAGACGCTTGCACGAGCTCAGCAAGAAGTCCGAGTCAAGAACAAACTGGCTGCGAACAGCAACACTCCCATCAACGTTTACCTTCGTGCCGGCCGCTACGAGTTATCCAAGACGTTCGACTTCACCAGTGACGACTCGGGTGCTTCAAGCAACGCCACCGTCACGTACCAAGCGTTCTGCGACGCCGTCGTGGAGAAGGCCGCCATTTCAGTCCGAACATTCCCGTATCACTCTGGATCGGGAGTTCCTCCGCGTCTGCATTGGAATGGAGTCGGCGATATCGACGCATGGGAAGGTCCAGTAGATCCATTCGCGCAGATGGGGGTCAACCGCACAAATAACTCGTTGTTGGTGATACCAGCGCCAGCTCAAGATGTTGGCACCGATATCGGCACTGTGTGTGTGGACAAGAACTACGGCATCGGACACACGTGCTACGCTGAAGGGAGTCCGATGGCGACGTGTGTTTCAGGGTGTATGGTTGCCTGCCAAAGCCACATTGCCAGAAAGCGCTACAGCGAGCTTTTCTACGACAAGTTTACGCATTTATTCGGCAAGGACCTGCGCAAGGAGGAGGACTGCGTCGAGATTTGTTCGCTGTCGTGTCGTGGCTGCGAGAAGGTGGTCATCTCTGGGTCGAAGCTCGTACAAGCTGGAACTCTCACGTGGACTTTGGACCGATCTGTCACAGTCACCACGGCTAGCGGGGGCTCGCAGTCTCTAAAAATCTTCCGGACGGATTTGTCGTCGATCCTGCCGCGTCTTGCCGCTGGCGTCGTGCCAGCCAAGCCCGAAGACTTCCCGACCTTTACTAGTCTGTACGTTGACGATGTCCAGCTGCCTCGTGCGGGGTTCCCCAATTGTTTGGTCGACGCATCATTACCTGCGCAGACCTTTGCCTGCTCGTATGAACCAGTTGATGTCGCCGACTCCCGCGTTGTCTACAACGCGACCACGTTCTCGAGTCGGATTGCAACGTGGACAAACGTGAAAGACATCATGGTTGACCTCCGACCTCAGAGCGCACAGCCGACCAGTCTGCGCTACTCGCTAGCTTCCGTGAACACTGCGGCTCGCACAATGCAGCTGGGGGCAGGAGGGTCGGAGCTTTCCTACGGCATCTTCACGGACGGGCCTGGTGCCGCTTGGTTGGCGTCGCGGGCCAGTCTTGATCCTGCCATCCGAGTGGAAAATGTGCTGCAAGAGCTGGACTCGCCAGGGGAGTGGTTCTTCGATGTCTCCACGCGGTTCCTGTATTTGATCCCGATGAAGTCAACAACAGCCACCGCGGCATCTCTAGCTAGCAGCGTCCTCGAGATCCCGATACTACACCAACTGCTGCGGGTGAGTGGCTCTCGCGAGAATCAATACGTGACGCCAACTCACGCCCACACGACGCTGAAAGAAACCACGTCATTAACCAAAGCATCCAACCTACGCTTCCGGTACTTGACGCTGTCTGGAACGCAGCTTCACCACCTCAACATCTGTACGTAACATGACCTTATGCACTGCGCATCAACTAACATTGCTGTGCTCGTCTTGTGCATCCAGATGAGCGTGTCCCTGGATCCGAGTGGCCCGTGACGCGAGTTGCAGCAGTCTACTTGGAGTCGGCCACGAACACGACGATCGCGTACTGCAGCTTTGAGAAAATCGGGGGCAACGCGATCATGGTGTCGGGCGAGAACAGCAACATCCAGCTCGTCAACAACAACGTCTCGTTCGTCGGCAGCAACGGCATCTCCGTGCTAGCTCGGCGCGCCTATCAGCTCAACTCGTTCCGCGAGGCTGTGCTTGCCCACCTGTTGGTTCCCCAGTCTGTGAACGTTTCCTTCAACCAGGTGCACCACTTCGGACTGCAAGTTGCTCACTCGGCAGCGATCATGGTCGTGGGTGCCAAGCAAGCTACCATTCACGGGAACCTGGTCTTCGGCACCCCGAACAGCACCAGCATCAGCACCAACAACACGACAGCTACACTGTTGTTCTCAGCGGCGGCGTACCATGTGATCAACGCCAATGGGGCCAACTTGGAGGACGGACTTCCGTTGATTCGCCCCATCACCAACCTCGGAGAGAACGCGATACCCGTGACGCCTGCCCCCGTGTTATCTTCGCAGTACCAAGTCCCCGTCCCGCTGCTCGGGTTCGACGTGAACACCGTGGCGAAGCTTGTCGGCGCGCCCGAGTGCGTCTCCGGCAGCGGTCGAGTCGGGTCCCTGTATGGCGAACTCACCCCGTTCACGTACACCAATTGCTCGGGTTGCTGCTCAGTGCACGACAACTACGCGCGTCTTCGGGTGTCCGGGTCGGGCGTTGCTTGGAGCGCCACCCTCTCCCGGGAGGTCGTTGTGCGTCCCGGTCAGACGATCGATCTCACTGCCACTTCCTCGGCTTACTTCAACTCCGCTATCGACGTGTACGTTGGTTTCCACGTGGTCACTCCGAACCAGATCCTTGACCTGCCGACACAAGCAAAGTGGCGAATTCTCACAAGAAGCTGTCAGTATGCGGAGCAAACGTACCAGGAAACCTGCGGTGGGCCCTGCCAACAAGATGACGGATGTGGCAGCTCCAATGCTGCGCTGCAACAAGCGCTTGGCACTTCCCTCGCCTGTGTTAGTGGGTTCGAGTCCGATCCACCGTCGCTGGTGTGCTCAGGGCCGTTTGAAGGGCAGCGGGACTGCGACGGCTCTGGGGTGATCAAGTCGCACTTGTACTACAACTGCTCCATCACCTGCTTCGCCACGACGTGCACCTAACGCCAGCAACAAACACACACGCACACGTCCGACACAGAGCAAGCCCGCAGGTAACTCCAATTTTCAACATGTTCACTTGTTTCCCTGTACGCTAGTGCCCCGAGGCACAAGACATACTCGCGCCTTGCTTATTTCGGTCTTGCGCTCGGCCCGCGTTCTAAAAGGCCGTCGCGGCTCCCTCGACCCATTATCTCATCTTTTCCTTTGTTTTTGTTTTTCTTTGCTGTCCCCACACACGCGTGCTCCTCCCGCGATTCTTGATTGAGTCCTATCCCTCTTCGGCGCGCCAGTAGGCCAGCAAGCGTATCCTGTCTCACAGGTATGTCTTTATCACACATTCGACAGCGACGAAGGCCGCCCCACGAAGCTGAACCCGTCGAAGTCGTTCGGGCGGTCTGTCTTCGCCATCATCACACTCGGCTCGCGATCGCGGGCCGTAATTTCATTCATGTTGCGAGGAGCGTAGTGCGTGTCCATCTTACCAACACCCGGGTTAAACGGAGGCTGCATCTTGCGCTCGAGCAGCTCCGGCCAGTCAATGCTGTCGAAGAACGGGTGTGTTAGCACCTCGTCCGCGCCTCTCGGGCCGCTGCCAAGACGCATCATCGGGTCACGCGTAAGCAACTGCATTAACGCAAAACAGAACAGACCGTTAGTCGCTTGTCACGCACTGGAAAAAACAAGACGCGCTTGATCACTTACCCCATTGATGAGCGAAATCGCAGCGTCGGAGAAGCTGGGCGAAAAAGTGACCCAGTCCTGCTTCAGAATAGTTTGGAACATGATGTCCCGGTTGCGGTGGTAGTAAGGCGGCTTTCCGCCGATCATCTCGTACAGCAGAATACCGAACGACCACCAATCAGCAGCCTTGCCGTAAGCTTTGCCCTTCAGGAGCTCGGGTGCAATGTATGCAGCAGTGCCACAGAAAGTCGTAGCACCCTTCAGACCGGATACGCCGACCTTTGACAGACCGAAATCCGTGATACGCACGTGACCGTCGTGGTCCATCAACACGTTTTCAAGCTTCGCATCACGGTAAATGATGTTGGCGCTGTGAAGGTGCGCAATGGCCGCAGCGACTTCGGCGGCGTAGAAGCGAGCCCACTCCTCCGGGAATTTGCGGCGACGGCGCAGGTGCGTAGCCAAAGATCCTCCGCTGAGGTAATCCATCACGAGGTACAGCTTCGACTCACTCTGGAAAGCGTAGTGCAGCTTGACCACGAACGGATGCGAGATCTCCGTCAGAATTTTACGCTCCGCCATCGTCGTGTTAACGAGGCCCGACGAAACAACTTGCTGCTTCTTCAGCACCTTCATGGCGTAACACTCGCCCTGGTGCGGCGGAGTGACCTTCCGGCACAAGAACACCTTACCAAAGCCACCCTGACCAACGACCTTCATCAGCTCGAAGTCCTTGTCCGAGATCAAACGCTGCTTGTCACTGTTCGAGCCACTGCTAGAACCAGAGTTGCGCTTGGGCTTCGCCACGGGCTTGGGCAAATAATACGTCGCCTTGATTTTGCCGTCTTCATCGGATCCATTGTTCTTGTTTCCGTTCTTGCCTTCGTCGGCGCCGCCGGACATATCGCTGGACTCATCGCCATCAGTTTCACCGATCACAATTATGTTGGACTGTCGCCGCGGGCGACCGATGGGCTTCGTGGCCGTCTTTCGCTTTCTCAGTTCGGCACGAACATGCTTCACAACAGCGGTCATGCCTGGTTGGTTCGGGTTGGCGCCGATAAATGCGAATGCAGGGTCTTCGGCCTTTTCCAGGGTCTTCGGTGTGTTGTCGGCCTCCTGGGACGGCATAAAGCCCAAGGACAGACACACGCAGTTCACGCGCGCCTGTGAGTCCACGATCTGGGCGCCAAGCGGCTCGTACGACGCTTCCCAGTTAATCGATCGGCGACCGAGAAGCTCAAGAATACCAGGAGACTCGTTGTGATCGATTTCGTGCTTGGACTCGATCAGCGCAATGCGATGAATCTTTTCTCGGGCGCTCAGCTCGTACGTCTCCAAAATCGACTTCACAAGGGCACCGCCACGCGCGTACGCGATGATAGACACCTGACCCTTGCACTTCGTGATGAACTGATCCCACACAAAAAGGACGTGCTCCGTGGGTGTAGTAGAGTTCGGAATGGGGACTTCTCGCTCGAATCCTCCAGCCTCGTAAACGACGGCGGAGTTGGAGAACGGGTTGCAAACAACGATTCCGTAACCTTCTTCTTGGGCACGACTGAAGTATGGCGTCATCGACCACTTGTGGTCAATTGTAAGCTTCTTGTTCTCCGGGTCCTGCTTCCAGAGACCAAGAGGGCCAGAGTCCGCCAGGAACAAAATAACCTTCTTTGCTGAAGTGTAGGCCATAGAGCTGTAGAATCGGCAGCGAACTGGCGAGTCTGCTGATGGTACAAACTGAGGCGTGAAGTCCAACTCCCTCTCCATAAAGTTGTAGATGTCCTTTTTGTCCGTGCGTTCGCTCATACGAATGGACGGGTTGACGGGGTGCTTCAGCTTTGGCAACTCGACTGGCTCGTCAAAGGCGGAAATTCCACGAGTGTCCAGCTCCAACGAGTCTGCAGAGCTCTTACGTCCGCGATCCTCACCCTCGTCTCCAGTTGGTTTGCCCTCCTCTTCCTCCTCGTCATCGTCAGAACCCTTAGGCTTCTCGTCATCCTTCTTGTACGCATCCGAAGGCGGTTTTGTCGGTAGTTCAGTGTCGTCCCCGCTTTCTTCATCACTGCTCGACTCCATCGCCAGCATTGCAGTTGTCTTGCGACGTCCCATGCCAGCCATGAGCAACCCTGCCGACGACCGAGATGAAGTTCGTACCGGCACGGGAGCAGGCTTCGGCTCTGCCTTCGACTCTTCTTCAGAGTCGCTAAAGGAGGTAAAACTGTGTTTTTTGGGCTCAGGTTCCACGATGCCAAAGTTCGGAGTCAGTGTAGTCTTCTTGGACTTCGGCGGCGTCGGAGGAGCCGCCACCGGTGATGGGATTTCTCGAGACGGCGGTGACGAAGCCGGAGAATCCGAATCACTGCTAGCATCCTGGCTTGGTCTTCGCACCGGAGAGCGAGGAGCCGGCTTCGCATCATACGAAGTTGCCTTAGCATCTTCCTCATCCGAGTCCGAATACTTGGCCGGAGTAGGCTTCTCGTCTGCTTCCACTTCGTTGAGAGCCTCGGCAATGTCCTGGTCAAACCTAGCTGAGGTGTTGTTGAGATCAGGTTGCTCCATGCGCTGCTGTGATGACCCTCTCGTCAGTCGGTTAGGATACGTGCCCTCCTTGTCGCCGACATCAACGCCGTCTGGTGTTTGCATCACAGCAAGCAGAAGTGTCCTAGCGCCCTCGGACAGAGCCTCCAGTTCATCAAACGGCGTCGTTTCGTCGTCGAGGTCATCGCGTCCATCAATGTCCTCATCTCCGTCGTCATTGACAGTCTGCGCTCGCGACGAACGATCGCCAACAGTGGTGCCACGCAAGTTGAAACCACAAGCTCCGCAGAAGCGGGATCCCGTCAGCACTGCGTTACAGTTCGGGCAGCGCTTCTTCTCCACTTCCGGCTCCTCCTCCACCGCGTTCAGCTTGTTCAACGCGTTCATCCACTTGTTGCGCTCCCGATCGTTGTCCGCGTACACATAGTACGGCACCTGCTCGCTGGTCATGAACATGAATCCGAAGGGCTCACCATCCCACTTCTGCACGTCCTCAACCAGCACTTCGGCAAGAGGTTTTCCCTTGGAATTGTTTGCCATGTCATAGTCCGAGTAGTACGAGATGGCGTTTCCACGCAGAATAAAGTAGCGCTTCTTCCAGCTTTTGCGCTTATGGCCCTGCTTGGTCAGATATCCTGCGCACGACACAGGCTCCGGGACGCTGGCCGTCGATTTCTTGACCGTAGCCAGCCACTTCTGCTGCTCGCCGGCAGTGTCGGCAATCACATAAAACACGTTCCCTGTGACCGTCATGAACATCAAACCGTTCGCCTCGCCGTCCCACGCCGCGACGGATCGTATTTCAACCTCCGCCATCGCTAATTGGTTGTCGCGGTACGCCTGCTGATCCGCGTAGTGCCGCAGCGACGTTCCGTTCAACACGTAGTACGCCATGCGCTGGCTCGGAACCAGGTGGCCGCGCTTCGTGAGATATCCCTCACAACTCACCTCCTCGGTCTCCACCATGTACTCCTTAAGTGCGCGCAGCCACCTCGTCCGCTCCGACTCGGACGACGCGTAGACGTAGTACGGGATCTGCTTGGTGGTGTAGAACATGAATCCGTGAGCCTCGCCCGACCACGTGGCCACCTTCTCGACCGTGACGGCACCGTACTTCTTGCTCTTCTCCTCGCTCGAGTAGTACTCGAGCACGTTGCCTCGCAGCGTGAAGTAGCGCGTCTTCCAGTTGGTGAACAGGTGGCCTCGCTTGGTCAGGTAGCCTTCGCAGCGGATCTCCGTGGGGGTTCCCTCGGGCACCGTCATGCGCGACTCCTTCTCGCCGCGCGTGAGCATGAACGTCTCGCGACTGGAAGAGGCTACGTCTCGACACGGAGCGGCGGTTGCCGGCGTTGTTCACGGGCGCCGTCTGGCTGAAGTCGGTGCCTCCGAAGCCCGTCGTGGTGGCGGCAGGATTGAAGCTGCTGCCTCCGTAGGCGGGCGACGCCGTGTTGGCGAACTGCTGCTGCTGCTGCTGGAACTGCTGGTTGCCGTAGGGTGTCGCGTTGGGGCCGAGCGAGTGGCCTAAGTGGCCGCTGCCCTCGATGCTCTGCTCGGTCATGGCGTCGAGGTTCGGGTTGGACACGGGGCGCGGCATGCCGCCGTACGCGCTGCCGCCGCTGTGAGGCGCCGCCGGGATCTGCGGCGGGTAGTGCGGAGGCGGCGGCGGCGGCGCACGGTTGAACATGCTGCCGCGTGACGAGGAGCGCGGCATGCGGCCCTGTTCGGCGCTCGCGGTGGTGCGCAGCGGCGGCGGGTTCATGTCCGCCGAGGCCGAGGACGACGAGCGGCGGATGGACTCGCGCAGCGCGTACGACGTGGGCGACGTCACCAGGATGTCCTCATCCTGCTGCTGCTGCTGGTAGTTGTACGAAGACTGGTCGGCGCTCATTGCGGCATCGACCTGCGGGTGGCGCGAGGGGGACGAAGCACGAGGGTCCTGCAGAGGCACATACAAACACCAAGTGCGACGGGTTAGTGCCGAGTGCGGAATCAGGAGTGATGGCCGCTTCCTCTGCTTCAAGCCACAATTTCACTTTCGCTTTCGCCCTCTCGCTATCGAGACGGGAGACCGCAACCGCCGAGACGAGAGAGAGGAGGAAGGAGAAGGAGAGGAAGACCCGCACTCATTCACGTGCGGCGCGCGATCTTCCTTCCCGCGGGTGTTAAGCCCCTCGGCGAGCGGTCGTCTGGGGCGAGAGGACAGCGAGGGGCGAGGAGGAGGAGGAGGAGGAAGCGGCCGTCTCCACCGTCAAGCGAGTGCGCTACCTGTTGCTGCTGCCTGTGGGGGTCGGTCGTAGCCTGCCGCGAGCCTGCGTCGAGCTGCGTGTAACCGCCTGCGAGAAGAAGTTAGAGTCTCCTTTCTCTGGGCTTGCGTGGCCTCAGTCGGCGTCTCGTTGTGAAAAATCCCCCCTCGCCGGTTGGTCGAGTTTGTGACTACCCGGTAGTTTTTGCGGAGTACTACCGAATACAAGCCCTTCACAATAGTAGCCCCGTCACATTTTAGAAGCTGGATTGAAACCTAACATTAGATATTCTTCTGGGCATATTTTAAAAGCCCGCTCTAGTACGCCCTCGGAGTGATGATCTACGTATCTGGTAAAAGCATGCGTGTTGGCCAAGCAGCTTTCCTGGGTGGGTCGCAGCTAACTGAATGTGGTTGACATCAAGAGAAACGCTGAAACCCCACCCAATGCAAGCTGAATATGAATATCAAGTTTCTGCTACAATCTTTTACAGCAAGCAAATGGTGGTGTACAGTGCATTCTTTGGTTTCCTCGATGCTATGCGTGCAGATTTAGCCAAGCCAAACAGTCTTTTGAAACGACTACACTTTGTACACAAAAAGGTTGACCGGGTAGTCATTGCCCCCATCAGTAGTTGTCCACACGTAACTTCGACGCTTCAACCTGGATCGCGCCTCGCTCGGATCGCGGTCGACATACTAGCGAGCTGCGACGGACGCTGACGGGCTGCTGCGTTCGGCTGGTGGCGACGCATACTGCTGCTCTATTGAAGTGGGGGAGGCATACGATCAACGGGTACATGGACCGAGAGCGCGGGAATGACTCATGCAGTATAATAGCTGGAGGCCACCGCCGCGGCTGTTGCCACACCAAACTTCAGACCGATCAATACTCATGTATGCACCGCGCGGCCATGCGTGACGCCGACCGTGTCGATACGCTGAGCGGGTGGACCATTCGAAGACTCCCTCACGCACTCGCTTGCTCGCTCGTCTGCCTGGAAGACGCCCTCTGGAGCAGATGCAGTTGTCAAAAAAGGCTAGAGCTCCAGCGGCCTCGCTACTAAGGTGGTCAGGGAGGGGCGGTGGATTCGACGTTGCAAACTGCGATGGAGCACAGATAAGACTTGTGCAGGCTGCAAGTTTTGCTGGAGTGTGCCGGGCCTTGGTTGGGCCAGAGCGAGGTTCGGACGTCTGGCCATCTGCGCGCTGGGCTGGAGCCCCGCGCTGCATCTTGCCCGGCCGGCAAGGTGCCGCGACGCCTGACTAATACGGGTCGGGCTAATGCGCACGAGGACTACGAATCCCGGGAGCACGGCCTCAACGTTTCGATTAACACGAGCGCAGGACGTGAGACGGATGCTTTTGCGTGCAATGGGACGACGTGTGCGATGCAGTGGTTGGGCTCAGCTCGGGTGGGTCAAAGGTAACTGCGGAGCAAGGCAAACCAGGGCATGTATATTGTGTGCACACGGGGAACCAATGTTTTGGTTAAATAACAGCGATAGTGTGAGGTGGTGCGCGGTTCGGATGGAGAGAGGGGTATGGTACACTTCGTCCCTTGAGCAACGAGGGAGATTCGTTTACGGAGTAGCTGGAAGGCGACGGTACCGAGCTTGCGGCGAGGCAGCGTAGAAGGTCTGCAGAGCAGAAGCGAGCAACGTGCCAAAACAAAATATCGCCCCAAGCTCATGCCGTCTTGCCCGCGTTGCCGTTGAGACTATCGGTGATGAAGCTGCTGGGGGCAAGTTGGGCACGGCCGAGCTGGCGCGGTACCCGTCGAGTTTGCCGGGCATGAGAAAGCTAATGGGCGGCAAGCGCGGCGTTCCTGCGGATGCTGGCGGTGCTAGTCCAGCCAGGCCATTGGGCTGCACGCCTGTAGCAGCATATTGCGAGTTCCTGAACGCGTCCGAGGCGTTCTGGTCGTAGGCGAACCGGCTCAGCGGCGAGACGGAGGATCCGCTCGGGAACGCGGCCTCGAGCGACGCGATGGAGTGCAGGCTATGCCGGCGCGCGCTGTCGCCGCCGACGCCGATGCTGCCGAGCTTGGCGCGCCGCGCGACGCTGACCATGCGGTGCTTGCGGTCGCTCTTGCGCTGGTGCTCGTTCTGCCGGTCGCGGTGGAAATGGCATAGGGTATGGAGCTGGCCGTTTCGCTTGGTGGCGCGCGGGTTGGAGCACTTGCCGGACTTGTACTTGCAGAGGAGCTGCTGCTGCTCGCCGGCGCGCGGCGAGCTCAGGGCGGCGAAGCCGTCGTCCTGGCTGTTCATGAGGTGGTGGCTGCGCTTCAGGCGGCGCTGGCGGTAGAGCTCACTGCCTCGGTCGGCGCTGTCCGGCTGCAGTCCGGTGTCGAGTTGCTCGCGGTCCGAGTTGTGCATGCACGTGCTGCTGCCGTGCTGTGGGGTGCTGCTGTGGGAGGGTTATGCGTAAGGCTGAGTAGCGGCGGCGGCGGCTGCTGCTACTTTGCGGTCGCTCACGCTGATGCGGAAATGGGCGGCTGCTGCTTGCTGGCGACGGGCGAGAAAGCAAAGTGAGCGTCGGTGCGTGTGCGCTGGATGCGACGGCGCCAACCACCGAGCGCGGAGTCAAGTGCGTTGTGGCATGCTCGGCTGGGCGCGGGTTCTGGTTGCTGGGGGCTCCAGCGGCTGCTGAACGCAAAACGTGCAAATCCGGAAAACTCAAAACCGTCCGCGAATTAAGTCGGCGGCGATGCTGAGTACAGCTGAGTACATGTACAAGCTCCTGCCTCTCTATACCGAGGGCTGCGCGCTGCCTGCACGAAGCTTCCCCGCGTCCGCCGGCGAGCGTCTCGGAGAAAAAGTGCGGAGCTTGGCGGCGCCTCGGAGCATCTCTGCCAGCGGCGATGCTGGCCAGCAGCAGCTCACCAAAGCGGGGTCGAGTCCTGCCGAGCCATGATTGCCGAAAAGTCCTGCTGCGAGGCGAGCTCTGGGGCGGACGCTGAACCCGCCACTGGTTTCTTCCGTTTTCCTTTGGCTCGGCGCCCAACACTCTGGTCGCAGTCCACCGAGCACAGCGATGTATTGCGATCAAGTGCAGTGCAAGTTCAACAGCAGTGGCCCTTCGAGCCTCGCTTGATGCAGCAGGCCACCGGCGGACGGGTGCGGCGTCGGATCTTCTGGATGGCGCTCACCTTGCGTGGAAGCCCTGCTGCTGGTGTTGCATCTTGCCGTCCGGCTCCATCTTCAAAGGTCAAGTGCAAGAAGATACAGTCGCTTACAGTGTCCCTTTTATGCATGTATACCTTTTATTTTGACTACCTGTTCACATCGGATACTATCATTTATGTAGGATTAATACAGTTATCTTGCGCATAGGGAATCTGAAAGATAAACCCTCTGAAATAAGATAGATGGATCCATCGCTGGCGAATAAGACGCCGAACCAAACGTTCCAAGGATTGCGATCGTACGATGCCGTTTACTGCATGGTTTCGTTCGCGTCAAGCAAACGACAGACAGGCTCTGGGAGCTGCTGCTTTCCGGGCAAGACGTCGCTGGCGGTGAGCTGTGGCTGGGACCGTCCGCGGATCGCGGCCACCGACGGTTTTGATCGCCCGCTCGCTCGCCCACGTTGTGCGCTCGGGCGGGCTCCGCTTGGCCGCTTTCTTTGCGAGAGTCCGGGGCGAAGCTGGTTCTCGGGCAGCACGATGACTTGACAGACACCGGCCCCTTCCGAACTCGTGGGTGCGTGACTCACGAGCGCCCACGAGACCGATCCAGTCGCCGGCAAGCACTGTCCGAACCGGTGGCATGATGTAGCACTCGTGTACCGCGGCCAACGTGGCGCGGAGCACGGTCTGCCCGGCGCTTTGGCGCCGCCGCTCTGCGCGCGGGGCCTTATCGGCCGGCGATAAGTTATCGGCCCAGGTCGCTCTGCTGGATCTTGGCGCTCGTCGCTTCGCGGCGAGAGAGCTTGTCTCATGCACGGAGTAAGTCCGCCCTTGCCAACGGCAAGGGGACGGCGGCTTGGCTCCATGCGATGACGCTGGACTCGGTTCCAGCGGCAACAAATGCTGGAAAGAAGAAGAAGGAAACGCCGCGAGCGTTGTCGCTCGGCGACATGGGTTCCTTTTGCCGTCTTGCCAGTCGAGCCGCCGCCTCGGCAGCAACGACGAGGGCAAAGGAGAAATTCCCTTCGCACTCGACCCCGCCAGCGCCACGCTTGACAAGTGCTCGCGAATCCAGCGCAGCGTTATGAGCACTCACGTGCGCGCCATGCCCGGTCTGCGGGCGGCAGCGGCCTTGGGACCAGTTAAAGCGAGCGGGTGCCGCAAAGCGAGCTCGCCGTTACGTGGTACACCCAGCTGCTGCAGCGTGAATAAGATGCGGGCCGTTGCTGTGGCTGTGCGCAGCGCATGTGGTGGGTGGCTCTGTGCGCGTCATACCCGTCTTGCTGCTGCAACCGCTGGATATCCGAGGCTGGTCGGCGCGGAGACTCCCACTGTGGTGTGTGGAGACCGCTTGCTCGCTCGTAAGATCGGTGGAGTGTCGAGACGCCGGAACGGCCGCAATAACATTGCGCCGACGGAGCCGACCTGGCCCGTGTTATCCCCGCTTGACTCGTGGATGGCGCGCGCCTGATTGTTTCCTGCAGTGCTTGCTCGTCACGTAACAGTGTAGACTGGACCAGATTGCCGCTTCTGGCGGAGCTCGAGCGTGGCGTGGGATGATTCCGTCAGTTGGTGGCGGCGGCGGGTGCCGAACGGATGAAGGACCGATGACGACGTTCGCCTGGCGTGCTGCCGCCGGTCAAGATCGAGGCACTCGACAACCAGAAAGAGCTGCCAGTCTCAGCTGCTGTCAACTCCAGCGGCGAAGGCCGCCTTCGATCGCAGTCCAGACCAAGCACCACTTGCGCCAGCAACTTCAGTCGGGTGGACTGGACGGTATCGACACTCGGCTTCCCGCGCGAGCGGACATCTAGACTGTCGTGACTAAGCACGCGCAGACGAGCGATAAGATCCGCGTCCTGTGGTCCCCGTATTGTCGCCGACGCTCGCTCGCTGGGCTAAGACCCTCGACCGCCTGACTGCAGCTGAAACGTGGAGGCCTTTTTCAAGCTTCGGACCAGCGCTTCCTCGAGTACGACCGCGTTGGACATTTATCGCACAGACAGTCGGCGCCCAAGTCCACCAGCTCCGCTCACAAGCTTCACCGTTGCCCCTCGCGCCGCACGCTTTATGAGGTTGATGGGTGTGCTCGGGCTGAGCCTCCACGCTGCTGCCTAGCGCCGATTCGGTACGAAAGCTGCCCCCTCTCCAATTGCCCGGCAATCTGCACGACGAAGCCCCTAGCGATGGGAGGCCAGTGCTCCGCCCGAGATCGTCGAGCTGACTGGCGTAGTGCACGTCGTAATGGGCTGGAAGGCTCGCAAGCCCCAGTCGAGCGCACCCTGCTGGTACCCTGAAGAACTTTCAACTTGCTTTCTTCGTGGGCTACTGAACGACGTGGGCGGCTGCAATCGGTGTGATGATCTCGTGGGCACCACGCCCACGACTTCGTAGCGGACTTGCAGATTCTCGGTCGCATTGACTTGCTTGTTGTCGACTTCCTGGTTGTGGTGGCAAGCTGTCCCCGTGATAACGGTTCTTCGCCCAATTGGGGTTGTCAAGACACCGTTTTGTTCCTGGGTGAACTCTCCGATAGTTTTCACCCGTGGCTTCACTCACATTCCGCTTCATTTTGTTGCAAACTCCACTTTCACCCGTTCCTCGACGAACTTTGGCACTGAGCAGTCCTTCATCAATTGCTTCCGCCCTTCCGTTGGGCAGGGGCGGTATGTTTCCCTCATTTCTTCGATGTCGCCACCCTGCCTTCTCCTCCACTACATCTTATTTGCCTCAGGAAATGCAGGACTGCAATACCCCTTGTCTCAGTTTGCCAGCACTCGCTCACCGTATTAGCAGAATTGTTCAATGGTTTTTCACACAGGACACACCCACGCAAAGTCTCCACGTTCGTACCAATTTTTGATTGCCGCTGTTTCACGTGTGGTTCGCTCCGTCTTGGATATCTTGTTTCCACCATCACTACTCCTGCATTGTTGCCGTAGGTTCGTCGTCTCCTTGTAGATGCTGCTACATGTACTGCAGTCATCTCACTGCTGCTGATTCCATGGCGACGACCCTGTTTCAATACCATACAATTGCATTAACACTAAATGTTTCATGGACTCACTCTCCTTCAGCTGAAAAACAAAGACAATGACCCCAACTGACTGCAGGGCAATTCGCCTGCCACGGCTTTTGCCGTTTGCGCCATCGAAAGAAAAACAAACAGTGACCAAGGCTTGCACTGTGGCTATTGTGCCACGTGGGGGGGCACGTGTTTTGACCGTGTTTCAGTGTTTCGTGATTGTGTGGGTGGCAGACACTTGCGGCAACTTCGCCCCGAACTGTGCATGCCTCCCCCAGCTTGGACAACGGCCTCGATTCCACGCTAAGCTTGTCGGTATGTGCATGCCTTGGATGTGGGAGGTCAGTCTGTGCAAAGGTTTCTCGCTCCTTAATGCGTTGCTGTTACTTGTGCCGATCTTCCTGCAGCACTAGGTTGAAGTTGCCGCAAGAGTGTTGGTCAGCATGGATGGCGCCATCTTCTACTACTATGCATAGCTAGACCTCACTCAGCAACTTTCTCTCTCGGCAGCAAGCGGCGGCACGAATCCTCTCAAAAAAAACTGTGGACGATGCACTCAACGTCACTCACGGCCAGGCATGAGCAGCCCAAGCCGCACCGGCAGCGCGTCGTCGTCAACCACAGCGAGTACAGCCAGGGCGGCAGCGACGACGGAGAAGACAGTGAACAGGAGGACGATGACAACGACGATGTCTCCCACTGGAGCGGGAGGTTTGACGTGGAAGAGCTTCTCGGCTTGGGCCTCGCTCGCTACACGGAGAAGGGCATCAAAATCCTCTGCTTGCCCTGCCTGGAGGACGGTGTGGAGCAACTGAAGAAGCAGGTGCAAGAGCTCGAGGCGGAGCTGAAGAAGAAGTCCAAGGACCACAAGAAGCAGTTTGAGGCGCTCGAGGCGAAGCACGCCAAGGACAAGGACGAGCTGCTGAAGCAGGTCAACAAGAAGAGTGCCAGCGATCCCCCGCGAGCGAGGTCGACATCAGCCTCCCTCAACTCCTCGAGCACCAGCTCCCACAGGTCCAAGTCGGCAATCTCCAGCTCGTCGAAGCAGTTCAAGGCCACCACGCCCACGCCGGCGACGGCCAAGCGCACGGGGTCGGAAATCGAGTCCAAGTCCAGCCGGAAGAAGACGAAGAGAAAATCGAGCAACGTCGACGACGAGGACGGCACGGAGTCCGATGCCGACAGCCCGCGCAAGACGAGGCGTAAGTGGTAGGCCCTCGCAAGCGCGCAACCCGCGCCAGGAACGCCATCGTAGCTCGGGGCCTGCCTCTCACTACGGCAAAGTACGCAAGAAGTAATGCACTCGGCTTATCGTCTACCCTACTGAGCAGTGCTCAGTGAGCACATCGAGAGCTCTTCTTCGACAGCGCTCGCCTGCCTGCCGCCCCAACGTCCACCGCAGGAAGTCAAATCGCTTGATAGCGGTGCGCCACGTACTTGGCGGCGGTGACGCGCTCGGAGCAGAGAATGACGCGGCAACCGAACTTCAACCAGACGTCCATTGGTCATAAATAGACTTTCACACTTTTCATTGGTGGATATGCTGCGCGTACAGATTTTTCGGGACGCAGCACAATACTGAGCAACGGTCTTTTGAAAGGCGTCCCAGTAAAACTGGTCCATATCGTACAGCTCCGGCTCCATACTCCAGCGCAGTGAGCCATCCCCCCCCCCCACCTCCGCGATGCTGGTCGAGACGCTGCGGCGGCGAGCGGCGCCGTCGCTGTCGCTCATGACGTTCAACCTGCTGGCGCCGTGCTACTTCCGGCACGGCGGGCGGCTGGAGAGCGACGACCCGACGGCCTTCCTCTCGCGCGCGCAGGCCGCCATCCACGCCATCAAGCGCGAGCAGTGCGACCTCGTGTGTCTGCAGGAGTTCTGGTTCAACCGCGAATACCAGCGCGCCTTCCGCGCCGCCTTCCACCCGACGCACTACCTGCACTCGGTCAAGCGGCCGGGCGACAAGCAGGACGGCCTGGCCGTCTTTGTGGACAAGCGCAAGTTCGAGCTGCACTACGTGGAGAACGTGGACCTCGTGGAGGAGGCGGGCGACCGCGTGGCGCTGCTCATGCACGTGGCCACCAAGTGGAACCGCGCGCGCGCGCCGCTGCCGCAGCGGTCCTTCATCGTGGTCAACTCGCACCTGACCTTCCCGCACAACGACATGTACGCGAGTCTGCGCCTCAACCAGATCGACCGCGTGCTCTCAGCCGTGCGCAAGTACATCGCGCGCCAGGACCTGCACGACGTGCCCGTGCTGCTCTGCGGCGACTTCAACGACTACAACGACCCCGTGTACCGCCTCGTGACCAAGCACGGCTTCGCCAGCATGTTCGCGCAGCTGCACGGCCGCGAGGCGCGCATCACGCACTGCAACCACAACAACCGCGAGGTGGGCGTCGACTTCATCTTCGGCGCGCGGTTAGAGAGCCCTCCGCTCAAGACGGACGCGCGCGTGATCAAAGGCCTGCTGCGCGACAACAACGACGACAACGATGAGGACGTCGCGCCCTGCGTGCCCAGGCTGCAGCTCAAGCCCGTGGACTGCCACCTGGTGCCGCGCCGCCTGCCTGACGTGGTGCGGCTCAAGCGCCCGCAGTTCGGCCACGACTGGCAACACGTGCAGACGCCCGTGCTGCTGAGCGACGAGGAGGAGCTCGTGGACTACTGGCGGATGGTCTCGGACCACCGGCCGCTCGTGGCCAGGTTCGACATGCTGGACGGCGTCGGCTGCAGCGAGAAGGTCGCCATCCCGTCCCTAGAGAACGTGAGCGCGCTGACCGCCGAGATGAAGGCGCGGCTGCAGAAGACCATCCCCTTGGACGCGGCCGCCGACGGCCTCACCCCGTAAGAAGGTAGACACCACGTGTGTGTCCGCCGGTAAGTTAATAGCGAAGAGTGTTTTTTTTGTCTATTCCTCCTCATGCGTCTTAGCGTTCCTCTGCCTAGTTGGCGTACGTACCCAGCGCCTGTCGGTACGTAGTGACGTGGTGCAGCGCACGCAGCAGCTCCTGCTGGGCTTCCTCGGCCTCCTGGATGGCCAGCGCCAGGAACTGCCGTTTCCAGCGCTCGAAGCCCGAGCGCAGCAGCACGGACGTCAACTTGTCGACGAAGGCGCGCGCGTTGGCGGCGAGCATCGGAGTCAAGAAGCGGCGCTTCCCGGTCCTGGAAGCTGCTGGGCTACCACTGGCCAGTCGGTCGAAGGCAGTGCGAAGTTGCCGTCGAATTGCACTGCGAGCCGTGGCGTTGACGACTTTCCAGGCGCTGCGCTGCTGCGATCGGAGCAACTGGTGCTCGGCCACGAGCAAGTCTGTGAACAGTGCGCGCGCGATTCGTGCTGCGATGTCCGTCGTCGTCGTGAACTGCTTGGACGCGACTTGAAGCTGCGTAGTCATGCGTCTCAGCGCTCGGGAGTCTGCGCGTACTCGCGAGAACCACATTCACAGGGCGAATTTGGTGAGGGTGTTGTAGTGGCGACGCAGGTGCCTATTCATCCGGCGTAAGAGCACGAGACGTGTCCGGTTCAAGGCGGTCCTGCGCCCCCAACGGTAGAAGTATAGATGGAGAGTTCGTCGGTGACTTGCAGCAGACACAGCCCGTGTGCACCCCTCACGCCGCTCACGTTGGCTCCGGATGTACAGCTTCCAGTTGGTGAAGGAGTTCAGCAGGAGGTGTAAGTGCGAATAGCATTCTACTGCATTCTGGTGCTCAAGCTCTGCTAGCACCAAGTTGGAGTGCAGCATGGCGGCATCTGCCTCGACGGCAAACGATCGCCAACTATTCCAGCCATGGACCAAGCGTCGGTGCTCCCATGAACGCTGGATCAGAAGACACAAGCGCAGCGCGTTCTGTTTGGCAAGACCAGTGCGGTTGTAGACCCCCCGCCACTGCCAGTACGTCTGGAGCAGCGTTTTCAGTCGCTTCCTCATCTGCATTGCGGCAATGGCGCTCTCTTGTTGTGCTCGCGTCTCAAGCACTGACTTCCAACTGGCCCAGCAGTTCTGAACCAGTTTGTGGTTATGTCGACGCTCGGACGCTGCGAGCTGCCGTTTGATTCCCCGGCAAATTCGAGTGAAGGACTTCCACGAGAGGAAAACGCGCCGCTTAAGCCACTGCAAGGCGCACGCATGGACTACGCGTGCTGCCCACTCCGTCGCGTCCAGCTGTACTCGCCTCACCGCATCAGCTGCGCGTAGCTGTGCAGTCGAATATTGCCAGTGGCGGAGAGCAAGTCGCTGGTATCGCAACGCTGATGACTTCATCTGCGACTGCAGCGCTTGAATGTGCCGAAGCTTATGCCTCCACACCTTGAGTGCGAGCGAGACACGCGACTTGCGTCCAAGCTCGACCATGTGATAAAGCTTCCTGGCCGCTGCACTCACCAACCGCTGCCGAAGCGCATTGTTCTGCTGTCCAAGCTGCGCGGTCCTTAGCAACAAATTCTCGTGTTTGTCTTCCAACGCGGTGATGTGGTTGTCCCGTTCAGCTGCTGCATGCTGCCAGTGCGCCACGCGCTCGGCCTCAAGTAAGCAGTTAGCGTGTTTGGTATACGACTTCCAACGCACCCAGGCATCCTGGATGGCGCAGACGACCAATCTGTCGAAGATGAAATGCTTGACGTCTACGGAGCGGTGAGTGAAGACCACCCACGCGGTCCAGATCCGTCGTCGACGACGAGACTCCCACAATTCCTGCCTTCTGCGCAGCTTCCGTTGCAGGATTGCTCTCCGTCGTGTGAACTGTTGCCAGTTGATGAAGCAGCGCCGCACACTCCGCTCCCGAGATCGCTCGTGTCTCTGTCGGATCATTGAGTGCTCCTTTGCTTTGGCTTTCGCGTATCTGATCCACTGGCGGAAACACCGAGTGCACAGATCGGAGTGTATCTTCCGCTGCAGGACGAGTGTGATCCCGCGTATCACTTTCGCTTGGCGCTCTCGCTGTCTTGCACTGTGGACCGAGTACGACGCCGCAGCCACGACCGACTGATGCCGAATGATTTCGTGGTGGTGATGGCGAAGCGCTGAGAGTCCTCGCCGCCACCGCCACACCTCAAACACCCTGATCAATCGGATCAACTTGTCGTCAGCATGCTGCACCCACGTACTCCACTTCACCCACCGATAGAAGCCGTGATCGAGAAGCTTAAGCCGCGCCCTACTCAGCATTTTTGCGAGGAGATAAACTCTGCGCTTGGACTGAAGAATAAGTGCACGCCAGGAGCACCACACGCTGCGAAGGAGACGACGAGTGCAGCGCTGGGCGAGCGCGATCCTCTGCTCCACGATATATCGCCGCCGTTGCTCCACAAAAACTTTCCAGCGGGCAAAGTGCGCCTCAAGGCATGGACGCTGCCACGACCAGAACTTGACGGCTGCTATCCGCTGTGCGGTCGCCTCTCGCTGGCGTGACATTGCCAGCTGCGTTTGCTGTAGGTGCTGCTGGTGTGTTGCCACGAGTGTCCACCTACTCCAGCGGTCGAGCGCAACGCGGAGCTCCCGAGCTTGGTGGCGTCTTACCGCTCGATGGATGAGCTGTTCGCGCTGATTCTGCTGGTCCGCCAGCGTTCTCCACTTCTGGAAATGCCACGCGGTGGTCGCCTCAATTCGCCTCTCGAGCACGTCACGCAGACGACGCTGAAGTCGCTTTCTGCAGTGAAGATGGCGCTTCCACGCTGCGAACGCCAACGTCTGGCAGCGCTTTTTGTGATGTCGCATCGCTAGCGTTTCCTTGAATGCCAGTATGGACTTGGTCAACGATGCCTGAGCTTCTGTCAATGCTGCGTCCTTTGCTTGGAGACTATCGATGCGCTTCCAGTGGTTCCAAGCGTGATGCAAGAGAACTTTGCGGCATATCAAACCAGCGCGTCGAGCTCCCGTTGACCTTTGATCGTGCTGATGGCGCATGTCCATGAGTTTGGACCACGCTGCAGCTTTTAGCCTCCGAGTAACAATTGCTACCAGTCGTTCGAGGCAGCGATGCGTCTGCGTGTGCATCATCCACGCGTTCCACGAGCATTGCAACAACCGCAGCTGCTGCTTCGACGCAATGCTCTGCAAGTCTTCACGAGCTTTCCTCCTCCTAGCGGCAAGGGATCTCCACGAGGTGAACACGAGGCGACGTTCCCGCTCAGCTTGAATCTCCTCTGCAAGCGCCATCACCCGGTTCTCGGAGCGACGGAACAGCTCAGCGCTGACCCTGTCACGCTCAAAGAGTGTTTGCTTGTGCGCCCGACGCTCCCACAGCCTGAACGCCTGGCGCTCAACAGATAGTCGGAGTGTGTTCAGCAAGTGCTGTAGCACTCGGTGCTGCTTGGTCAGAGGAGAGCTCGTGATCTTCCTCCGCCATTGACGCATCGAGGCTTGGAGCGCCATGTAT
Source organism: Phytophthora melonis (assembly GCA_024211575.1). Classification (NCBI taxonomy): domain Eukaryota; phylum Oomycota; class Peronosporomycetes; order Peronosporales; family Peronosporaceae; genus Phytophthora; species Phytophthora melonis. Next base: position 4,437,609 of record JAMXKT010000038.1, on the reverse strand, counting down.
CGACGTTTTTCGGCGAAGAGCGCTCGTCGACGTTGCCGCCGCTTGCTCTCAGCAGCAATCGATCGCCACTTCCGCATCATGCGACGCAGTGCATTGCTCCTGGTCATGGACTGAAGCACGCTGTCGACGCGTTCTTGAGCTCGGAGCGTTGAGGTCTGCAGCGTTGCGATGATATCACACAACGAGGCTCGTATCCAGCGTTGCCATTTGTTCCGAAGGCGCTGAAGATTTCGGCGCTGGTTTAAACCCCTCAGCGCTGCGCGTCTCCGAGCCATCAACGCCGAGTGGTGATGCCAAACCTGAAGGCATTTCCTCCCACGGGCATGGCTGATGTTGTTTCGGAACGCTCGAACGATCGCCCTTCCTCGAGACCGACTCCGTCTCCAATGAGTCTGCCATGACGTGAAGGCTGTGGCTACAATCGTTCGCTGCAAGGCGCTTCGAAGTCCGGACAACGCTCTCTGCTGCTGGGACTGGCGCTTGTGCAAGCGGAACGCGACGAACCCGATCCATCGACGCCACAGTCGCGCTATGAGCTCGTGGTCAGCGTCTTCTCTCCTGGCCGACAGCTTCACGTAGTGGTCGTGCTTCTGCCTCCAGGACTGGAAAGCTTGGCGTCGCCGCTTGTCCGTCGATCGCTGGATGAACTGTCCGAACCATCGCACGCGCTGCTGTTGAAGGCGGTGAAATTGGCGCCAGGCACGGAAACACGAGCGCTGCTGATAATGCGCAAGTCTCAGTCGAAGTCGTTCGTGAGTGCTGCGTCTCCAAGCATCGAAAGCGACCTGAAGCGCTCGAAGCCGTCGCGTCAAGTGGTAGCGATGCAGCTGGTTACAGCGCACAGCCTTGCCGTCGTTGAAGTGGCCCCAGAGTTGGAGGGCAGCTCGGAGCGTCTTCTCTCGCTTACGAGCTGCCAATCTTCTGAGAGCGCGCCGCTGACGCGCGCTGGTTGCTGCGCGTTTAAACCAAGCGCAAAAGACCCGGCGCAGGAGCTTCTCGTGCTTCTTGTCGGCCATGAGCAGAGCGCACGTGATCTGGTACTTTAACGCCACCCTCCTGCTGCGTCGGATCTCCTCTTGGCAGGCGGTCCGCATCGCGTCCGCTCGCTGGGTGAACTGCCACAATTCGACGTGAGCTATCGCGTTGCGCTCGGCAACGGCGGATCGGATGCGGAGGCAGACCCAGCCCCTTAGCAGCCAAGCTCTCCGCAGCTTCGACAGCAGAGCACGCAGTCGAAAGCGCTGCTGCCGTCTACGCTTGAGCGCGTGAGCAAACAGTCGGAAGCAGTTGGCTTTGGTGACTTCATCTCGACGAGCATCCCACGCGGCTATCGCGCGCTTGACGCGTCTGGCTCGACCTGCTACGCGCTTCCACGACGTGAAGAGCCTTCGCGTTTCTCGTCGAAGATGCTGAAGCCGTTGGAAGCGGAGAGCGATGGCGTTCTTCTGCCGAGTGTGAAGCACCTCGCACCTCAACATCATCAGCGTCCGATGCTTGCACTCCCGCCGCTTGAAATCCTCCAGTCGCTGGGTCTGCAGCTCCGTGAATCGTTGCTGACGCTGCTGCTCTCGGATGTACGCGGCGTGCAGCTCGCTGGCAGCGGAGGATTGGACCTCCTCTCGAAGCTTTCGCTCCTCTTCCATGGCGACGTGCGCCGTCTTGAGGACTTCGGACCATTCGTGAGCCGACACCTCGGCACACCGCAGACGCAAAGACGTCAACCCGAGCTGCTGGATCCTGTGACTCGTCCTGGCGAGCACTCGACGCACCAGCACCTTTTGCTGTCGGACAAGTCGCGCGCGCGACCTCCACGCAGCAATCACAAGACGCAGTAGGCGCTCCGACGCGAGTCTCACGAACTCTCGGTGTCTTCGCTTCCAGCGCACAACCCGCTCCCAATTCCGCCACACCTTCCGCAGGAGCTGCCAGCGCACGAACTGCATTGAGTCGCTGCCAATGAGCATTGGGTGTGTGCTTCGAGTGAGAACAGTCAACTGGCCGCTGACCAACGGGTGAACCTTAGCGCTCCCCGAGCTCTTCCCGTTGACCACGCAGTAGCGTCTCCACCTGTCCAAGCCTCGCCTCAAGACTCTCCGTCGATGCCGAGCGAGCAACTTCAGTATCGCCTCGCGACGCCGACCTCGCATCAGAAGTGCGTGCTGCAGCGTCTGGAAGGCGTCACGCTGCTGCCTGTCGCGGACTCTTCGGTTCATCATCCGCAGCGCCAAATCCACGTACCGCTGCCGCTGCTGCTTGCTCTGCTGGTGCAGGGACTCGAGCTCGGCTCTGCGCTGGGCCTCTCGACCTTGAGAGCGCTGCACCGCCTGATCGGCGACGCCTTTGTTCACCTCCACGATCGTCAGCAGGTCCTTCACTTTGGCCTTGCTCGCGTCCAGCTCGGCGGCGCGGACGTCCGACGTCTGCAGCGCCCGGGAGAGCTGCCATTTGAGTCGCCGCCGCTCCTGCTCGAGCTCGCGCAGCACGGATTCCTTCACGTACACGCACGCGTCGTCGACGTCATCGAGAGCCATAGCCGCCCGGCCGTCTACATGCAGAGCTGAGCTCTGCTAATACAAGAGCCAAGTACCCGAAACGAATGGTGACTCGTGGCAGACCATGAAACGAATGGGGATCGGACAGTCAGTCCGATCATACGCGGCTGCCAACATCTTGCAACTGATGCCGGGCTGGCCGGCGAACGCGTTCGCGAGGCTGACTTTAGCTGGTCGAATACGACAATGGAGCTTCGCGCTTCAACCGATGACGAACAAGCGGCGGGTGGTTTCTGGCATGAACTGAGAATTCTCTTCTCGTGGAGGTGGAGGTGGAGGTGGAGGGGGAGGGGGTGTTTCAGGCAAAGCTACACCGAGTTTTCACCTCTGGTATGTCATCGGTGCTTGGCGCTTGTGGACGCCGTAACAACAGCCCTGCATTATTCGCTTGCGCTACGAATTGTGGCAAGTACGGGGCAGCAAGTATTTATACGAGCAACCAGAGTGTTCACGGCATTTGGTAAGATGCGGTGCGTGTCCTTAGTCCTGTTCGTACCGAGCTCGTTTAGCTGGTTATTCTCGGCCGCCGTGTTCGCGCCAGTACCTGCGCGCGAGCAACATCAGAACTTGAGGCCTGTTTCGGGGCCAAAACGTCGATTACCTCCGTCATGATCACACAGCGGCTTCAGCTCTCCACCGGGAATTTCGTCACTATCCACCATGGGGCCGGTCGTGTCCAGGCTCCTGGCCAAAATGTTGCGTGGTAGGCCGTCGAATGCGCATCTCAGGACGTCGACGACGAGTTCGCGACGGGGCTCAGCCGCCTCCCACTCGACACCACCAGCGATGCCGAGGCGCCCCAAGAAGTTTTCCTACTCGGAGGTGCGTCTCATGAAGCAGTACCTGCCGTCCTTCGTCTATTATGAAAAGTCCACGGAGCAGCACCGACAGATCGCCGCGCAGCACTGGGAGAGAGTCTTCAACGCTCCACCCCCGCGTAAGAATTCCATGACGGCGACCGACGTCCCCAGCGGCGCATACAAGGAGCCAAAGCACTTTCACAAGGCGCAGAACAGCAAGATCACGGAGCTCTACGACGTCTTTTATGCCTACCTAGAGGAGCACGGCGGGGACCTGAAGCACGTGTTTCGATCCTCCATGCACGTCCGCGGCCGCGTGCTCGTGCACATCAGCGCCGGCATGCGCACCATGCTGGCGTCCGAGAACATTGCGGACAAGATCGCTGCTCTCACCAAGACCCACCGCCGCTTCGGAGTGAAGCTCGAGCACTACGACTGCGTGGGGCGAGGGCTCGTTCACGCCATGGAGCGCACGTCGGGCGACAACTGGAGCCCGGAGATCGACGACGCCTGGAGACGCATGTTCTCGCACTCGAGCGTCATTCTCATCCGTTCGCAGAGGAAGGACGAGAGGATGAACGCCAAGGAGTTCGCGCGCTTGGCCAAGGCGAAGGGGCGACTGTCGAACGGAGGCGCGTCGACGTCGGTGGGCCTGAAGCCGTCGGGGTTCTCGCTGAGCATGGGCACCACGTTTTCGAGCGCGTTCTCGTCGCGGGTCTCGACGGCCTTTTCGTCGACTGCAGAGAAGTCGAGCAAGCGCACGGTCAAGAGCACGAGGGAGCGAGGCGGTGGTGTCGTCCACCCCGGAGGGGGAAACGCGGCTGCACTCAAAACTGTCGAGGAACAGTTCACCGACCTGAGAGATCAGTAGAAAACTAAGAGAGTGAGGGACGCGCTTCACCGACCCAGAATGGGATCTTGAGCGGGGCATACAGCTCGCTGGTAACTTCCAGTCGCCAGATCAATAAGTGCGAGGCGCCAACCTCATGCTGTTCTTATGTCACTCACTTCCCGTGAGCTTACCCCTAGCCGAACGAGCTCGTCCAGCTGAAGCTATTCCTGACACCAACCAGTACACTGTGTATGAATGCCTGTCCTGACGGGCAAGGAGTACTTTTTCGATCAATGCAGCGCTACACCCAAGACAACACACAGTCGCCATGGCCTGTCATTCAGTCACACGGAAATGTAGAACAGCCCCCAGCATCCTGGCTCCTGGGAGTTGAAGTCAAGTGCTCCTGAGAGCCAAGACCTTAAACAGTATTTCGAAGTTACCCCCATTAGTTCGAGGAGCTGTCTCGAGCTGCCTGGCGAGACCAGTAGTTCCTACGTAGGGTGACGCATGCACGCTGCAGATGTACACACGCACGCACACGCGTTTCGAGGGGGACGATCGCGATGAAAAACTCCTAACTGAAAACTGCATAACGAGTTGTACAATACTTCGTATCAACCAACATGTTGATTCTTCAAAGCATCAGATGCCCCACCTTTCTTACTGTAATGTCGATCCGTAGTTTTGTTGAGCGAGACGCTGCCCCGCCCTCCCAACGCTCAGTTCTGCCGTCGTTGCGTCCAGTGCCGTCCTACCTCAGTATATTCCTGGTGCATGCCGGCATCGTTAATGATTAGTGGAGCAGCATAAGAACCTGAGGCGACCCAGGCTTCTGGGTTTGAAGACGCTACAGCACCCCTTACCTTCCCTCGAAAAACAGGCCGCCCCCGCTTGAAAGCACAGTGCCATCGTTCGTTCAGGTGGAGGAAGCGCGTGACTCGCATCATCGTAGTCGTGGTGGTGCCTTCAGGTGTTGGTCGACATGGGGTCGGGCTCCTCGCGCCACGGGCCGCCGGCTCCTGCCGACTCGGGCAAGATCAAGCCCCCCAAGAAATTCTCGTACGCGGACGTCCGACTAATGAAGAAGTTCCTGCCGTCCTTCGTCTACTACGAGAAGTCGACCGAGCAGCACCGACAGATCGCGGCCCAGCACTGGGACAAAGTCTTCAAGGACGCCCCTGCGCAGCGCACGAGCCATGCTTCGGCCACTGCGAGCATGCACAAGGAGGCCAAACACATCACCAAGGCCCAGAACAACAAGATCACAGAGCTCTACGACGTCTTCTACGCGTACCTGGAGGAGCACGGCGGCGACCTGAAGCACGTGTTCCGGTCGTCCATGCACGTCCGCGGCCGCGTGCTCGTGCACATCAGCGCCGGCATGCGCACCATGCTGGCGTCCGAGAACATCGCGGAGAAGATCCTGGCGCTGACCAAGACACATCGGCGGTTCGGCGTCAAGCTCGAGCACTACGACTGCGTGGGGCGCGCGCTGCTGCACGCTATGGAGCGCACGTCGGGAGACAACTGGAGCCCGGAGATCGACGACGCCTGGAGACGCATGTATTCCCATTCGAGCGTCATCCTCATCCGCACGCAGAAGAAGACCGAGAAGCAGGCCAGCAAAGACTCCAAGCGCGCGGCCAAGGAGAAGGACAAGTTCGCAATGGTCAACATCGGGCCCTCCTCCAACCTCGTCATCACCAAGACGGGCCGCGTCAACTTCTACACCATCATGACCTCGCTCCGCAGCCGAAGAGAGGGCGGTAGCAAGACCAGCGCCAAGGTCACAGGAGCTCAGAGTGAACGGGAGATCGGGCCTCGCAGCCCGATAATCCCCTAGTCACCTGTTCAACAAGGTAAGCGTCTCCCACCCCAGCAGGCACCGACACCTCCAATAGTGTAGATGGAATCACAAGCAGTGCGCGATGGATATCGATTATGAACATGAATAAAAGGCAAAACAGATCAACCTCACCGACTCCCGTGTGCATAATACACAACCACTTGCGTTGTTTAGTCGGAGGAGTTGCCACTACGCCGTCGGAAACTCGAGCCGCCAGAGCTTGGTCGAGCAGGTTTGCCCACTGCAAAGTCATCTCCGCGGAAAGAGGACATGGACTTCAAGGGTCGAATCGACGAGATGGGCACTCGACTTTCCTTGTCACCGTCGTCGTACTCAATCACGTACGTTCCGTCAGCGTTCGCCCGGGAGATCGTTCCCTTAAAGTACTTGTCCTTCCCCATGTATCGGGCCTCAACCCGCGTGCCAACTCGATACGTTGGGCTAGACTCAGCGCCACTCGACTTCGCCTCGCCCTTAGCCTCTGCCTTCGACGACGCATCCTCCTTGCTGCTCTTACTTGCTGCTGCGCTCGCCGCCTTCACCAACCGGATATGCAGCGAGTGAACGCTTGCTTCATATTCTCCGTCATCGTACTCGATGGCATAAGTGTCCGAAGAGCACACGCGCGCGATAGTACCCGGATAGAATTTGCTTCGACTTTTGTACTGGGCCTCGACCTTGTCGCCCTCTTTGAACTTCCTGGCCTTCGGGTCGTCGTCGCTGTCGCCGCCGCCCTTCTTGCCCAGCAACCGGATCAGCTCGGCCGCCACACCCGTCTCCTTCTCGCCGTCGTCGTAGTCGATGTCGTACGTGCCGTTCAGGCGGCAGCGGGAGATCACGCCCGGGTAGAACTTGCTCTTGCCCTTGTACTGGGCCTCGACCTTGTCGCCCTCTTTGAACTTCCTGGCCTTCGGGTCGTCGTCGCTGTCGCCGCCGCCCTTCTTGCCCAGCAACCGGATCAGCTCGGCCGCCACACCCGTCTCCTTCTCGCCGTCGTCGTAGTCGATGTCGTACGTGCCGTTCAGGCGGCAGCGGAAGATCACGCCCGGGTAGAACTTGCTCTTGCCCTTGTACTGGGCCTCGACCTTGTCGCCCTCTTTGAACTTCCTGGCCTTCGGGTCGTCGTCGCTGTCGCCGCCGCCCTTCTTGCCCAGCAACCGGATCAGCTCGGCCGCCACACCCGTCTCCTTCTCGCCGTCGTCGTAGTCGATGTCGTACGTGCCGTTCAGGCGGCAGCGGGAGATCACGCCCGGGTAGAACTTGCTCTTGCCCTTGTACTGGGCCTCGACCTTGTCGCCCTCTTTGAACGTCCTGGCCTTCGGGTCGTCGTCGCTGTCGCCGCCGCCCTTCTTGCCCAGCAACCGGATCAGCTCGGCCGCCACACCCGTCTCCTTCTCGCCGTCGTCGTAGTCGATGTCGTACGTGCCGTTCAGGCGGCAGCGGAAGATCACGCCCGGGTAGAACTTGCTCTTGCCCTTGTACTGGGCCTCGACCTTGTCGCCCTCTTTGAACTTCCTGGCCTTCGGGTCGTCGTCGCTGTCGCCGCCGCCCTTCTTGCCCAGCAACCGGATCAGCTCGGCCGCCACACCCGTCTCCTTCTCGCCGTCGTCGTAGTCGATGTCGTACGTGCCGTTCAGGCGGCAGCGGGAGATCACGCCCGGGTAGAACTTGCTCTTGCCCTTGTACTGGGCCTCGACCTTGTCGCCCTCTTTGAACTTCCTGGCCTTCGGGTCGTCGTCGCTGTCGCCGCCGCCCTTCTTGCCCAGCAACCGGATCAGCTCGGCCGCCACACCCGTCTCCTTCTCGCCGTCGTCGTAGTCGATGTCGTACGTGCCGTTCAGGCGGCAGCGGAAGATCACGCCCGGGTAGAACTTGCTCTTGCCCTTGTACTGGGCCTCGACCTTGTCGCCCTCTTTGAACTTCCTGGCCTTCGGGTCGTCGTCGCTGTCGCCGCCGCCCTTCTTGCCCAGCAACCGGATCAGCTCGGCCGCCACACCCGTCTCCTTCTCGCCGTCGTCGTAGTCGATGTCGTACGTGCCGTTCAGGCGGCAGCGGAAGATCACGCCCGGGTAGAACTTGCTCTTGCCCTTGTACTGGGCCTCGACCTTGTCGCCCTCTTTGAACTTCCTGGCCTTCGGGTCGTCGTCGCTGTCGCCGCCGCCCTTCTTGCCCAGCAACCGGATCAGCTCGGCCGCCACACCCGTCTCCTTCTCGCCGTCGTCGTAGTCGATGTCGTACGTGCCGTTCAGGCGGCAGCGGGAGATCACGCCCGGGTAGAACTTGCTCTTGCCCTTGTACTGGGCCTCGACCTTGTCGCCCTCTTTGAACGTCCTGGCCTTCGGGTCGTCGTCGCTGTCGCCGCCGCCCTTCTTGCCCAGCAACCGGATCAGCTCGGCCGCCACACCCGTCTCCTTCTCGCCGTCGTCGTAGTCGATGTCGTACGTGCCGTTCAGGCGGCAGCGGAAGATCACGCCCGGGTAGAACTTGCTCTTGCCCTTGTACTGGGCCTCGACCTTGTCGCCCTCTTTGAACGTCCTGGCCTTCGGGTCGTCGTCGCTGTCGCCGCCGCCCTTCTTGCCCAGCAACCGGATCAGCTCGGCCGCCACACCCGTCTCCTTCTCGCCGTCGTCGTAGTCGATGTCGTACGTGCCGTTCAGGCGGCAGCGGGAGATCACGCCCGGGTAGAACTTGCTCTTGCCCTTGTACTGGGCCTCGACCTTGTCGCCCTCTTTGAACGTCCTGGCCTTCGGGTCGTCGTCGCTGTCGCCGCCGCCCTTCTTGCCCAGCAACCGGATCAGCTCGGCCGCCACACCCGTCTCCTTCTCGCCGTCGTCGTAGTCGATGTCGTACGTGCCGTTCAGGCGGCAGCGGGAGATCACGCCCGGGTAGAACTTGCTCTTGCCCTTGTACTGGGCCTCGACCTTGTCGCCCTCTTTGAACTTCCTGGCCTTCGGGTCGTCGTCGCTGTCGCCGCCGCCCTTCTTGCCCAGCAACCGGATCAGCTCGGCCGCCACACCCGTCTCCTTCTCGCCGTCGTCGTAGTCGATGTCGTACGTGCCGTTCAGGCGGCAGCGGAAGATCACGCCCGGGTAGAACTTGCTCTTGCCCTTGTACTGGGCCTCGACCTTGTCGCCCTCTTTGAACTTCCTGGCCTTCGGGTCGTCGTCGCTGTCGCCGCCGCCCTTCTTGCCCAGCAACCGGATCAGCTCGGCCGCCACACCCGTCTCCTTCTCGCCGTCGTCGTAGTCGATGTCGTACGTGCCGTTCAGGCGGCAGCGGGAGATCACGCCCGGGTAGAACTTGCTCTTGCCCTTGTACTGGGCCTCGACCTTGTCGCCCTCTTTGAACGTCCTGGCCTTCGGGTCGTCGTCGCTGTCGCCGCCGCCCTTCTTGCCCAGCAACCGGATCAGCTCGGCCGCCACACCCGTCTCCTTCTCGCCGTCGTCGTAGTCGATGTCGTACGTGCCGTTCAGGCGGCAGCGGAAGATCACGCCCGGGTAGAACTTGCTCTTGCCCTTGTACTGGGCCTCGACCTTGTCGCCCTCTTTGAACTTCCTGGCCTTCGGGTCGTCGTCGCTGTCGCCGCCGCCCTTCTTGCCCAGCAACCGGATCAGCTCGGCCGCCACACCCGTCTCCTTCTCGCCGTCGTCGTAGTCGATGTCGTACGTGCCGTTCAGGCGGCAGCGGGAGATCACGCCCGGGTAGAACTTGCTCTTGCCCTTGTACTGGGCCTCGACCTTGTCGCCCTCTTTGAACGTCCTGGCCTTCGGGTCGTCGTCGCTGTCGCCGCCGCCCTTCTTGCCCAGCAACCGGATCAGCTCGGCCGCCACACCCGTCTCCTTCTCGCCGTCGTCGTAGTCGATGTCGTACGTGCCGTTCAGGCGGCAGCGGGAGATCACGCCCGGGTAGAACTTGCTCTTGCCCTTGTACTGGGCCTCGACCTTGTCGCCCTCTTTGAACTTCCTGGCCTTCGGGTCGTCGTCGCTGTCGCCGCCGCCCTTCTTGCCCAGCAACCGGATCAGCTCGGCCGCCACACCCGTCTCCTTCTCGCCGTCGTCGTAGTCGATGTCGTACGTGCCGTTCAGGCGGCAGCGGGAGATCACGCCCGGGTAGAACTTGCTCTTGCCCTTGTACTGGGCCTCGACCTTGTCGCCCTCTTTGAACGTCCTGGCCTTCGGGTCGTCGTCGCTGTCGCCGCCGCCCTTCTTGCCCAGCAACCGGATCAGCTCGGCCGCCACACCCGTCTCCTTCTCGCCGTCGTCGTAGTCGATGTCGTACGTGCCGTTCAGGCGGCAGCGGGAGATCACGCCCGGGTAGAACTTGCTCTTGCCCTTGTACTGGGCCTCGACCTTGTCGCCCTCTTTGAACTTCCTGGCCTTCGGGTCGTCGTCGCTGTCGCCGCCGCCCTTCTTGCCCAGCAACCGGATCAGCTCGGCCGCCACACCCGTCTCCTTCTCGCCGTCGTCGTAGTCGATGTCGTACGTGCCGTTCAGGCGGCAGCGGGAGATCACGCCCGGGTAGAACTTGCTCTTGCCCTTGTACTGGGCCTCGACCTTGTCGCCCTCTTTGAACGTCCTGGCCTTCGGGTCGTCGTCGCTGTCGCCGCCGCCCTTCTTGCCCAGCAACCGGATCAGCTCGGCCGCCACACCCGTCTCCTTCTCGCCGTCGTCGTAGTCGATGTCGTACGTGCCGTTCAGGCGGCAGCGGGAGATCACGCCCGGGTAGAACTTGCTCTTGCCCTTGTACTGGGCCTCGACCTTGTCGCCCTCTTTGAACTTCCTGGCCTTCGGGTCGTCGTCGCTGTCGCCGCCGCCCTTCTTGCCCAGCAACCGGATCAGCTCGGCCGCCACACCCGTCTCCTTCTCGCCGTCGTCGTAGTCGATGTCGTACGTGCCGTTCAGGCGGCAGCGGGAGATCACGCCCGGGTAGAACTTGCTCTTGCCCTTGTACTGGGCCTCGACCTTGTCGCCCTCTTTGAACTTCCTGGCCTTCGGGTCGTCGTCGCTGTCGCCGCCGCCCTTCTTGCCCAGCAACCGGATCAGCTCGGCCGCCACACCCGTCTCCTTCTCGCCGTCGTCGTAGTCGATGTCGTACGTGCCGTTCAGGCGGCAGCGGAAGATCACGCCCGGGTAGAACTTGCTCTTGCCCTTGTACTGGGCCTCGACCTTGTCGCCCTCTTTGAACTTCCTGGCCTTCGGGTCGTCGTCGCTGTCGCCGCCGCCCTTCTTGCCCAGCAACCGGATCAGCTCGGCCGCCACACCCGTCTCCTTCTCGCCGTCGTCGTAGTCGATGTCGTACGTGCCGTTCAGGCGGCAGCGGGAGATCACGCCCGGGTAGAACTTGCTCTTGCCCTTGTACTGGGCCTCGACCTTGTCGCCCTCTTTGAACTTCCTGGCCTTCGGGTCGTCGTCGCTGTCGCCGCCGCCCTTCTTGCCCAGCAACCGGATCAGCTCGGCCGCCACACCCGTCTCCTTCTCGCCGTCGTCGTAGTCGATGTCGTACGTGCCGTTCAGGCGGCAGCGGGAGATCACGCCCGGGTAGAACTTGCTCTTGCCCTTGTACTGGGCCTCGACCTTGTCGCCCTCTTTGAACGTCCTGGCCTTCGGGTCGTCGTCGCTGTCGCCGCCGCCCTTCTTGCCCAGCAACCGGATCAGCTCGGCCGCCACACCCGTCTCCTTCTCGCCGTCGTCGTAGTCGATGTCGTACGTGCCGTTCAGGCGGCAGCGGAAGATCACGCCCGGGTAGAACTTGCTCTTGCCCTTGTACTGGGCCTCGACCTTGTCGCCCTCTTTGAACTTCCTGGCCTTCGGGTCGTCGTCGCTGTCGCCGCCGCCCTTCTTGCCCAGCAACCGGATCAGCTCGGCCGCCACACCCGTCTCCTTCTCGCCGTCGTCGTAGTCGATGTCGTACGTGCCGTTCAGGCGGCAGCGGGAGATCACGCCCGGGTAGAACTTGCTCTTGCCCTTGTACTGGGCCTCGACCTTGTCGCCCTCTTTGAACTTCCTGGCCTTCGGGTCGTCGTCGCTGTCGCCGCCGCCCTTCTTGCCCAGCAACCGGATCAGCTCGGCCGCCACACCCGTCTCCTTCTCGCCGTCGTCGTAGTCGATGTCGTACGTGCCGTTCAGGCGGCAGCGGGAGATCACGCCCGGGTAGAACTTGCTCTTGCCCTTGTACTGGGCCTCGACCTTGTCGCCCTCTTTGAACTTCCTGGCCTTCGGGTCGTCGTCGCTGTCGCCGCCGCCCTTCTTGCCCAGCAACCGGATCAGCTCGGCCGCCACACCCGTCTCCTTCTCGCCGTCGTCGTAGTCGATGTCGTACGTGCCGTTCAGGCGGCAGCGGGAGATCACGCCCGGGTAGAACTTGCTCTTGCCCTTGTACTGGGCCTCGACCTTGTCGCCCTCTTTGAACTTCCTGGCCTTCGGGTCGTCGTCGCTGTCGCCGCCGCCCTTCTTGCCCAGCAACCGGATCAGCTCGGCCGCCACACCCGTCTCCTTCTCGCCGTCGTCGTAGTCGATGTCGTACGTGCCGTTCAGGCGGCAGCGGGAGATCACGCCCGGGTAGAACTTGCTCTTGCCCTTGTACTGGGCCTCGACCTTGTCGCCCTCTTTGAACTTCCTGGCCTTCGGGTCGTCGTCGCTGTCGCCGCCGCCCTTCTTGCCCAGCAACCGGATCAGCTCGGCCGCCACACCCGTCTCCTTCTCGCCGTCGTCGTAGTCGATGTCGTACGTGCCGTTCAGGCGGCAGCGGGAGATCACGCCCGGGTAGAACTTGCTCTTGCCCTTGTACTGGGCCTCGACCTTGTCGCCCTCTTTGAACTTCCTGGCCTTCGGGTCGTCGTCGCTGTCGCCGCCGCCCTTCTTGCCCAGCAACCGGATCAGCTCGGCCGCCACACCCGTCTCCTTCTCGCCGTCGTCGTAGTCGATGTCGTACGTGCCGTTCAGGCGGCAGCGGGAGATCACGCCCGGGTAGAACTTGCTCTTGCCCTTGTACTGGGCCTCGACCTTGTCGCCCTCTTTGAACTTCCTGGCCTTCGGGTCGTCGTCGCTGTCGCCGCCGCCCTTCTTGCCCAGCAACCGGATCAGCTCGGCCGCCACACCCGTCTCCTTCTCGCCGTCGTCGTAGTCGATGTCGTACGTGCCGTTCAGGCGGCAGCGGAAGATCACGCCCGGGTAGAACTTGCTCTTGCCCTTGTACTGGGCCTCGACCTTGTCGCCCTCTTTGAACTTCCTGGCCTTCGGGTCGTCGTCGCTGTCGCCGCCGCCCTTCTTGCCCAGCAACCGGATCAGCTCGGCCGCCACACCCGTCTCCTTCTCGCCGTCGTCGTAGTCGATGTCGTACGTGCCGTTCAGGCGGCAGCGGGAGATCACGCCCGGGTAGAACTTGCTCTTGCCCTTGTACTGGGCCTCGACCTTGTCGCCCTCTTTGAACTTCCTGGCCTTCGGGTCGTCGTCGCTGTCGCCGCCGCCCTTCTTGCCCAGCAACCGGATCAGCTCGGCCGCCACACCCGTCTCCTTCTCGCCGTCGTCGTAGTCGATGTCGTACGTGCCGTTCAGGCGGCAGCGGGAGATCACGCCCGGGTAGAACTTGCTCTTGCCCTTGTACTGGGCCTCGACCTTGTCGCCCTCTTTGAACTTCCTGGCCTTCGGGTCGTCGTCGCTGTCGCCGCCGCCCTTCTTGCCCAGCAACCGGATCAGCTCGGCCGCCACACCCGTCTCCTTCTCGCCGTCGTCGTAGTCGATGTCGTACGTGCCGTTCAGGCGGCAGCGGGAGATCACGCCCGGGTAGAACTTGCTCTTGCCCTTGTACTGGGCCTCGACCTTGTCGCCCTCTTTGAACTTCCTGGCCTTCGGGTCGTCGTCGCTGTCGCCGCCGCCCTTCTTGCCCAGCAACCGGATCAGCTCGGCCGCCACACCCGTCTCCTTCTCGCCGTCGTCGTAGTCGATGTCGTACGTGCCGTTCAGGCGGCAGCGGGAGATCACGCCCGGGTAGAACTTGCTCTTGCCCTTGTACTGGGCCTCGACCTTGTCGCCCTCTTTGAACTTCCTGGCCTTCGGGTCGTCGTCGCTGTCGCCGCCGCCCTTCTTGCCCAGCAACCGGATCAGCTCGGCCGCCACACCCGTCTCCTTCTCGCCGTCGTCGTAGTCGATGTCGTACGTGCCGTTCAGGCGGCAGCGGGAGATCACGCCCGGGTAGAACTTGCTCTTGCCCTTGTACTGGGCCTCGACCTTGTCGCCCTCTTTGAACTTCCTGGCCTTCGGGTCGTCGTCGCTGTCGCCGCCGCCCTTCTTGCCCAGCAACCGGATCAGCTCGGCCGCCACACCCGTCTCCTTCTCGCCGTCGTCGTAGTCGATGTCGTACGTGCCGTTCAGGCGGCAGCGGAGATCACGCCCGGGTAGAACTTGCTCTTGCCCTTGTACTGGGCCTCGACCTTGTCGCCCTCTTTGAACTTCCTGGCCTTCGGGTCGTCGTCGCTGTCGCCGCCGCCCTTCTTGCCCAGCAACCGGATCAGCTCGGCCGCCACACCCGTCTCCTTCTCGCCGTCGTCGTAGTCGATGTCGTACGTGCCGTTCAGGCGGCAGCGGGAGATCACGCCCGGGTAGAACTTGCTCTTGCCCTTGTACTGGGCCTCGACCTTGTCGCCCTCTTTGAACTTCCTGGCCTTCGGGTCGTCGTCGCTGTCGCCGCCGCCCTTCTTGCCCAGCAACCGGATCAGCTCGGCCGCCACACCCGTCTCCTTCTCGCCGTCGTCGTAGTCGATGTCGTACGTGCCGTTCAGGCGGCAGCGGAGATCACGCCCGGGTAGAACTTGCTCTTGCCCTTGTACTGGGCCTCGACCTTGTCGCCCTCTTTGAACTTCCTGGCCTTCGGGTCGTCGTCGCTGTCGCCGCCGCCCTTCTTGCCCAGCAACCGGATCAGCTCGGCCGCCACACCCGTCTCCTTCTCGCCGTCGTCGTAGTCGATGTCGTACGTGCCGTTCAGGCGGCAGCGGGAGATCACGCCCGGGTAGAACTTGCTCTTGCCCTTGTACTGGGCCTCCACAGGTTGGCCTACTTTAAACGATGGTTTGGTTGCAGAGGACGTCTCGATCGCAGGTTTGGTTGTGGTTTTGGCTGCTGGTGCGGAGTCCGCTGCGCGTACGTGCAATGATGGCACCGCAAGGACCTTTTCACCGTCATCAAAGGTGATGTCATATGACCCGTTCAGGCGACAACGGGCCACTACGCCAGGGTAAAAACCATCCTTCCCTTTGCGTTTTGCTTCGATCTCCTGTCCTTGCTTGAACTTATGTTTTGGCTGGGCACAAGAATCGTCGCTTGTTGTCGGTGCACTTGGACGCTTTACCAGTGGCCGCTTCGGTCGAATTGGTTCGTCCTCACTTTGGACAGGCTTTGGCTTCACTGTCGAGCTTGCGCCGGCGCGAATATTTGCCCCAGGCACGCGTTTCTCCAGATCGCCCGACTCCAGCTCCAAGTCGCAACTTCCATCAGCGTTCACACGGAACACAATGCACTGCACGTAGTCCTGGTACCCACGTAGCTTGGCCTCCACCTTTTGCCCCTTTGTCCACGTGACCTCGGATGCAGACACATCATCTTGCTTGGGAGGAGCAGGGCTCGGCTTCTTCGGGCTCAGCTTCTTTGGCTCTTCACGTTTAATATACTTCGGCCGAACTCGTAGCTCCACCTCTCCGTCGTCATACTCGATGTCGTACAATCCGCCAGTGCGGCACTTTTTGATCTTGCCAGCAAAATAGCGCTCTCTTCCCTGAAACCGAGCTTCAACTCGGTCGCCAGGCTCATACCCTGGATCCTTTTCGTCGTCAGAGTCCTTTGCTTTCGGTTTCTTCTTGGTCTCCTCTCCATCTGACAGATCCCGAGCCTTGATAACGCGTGCACGCGAGATTTCGAGGATGCAGCTTTCCTCGACGTTCTTCTCCAAGAGCCCACTATCAAACTCGACATCGTACGTTCCATTTGTTCGAACCCGCGCGATAACACCGACTTCATAGCCTCTTTCACCCAATGGTATGGCTTGGATCTCTTCGCCTCGTTGAAACCGAGGCATCTTCTCCTCTTTCTTCCGGGCTGAACGGGAACGTTTTTTCTCGGACTTCCGTCTGCTAACTCGACGGCGGTCCGACGAACTCGAAGAGGAAGAAGACGATGAAGAAGAGGGGCTGGAGGAGGAGCTTGACACGTAGCGCTTCTTCGATCTCCTCTTCTTTTCGGCCCTCGACATCTTTTTGTTGCTTGCATTCAGCGGCCGTCCACACATCTCGCAGTCCTCCATGTCGTAGTTGTTGTCGAACTTGCAATGCAAGCATTTGATGTACCCTTCGCCGCGCAGCCCAGGCCGCGGCTTCGAGGTCTCGCATATTTCGCACTGAGTGGCCCAATCGGCGATCTGCTGGTGTGCGCAGACTCGGCAGACCCATCCAAGCCTCGCCAAAGGTGTAGCGAAATCAGGGCTAGCGGCAGCATGGTCCACAACTCGAGGAGCTTGGGTTGCGACCGGCACCACAGTCTGC
Organism: Phytophthora melonis; assembly: GCA_024211575.1. Lineage (NCBI taxonomy): Eukaryota > Oomycota > Peronosporomycetes > Peronosporales > Peronosporaceae > Phytophthora > Phytophthora melonis. The sequence goes on along the minus strand of JAMXKT010000038.1, from coordinate 4,421,048 downwards.
AGTTCGTAGCCTCGCGCAGGGCTTTCTTGATCAAATGAATGAGGTCTGATTAGGAGGTAGTAACAAGGTGACGTCACACACTCATATCGCTCCATGCAAGCGCGAGAACAAAGCGTCACTTACCGTCCGCCTGACCAGCTACTAAAGCGAGGGGGAGAGCTCTCCATTCTGTGGCTGAGCGTTGAGCTGGCGGAGGCGCTCCTTGCAACCCCCACGTCCGTCATCTCAAGGAAACGCACGTACGAGACGGACGTTGTGTCAGTCGGCCTCGCCAGTTGGATCATCAAGAAATGCAGCGTCGTCTCTGGCATTGAGACGCTGTAGTCTCTCAGGATAGTAGCAAATGTCGATCGAGGCACAAACCCAGTCCGGTGCATGTCATACTGCACAAAGACGTCTCCAAGCTCGATGCCGCTGTTCACCAGCACGCTCCGTCGCGCGGCCACCATGGACCGCATGTTGTCCCTGGAATCGAGGAAAAGCAACGCGTGTGAGAATAAGAAAGATGCCTAACGTTAGCTGTCAAATGCACGGGAACAAAGGCCACTTACAACTCCTGCGCGTCCAGTTCCAAGAACCGGCTCAACGACATGTAGTCGATCAGCCCCGACCCCGGGATACTGAAGAGCTGGCCGATACTTTGCAGCACGTCATCGCGCAGTATCACGCCCAGCCTGGCCAGCGCCTCCTGTATCGAGCCGAGTCGGATTCCGCCCGTGAACGACATGTCGTAGCACTGGAAGAACGGACCCAGGTCGAGGTACGCTTGAGCTCGTACCAGTGCCTCTCGTACTTGTAGCTTCAGCTGCTGCGGTGTGGACACTGGGGAGACGGCGGAAGCAGTAGGCGAGTAGCTTCGAGGCACTGGGTTGCTCCACTGCCCTGGCCCATGCAGGCCATGCGCCATCCCCACGCCCGAGTGCTGCGGCATGAAGCTCGCGTCGTGCCTCGCGTCCATGTGGGCCACTGGGCTGATGGGGATCATCGGCGGCCCTCCTGACTGGTAGTGGATCGGCGACATGAGGACGCCTCCGCCTGGGCCGGCGCCGTAGTGGCTGTGGCCGTGCATCACGGCACTGGGGACGTCAAAGGACGCTGGTACAGTTGCTGCTGCTGCTGGTGGTGGTGGTACATGGGGTAGCTCGCACTGCCGTAGGGGTCGTAGTGATGGTGATGCGGCGGCGGTGGCTCCATCCTGCGCGGCTGTCTGTAGGCCGTCGTGGGGGCTGGCACGACCTCCCGCGAGTGCGTGATGCCCCGCCAGTACTCGGGATCCAGCGGCGTGGGGCGTCCGTCGCTCAAGTCGAAGTCGTCGTCGTCGTCCGAGCTGTCGGATCGTGCCAAGTACGCGAGCGTCTCCATCTTCATCTGCTGTCGTGGCTTGTGCTAGTGCAGCGCGCCCCGTCGAGAGGATCGCGCCAGCCAAAACCGACCCGCACCAGGAATAACGTCCAGGCGGCGGCGGTAGCCGAAGGCAGCTGCCAGGCGCACGAGGCCAGTCAGCCCCAGCCCGCAGAAGCCGTCAACGTTGCCAGCGCAAAATGCCGATTGGTATGTTTTTTTGCACTATAGTGATACGGTACGGTACCTGTCACTTCAAGCGTCCACATCGATGGATCGGAGGACTCCGCGAGGGCGAGGACGATCAATAGCAAAACAACTCAACTGACCGCTTTATTATAGTTGAGGCGGTCTGCCTGCCTGTCTTTCTGCCTATCTGCACAGCAGGCAAGTATCCTGCACACCAGCCGCGACCTCACTCGTACAGGATGCTGTAGCCAAAGTCCTTGTTCTCGTCGTCCGTCTTCTCGTGCTTGGAGCGCGAGCGTCTGGTGGCCACGGCCAACACGACGGCCACCAGCAGAATGACGGCGCCTCCGACCACGCTCAGGAACGAGGTCTGCGTGGTGGTGGCGTCCACGTCGTTGGCGTCGGTGGCCAGCAGGGCCGTGGCCGTGTTGCCGTTCTTGTTGCCGGCCAGGCTGTCGACCAGGTCCTTTAGTTTCTGCTCCTGCTGCGTCTGCTCGTCGTCGAACACGTCTGCGGTTGGGCTGTCGGCAACCAGCTCGTCGTGGATCTCCGTCGCCACGACGGCCGTACCGTCGGCCAGGAAGTTCACGAGCTGCTCGATCTTGTCCTGCTGCGCGGCGTCGCTGGCCAGGAAGCTCTGCAGCGCCGCCAGATCCGCGGACGCGACCGGGTGGTCTGCAGGGAACGCCGCAGCATCATCATTGCCGTCGTTATCATCCTGGGCCTGCAGCTCTAGCGGCGGCGCGAGGATGTCCAGCAGCGCATCGAGCTGATCTTGCTTGGCCTGTTGCTCCTCCGCGAACACGTCGGTCTCCGCGAGGAGGTGCTGGCTGTCGGTGGTAAGCACTTGCATGGCGAGCAGCAGCAGCAGCAGCAGCAGCAGAGGAAGGAGCGCGGAGAAGATGGAGCTCGAATGGTCCTTTGACACGCATGGCCGCGTCGTTTCGACCAAGATCTCATTGAGTTGCTCATTCAGGGTGCACTACCTAAATTAGCAACTGCAGTACTATCGGACCACGGGACGGACGTTGACGATCTATCACGCAGTTGGGGATGGCATTCCGGGGCGTGTTGCTGCAGCTGGCCGAGGCCGAGAGTGAGGTGGGTTTCCGTGTGGTGGCCCCCGACGCGGCGCTGACGCTGCCACCGCGGCCGGCGCCCGCGCGCGAGACGTTCCTGACCAAGTGGAGCCAGCAAAGCTCGTGGTGGCCGATGCCGTGAGTGGGGATTGCTGCAGGTGTCGCGCCTGGCCACTGTGGCGTTGCAGCCGCAGGAGCAGTCGGTGCTGTGGGGCGTCACGGCCCCGTTCCCGCCGCCCGAGGCCCGAACGGTGGGCGCCGCGCCCTGGACAGCTACGCGGAGGCGGCGCCGGCCGTCAAGAAGACGCACGTGCTGACGGCCGCGGCCAGCCGCAAGGATTCGGCGGCGGTGCACAAGGACGCGTCGTCGTCGCTGGCTGCGGCCGTGGCCTCGCCCAGTCTCATTGCGCGGGCCGACGCGCCGCCGGGCCACACGCTGCTAAGACCCCACGCAGGGTCCGAGCCGCCCGCGCGCCTGTGCTTCTGCTTCCACTTCCGCTCGAGCTTTGAGTACGAGCTGTTCGCGCGCACAGTGGCCGCCTTCACGCGCATGCAGCGGTACGCGCTGCTGCAGAGCTCCGTGGTCATGGAGATGGAGATCAGTCAGGAGTACAAGAAGAACAAGGCGCTGGACGGCGTGCGAGTGCAGGCTGCGGCCTTCAAGGCCAAGAAGCGGCAGGAGAGGATCGAGCTCCTGAAGGCCAAGAGAGTGGAAAAGAAGCCCGCGAAGCCAAAACCACAAGTGCAGATTCAGACGCAGACGCAGGCCAAGCCGAAGGCCAAAGCCAAGATCACGGTCGCCACGCCGCCCAGCACGATGCTGTGCGTCTTGTGTCGCATCCAGAGGAAGCCCGACGCGCCGGAGTACCCGAAGCACCCGTTCGTACTCAAGGTTCGTGACGTGTTGCTCAGGTTGATGGCGCAAGCAGTTTGGTGCTAATGGTTTCGTGTGTGCTGTGACTGCTGGACAGGACGGCAAGGGCGAGGTGGTCCATATCTGCAAGGTCTGCTTGCAGCGGGTCCTGACGCAGCGACTACAGTCGCCGCCGGTCGCAAAGGGCAGTCGCGACAACTTCTGCGGCCTGTGCGCCCGGTCGACAGAAAAGATGACAGCCAAGTCGATCAAGGCATGCGCGCACAACATTTGCACGCGCGTGTATTGCATGCCCTGCATCGACAAGCTCATCGGCAAGGCGCAGGCACACAAGGTGTGGCGGACGAAGAACTGGCTGTGCCCGAACTGCTCCACAGATGATGATGATGATGATGATGTTGCTGGCGAGGAGGCAACCAGCGCCGATGCTGTGCCGGCCGAGGCTGTTTCGACTGCACCGGCACCCAAGCAGAAGAAGCGGAAGCGGCGTAACGAAATTGAGGAGAGCACCGCAGATGAAGATGACCCAGAACCGCCGATGCAAGCCAGCTCCGAGCCAGCGATGAAGCCGCTTGACTACGTGGTGACATATTTCAAGTTCTTGCTGAAGCGCGAGGTGAAGGACGAGTTCAAGGAGTCGGAGGACGTGTGCTTCTGCTGCAAGGACGGTGGAGACGTGATCGAATGTGACTGGAAGGGGATGAATGGCGCCTTTGCGCGCTGCCCGAAAGTGTACCACGAAGGTAAGCTTGCCATGGATTTCCCAATGCCATAGTTGTGACTAATTATTTTTTTTCCTGTAGACTGTTTGGGATACGAAGTACCAGAGGGCAAGACGTGGGTGTGCCCTCGCCATCGCTGCCAGGACTGCGGCATCATTGCTCTGTATTCGTGTAGATTTTGTGTCACGTCGTTTTGCGAGGTAAGGCACTCGATACTTCCCGTTAGCGGCCTGAAACAATGCTGACCCTTGCTTGTGGTACCGTAGGATCATCTGCCGAAGGATGTCAGGAAGCTTGGCCTAGCAACGAAAGATATTCCCACGTCAACGTATGTTATGTGTCCGAGGTGCAGTGAGCAGGCGCAAGATGCCTTCAAGCAAAAGAAGATTGGGTCCGATCTTCACTCCAAGCTCCTCCGTCGACGTGCCGGCAAGCGTTGATGATCAGTATTATTCGAGAAGTCGCTCTTATGCGCTCATGAAATTCCAGCTCTATCTAAACAATATTCCTTGTCATTTTGGCACACACCTTTTGATTGTGCAAAATGGTGAGGGGGGATGCTTGCGCAGGTTAAGACAAGATGAAGCTCGTGTTGGAGTAGTCCTCTAGGAGCGGATTGTATCTGAATGGTAACCAAACACGTCAGCCGAGTCCAAAGGTTCACGACTGTTGCTGCTCACGTACCTAGTGATAGTCTGGGTCTTCTGTACATCAGCAAACTCCTTCAAAAACTCGGAAGACTTGACGACCGATACCTGTCACACACGCAGCACATCGTCAAGTCTCGATATTGGACGATCTTCTCCCCACAAGGCCACCTACCTCATCCGGCTGTCGCTGGAGCGCGGAGCAGTATGCCTTCTTGAGTCGCTCAAAGTCCGTGGCAAAGAAAATGTCGGCGATTCCACCTTGCACCAAGTACGTGTCGTGGTCCTTGGTCTCACCTGTCACCTTGGACGCGACAAGGGGTGCGTTGCCAGCGAAAAGCGTGCCGGACGACGTCGCCGTGGGGCTGAGCGGGTGCTCGATAGCTTTGATCGGCGACTTGTCGTCCAGGTTGGGGGCCGGCAGGGAGTCAAAATCGGCTGCGATCAAGTGGTGCTTCGGGAAGGCCGTGCGCAGCGTGTTCAGCAGCTGCATGGCGCCCGTGGGGACGAAGGCCGAGTGGAGCACCGGGTCGTCCTTGCGCAGCATGCGGCGCACGCGTTGGGCCAGCCCGCTCTTGTTCTTGTACGACACGCGCAGCGGCAGCTCGCAGCCGAAGTAGCGCAGCGTCTGGCGGATGAGCATGTCCTTGACGGGGCGCGTGGCCTCGCGCAGCAGCGGCGCCGCGTCGGTCTCCCCCTGCTGCTGCTGCTGCATCTGCACGACGGTCTCGAACCACTTGCCGTTCTGCAGCGTGACCTTGTCGTGCGGCAGGTTGTCCAGCACCTCGAGCGCCAGGAAGAAGCACTGCGAGTTGACGGGCGCGTGCGTGTCCGCGAAGGTCAGGATGTCCTGGTTGAGCACCGTGCACTGCTGCGGGTGCACGGCCTCGACGCGCTTGCGCTGCCTCTCGGCCATCACGGGGCTGATCTCGATGAGCGTGTACTTGGTCTTGGCGTACACGTCGGGCGCCTGCTGCTGCAGGAAGTCGAGAATGTGCAGCGCGTTGGACCCGGAGCCGCCGCCGATCTCGTAGATCTCGAGCTGGTCCTGGCGCAGGAAGGGCGAGTTGAGCATGTAGCGCGCCAGCGCCTGCGAGTAGTGCGGCGCGAAGACCTCCACGGGCGTGAGCCACGCCTCGGGGCTCTCCTTGTACAACTGCGCGACCACGTTGCGGTACTCGCCGGCGCCCCAGAGGTTGCCGAAGTCGATGCCCTGCGCTGGCGCGTGCAGCACTTCGCGCTGCGCCGTCGTGAAGTAGCCGGCCTCCTTGGCGTAGAGCGACGCGTAGATGAATTCGCGGGTGAGCACGCCCTCTTCCTCGGCGTCTGAGGCGGCAGCGGCACTGGACGCTACGCCGCGCGCCAGGCAGGCCGCCGGCCGCAGCCGAAGGCGTCGAGCAGCGGCAGCCCCAGCAGCGCTACGGTACGCCAACATTTGTCAATCACTGAAGTGTACAAAAAATACTCGAGTTCCATACATAACCCGGTTAAATCGAGATATTTAACTTGATCTTAACAAACAGATATCTGTGCAAAAGGCAGGGAGAAGGTGAGGGAGCCCTTCGCTACCGCTACACGCAACAGCTACAATAGGACCATGTCGAAGGCGTGCACGCTGGAGAACGGCGTGCTGAACCTGGCGGTGCTGCGCGAGGACTCGCGTCGCGAGCTGTTCTCGATCCTGGACTCGATCGGCAAGGACATCTGCTTCGTGCTGGACCCGGAGCTGAACGGGCCGCTGAACCACGTGCTCGTGGACGGCACGGCGGTGCTCAAGGACCACGGCGTGAAGGACTTCCACGCGTTCGGCAAGACGGTCAAGACGAGCTGCGAGTTCGTGCTCTTCCTCGTGCGGCCGTCGGTGCGCGCCATGCGCTACGTGGCTGGTACATCCGCGACCTGGGCGCGAGCGGGTCCTCGTCCAAGAAGCGCTTCCACCTGTACTACGTGAGCCGCCGCACACTCGTGTGCGACGAGGTGCTCAAGAAAGAGGGCGTCTTCGGCAGCCTCAGTGTGGGCGAGTACAAGCTGGACCTCATCCCCTTCGACGACGACGTGCTCACGCTCGAGCTGGACGCGTGCTTCAAGGAGTTCTACGTGGACGGGGACAAGACCAACCTGCACACGGTCGCGGCCTCACTCGTCAAGCTGCAGACCGTCTTCGGCATGATCCCGAACGTCAAGTACAAGGGCACCATGGCCAAGGTCATCTACCAGATGATGGCCCACTTCCGTCGCGAGCAGGAGGTGGCCGGCAACCCCATCGGCGTGCTGGACCCGGAGATCGACACGCTCGTGCTCATCGACCGGAACGTGGACCTCGTGACCCCCATGTGCTCCCCCATGACGTACGAGGGCCTGCTGGACGAGATTCTCGGCATCACCCACGGGTTCATCACCGTGGACGCCGAGCTCATCGCCGACGACGACGGCCCCAACTCGGCCAACAGCAATCGGCCCGCCCAAGTGTCCGTGCCGCTCAACTCGAACGACAAGCTCTACGCGGAGGTGCGCGACTACCACGTCGAGCGTCTGGGCATGAATCTGCAGCAGCAGGCGCGCGAGATCCGCGAGCGCTACGACGAGTTCCGCAAGAACCGCGACGCCTCCATCAGCGAGATCCGCGAGTTCGTCAAGCGCATCCCAGGCCTCAAGCAGAACTACCAGTCCCTGCAGCAGCACATTAACCTGGCCGAGCTGATCAAGAAGACGACCGACTCCAAGAGCTTCCGTGACCTTAAGGACGCTGAGAACCTCGTGCTCACGGGCGATACGATTTTCGAGCAGCTGGAGGAGCGGATCGGTTTCCAGGAGCCGCTGCTCGGCGTGCTGCGCCAGTTCTGTCTGCAGTCTGTCGCCGCGGGTGGCATCAAGACCAAGAACTACACGCACCTGAGTCGCGAGCTCGTGCAGACCTACGGCTTTGAGATGATGCTGGCGCTCAGCAACCTTGAGAAGGCAGGGCTACTCAGCCGGCGCGATACTCTGTGGACCGAGGCCAGCGGTTTTGGACTCGCTCGGAAAGCCTTCCGCCTGCTCAACGAGGATGTGGATCCGCGCAATCCGCGCGACATCGCGTACGTCAGTCGCAGCCACGCCGCCGGGTACGCCCCGCTCTCTGTGCGCATTGTTGAGAGCGCGATTAAGCCGCGCGGTTGGAGCGCCGTGCAGGAAGGCCTGCGTCAGCTACCTGGACCTTCCGGAGAAGTCACGCAGACTACAAGCAAGAATTCGAGTGATGACCCGGCGGCGCCTGCTGCGGCGTCCAAGCTGGACAGCTTCGGCAGCGAGGAACGCAAGGTGCTGCTCGTGTACTACCTGGGTGGTGTGACCTTCATGGAGATTGCTGCACTGCGTCATCTGTCTCGCCAACCTGACTGTGAGTTTTTCGCTTTGTGTCTGTCTCTTGTCTAGTGCTCACGTCGGTTGTGTTTTATGATTGCACAGGCCCCTACGATATCATCGTGGCGACGACTAAAATCGTGAACGGCGACACGCTGCTCAAGTCGTGCTTTGACAAGGAAGTGCTGCGCTTCCTGAAGCTGTAACCCATGCACGGCTGGTGGATAGAGGGAGGCAAGAAGTATAACGTTTGCGTGGTTTTAGGTTTTGAATACGGTTGCCGCCTCAGTCTTGCTTCCTGGTCACCGTGGTGGCGTTCCAACTGCGGGCTTGCCAGCATCCTTACGCTCAAGCTTGCAGATGTAAATGGCCTCGTCGTAGTACTCAATAGCGTTCCCACTGTTATCGCTGGGGCTCAAAGGACTCGAGTCTGCAGCATAGACAGCAATGTTGAAGTACTCTGCAGCCGTCTCGAAGAAAACCCTTTCCTTGCTGAAGTTCACAACAATGGTGAGGGAGGTAGCATCGTGCTCATCGACGTACGACAAGTGAATCTACTTACGTGGGCAGGCGTTGCTTGTAGGCAAGCAGCACGACGGCATGCTGTCGTGGTTTCTCGTCCTGCTGTCCGGGCTTCGAGGGGGCTGTCACGTCCAGCAAGGTTGATAGAAAAGCGGAGTGGGAAGCTGACTCGTACAGGCAGTCCGAAGCCACCACGACGTCGATCTGCCGGCCAGCAATGACAGCGTCCGTAGGCTCGCCCCTACAGAAACACAAACAGCTACGTGAGCTCTCGGTGCGAACCCACAGAGGGTTTATCATCGCGGCACACCAGCACAGCACGTGGACAGCTAGACGTTCGCTGGCTGCGAGTGAGGCCGCCGACGCGTGTTGGGCCGCAGCAGCTCGAGCATTTGAGCGGGTCAGCGGCACGACGCGCTCGAGATCCGTGAGCAGCAGCGAAGATACGTCGCCCGTGCTTGCGAGCGCCAGCCCCACCGCGCCTGGGCCTGCACCTAGCTCCAGTACATGGCGGTGCGTTGCGAGCTGCGGCTCGGCCTCGAAGAACGACACCATTGCACGCGCCTGTTAATGTCCGAGAGAAGAGAGAAAGAGGGTCAAAGGGGCAAGCGGCAACACCATCCAGAACGCACGCAATCCAGAGCAGTGATGATACGCACGCAGTTCCACACGACGCCAGCGATGCCGTGCTTGGCCAGGTCCTGGCCGACGACCAACGACGAAGACGCAGCTTGCAGCTCCACGGCCGTGGAGGCAGCGCTGGCCTGCACGTAGTTGACGCCGAGCTTCGGGCCTGTCGATGAAGACACTGCATTCTCAAAGAGAGCCGCCTCCCAGTGCTCATTCCAGCGCGGCATCCTCGCTTCAACAAGATGAAGAGTCACGACGAGATCAACGCCATTTCGATACACAAACCATGGCATGTATTAGAGCCACCAGGAGCTAGTTACTACAGGGACTATGACCCCCCTTCGCACTCATCTGCCTACGATCTACTGTAAGTGCGAGGAGAGCTCCACGCAACCCAGCGGCCATGCCTACTCTCTCTTGACGCAATTTACTTCTGCTCCAGCTCGAGGCGGGCCAGGTGCAGCGAGCTCACGAGGCCGATGGCCGGGTGGAACGACGCGCGGATGTACTTCTCCACGGGCGGCTGCTGGCCGTACTTGTTCACGCGGGCCACGAACTTCTCGCGGATCAGGTCGAACAGCTTCTCGCGGCGCGCGATGCCGCCGCCGATCACGATCACGTCCGGGGACGTGATGAACGTCACGTTGATGCACAGGTTGGCTAGGTAGTGCGCGATCGTGTCCCACACGGGGTCGTCGTCCGTGATGGTGGCCAGCTCGCGGCGGTCCACGCCCGTGCGCGCGGCGATGGAGCCCGAGGCCACCATGCCCTCGATGCAGTCGCCGTGGAACGGACACACGCCCTTGAAGCCCGTCTCGACGTCCTGCGGCGCCTTGGGCACGATGATGTGGCCGCCCTCCGGGTGCATGAAGCCGTGGATGGCGCTGCCGTTCGTGCACACGCCGACGCCGACGCCCGTGCCCACCGTGATGTACACGGCGCTGCTGATGTCGCCGTGGCCGCCGTACGCCACCTCGTACAGCGCCGGCGCGTTCACGTCCGTGTCGAAGCCGATGGGCACGTCCGGGAACGCGCGCTTGAACACGCCCACGACGTCCGTGTTGCCCCAGTTGGGCTTGGGCGTGCTCGTGATGAAGCCGTACGTGGGCGACTTCTTGTTGAGGTCCACGGGGCCGAACGACGCGATGCCGATCGAGTCGAACTTGCGCTCCTTGAGCCACGCCACCACGGCGCCCATGGTCTCCTCGGGCGTCGTCGTGTCCACCTCGAACTTCTCCAGGATGTTCTCCGGGTGGTCCTCGGCGATGGCCGCGACCCACGTGGTGCCGCCCACTTCGACTCCGGCGAAACGAGGCATCTTCTTGGTGCTTGGGGGTGAGGTGTGTGCTTGGGACTGGGGAAGTTCCAGAATGAGTCGAGGCAGCGCTTGAGTGGTGGATCCACTCGGCGCGCGGCGTGCGTGGCATGGAGGTGACCCCCGCCTGGCGCACTCGAGGGAGAAGTACGGGCCAGCAGGTCATCCGTCCCGATGGCTGCTTGGTCCCAACGTTCAAGCAGCTGTTTCGGGCGGGTCACTTAATTCCTCGCGCGGCCTCGGATGGGGCTCAAGTTCAAGCGTCACAAAGAGGGAACGTGGCCGGCCTCGGCGCTCGCGGACCTGAACTTTGGGCCCGAGCGGGGACGTGTGCAATCCGCGTCGAAGCGCAAGCTCAAATCGGCCAGGAAGCACCGGGGCCCGGCTAATTTTATTCGACGGCCGGCATCTGGAACTTTTCACATGAGTTCTGAAGCCCGCGCCGCAAGGTGGACCGCACGAGGTAACGCCGCTGGAAGTTCGCGGTGTGTGGCACTTGGGAGCGGGGAGGGAGCGGGTGTGCTGACCGCGACCGCTTTGAAAGAGAGAAGTTGTAGCATTCGGGAGCTTCCTGTACTGTTGGCCCGACAGTACACAGAGCGCCGCGTGGCGGAAACAGTAGCTGTGGTCGGGCCGGGCTGCTGCTTGTAATTTCCACTTGTAAACACCCTCTTGCGTCATGTTGTCGTGCGCGACCGGGTGCTAACACGCTTCAGTTTACTTGACCTTCCCCTACGATGTAGCTTTGCAAAGTCGCGCCTCTCCACGGCGCCACGCCGCGCAGCAACTTCACACATGTAGACAACTTCATAGGCTTCATATGGCTGCCATGCACGGCCACGCTGCGGCAGCACTCCGTTGGCGTTGCATTGCCCAGAGTGAGCCCCTGCTGATGCTTGTCAATCAAATCGTGCGCGTATCTATGAACTTCATCCTTGAAGTTCGAAGGGAGCCGGAGCAACTTCAGAAAGGCATAGCCGCAGCGCAAGTACGTCAGCACGACTTCAACTCGAGCAAACGTATCTTCAACCCCTCAGCCTTTAACCGGACATACAACTGCAACGCACAAGCGCTGAGAGAGTCATTTTGCATTTGGCTCTGTCCCAAGCAAGCGCGACACCACCACCACCACCAGCAGCAAGACCCCACCCAACCCCACCCAAGAAGATGCCTCGTTTCGCCGGAGTCGAAGTGGGCGGCACCACGTGGGTCGCGGCCATCGCCGAGGACCACCCGGAGAACATCCTGGAGAAGTTCGAGGTGGACACGACGACGCCCGAGGAGACCATGGGCGCCGTGGTGGCGTGGCTCAAGGAGCGCAAGTTCGACTCGATCGGCATCGCGTCGTTCGGCCCCGTGGACCTCAACAAGAAGTCGCCCACGTACGGCTTCATCACGAGCACGCCTAAGCCCAACTGGGGCAACACGGACGTCGTGGGCGTGTTCAAGCGCGCGTTCCCGGACGTGCCCATCGGCTTCGACACGGACGTGAACGCGCCGGCGCTGTACGAGGTGGCGTACGGCGGCCACGGCGACATCAGCAGCGCCGTGTACATCACGGTGGGCACGGGCGTCGGCGTCGGCGTGTGCACGAACGGCAGCGCCATCCACGGCTTCATGCACCCGGAGGGCGGCCACATCATCGTGCCCAAGGCGCCGCAGGACGTCGAGACGGGCTTCAAGGGCGTGTGTCCGTTCCACGGCGACTGCATCGAGGGCATGGTGGCCTCGGGCTCCATCGCCGCGCGCACGGGCGTGGACCGCCGCGAGCTGGCCACCATCACGGACGACGACCCCGTGTGGGACACGATCGCGCACTACCTAGCCAACCTGTGCATCAACGTGACGTTCATCACGTCCCCGGACGTGATCGTGATCGGCGGCGGCATCGCGCGCCGCGAGAAGCTGTTCGACCTGATCCGCGAGAAGTTCGTGGCCCGCGTGAACAAGTACGGCCAGCAGCCGCCTGTGGAGAAGTACATCCGCGCGTCGTTCCACCCGGCCATCGGCCTCGTGAGCTCGCTGCACCTGGCCCGCCTCGAGCTGGAGGCCGCCCCGTAAGTGTATATGAATGCAGCGCCGTTCGTGACGGTGCTGTGTAGTGCAGTGCAGTGCGGTTTGATGATCGTAACGCTTGATAAGCGTAGAAGTCGTCCGGTCGACCTCATCCGAGCAGGAGTAGAGTGGTGTAGGTGAGGTTGGTCCGGCAGTGACGGAAATATATGTAGTGTTTGATAGTAGGTGAAAGGTTTTCTTGTTCTCTGGGGTCTAGTGTGGAGTATAGTTATGCGAGTGGAACAAGCCAAATACATGTAGCGCGGTAGAAGGGAGTGTCGGTAGGGTGTCGGCGCTTGGAAACTTGGCGTCTAGTACTGTGGCGGCAACGTCGCGCCGGCAGCAGCTTCCGAACAAATTCGATGCCAACAAGTGCGTTACAGTATAGTGTCACGCAGTCCGGTGCTCGTTTGGCGGCAGTTTGTTGGTCGAGTTAACGTGTACACTCGAAGTTATTGTTGTTGTTGTTGTTGTTGTCGTCGTCGTCGTTATTGTCGTTGTTGTTGGGGCTGCACGTGACGACGCCCTGCCACGTGCGAGCGAGCTCGATCGTTTCATGGCTACATCCTCAGAGGAGTGACTCGGTGAGGCCTGCCCGCCACACTGCAACACGGACAAGCTTTGTCCGCTTCGTCTCCTCTATGCAAAATCTATCCACCGCTTGCAGTTGAAGCTGCACGGTGAAGCGTGAATTCGAAGCGTGTCTTCCGGCCTAGGGTCAGCCCTGACCTGGCTGACACAGCCACGACGTGGCACGGCACGGCAAGGGAGCTCGAACGCTGCAGACCTCGAGGTCAGCAAGCCAAGTTTTTGGTTGCGACCAGGCGGCCTGAGTCTGCGGGTGCCCAGTACGGTTGCTACAGTAATGTTAGCTCAACACTGGCCGGGCGCTTTTCGACCAGCAAGTTCCTTTCACCCAGGCCACCAGCGGTTGCAACCATACAGTACATCACATGTAGCCTGCACCCGCTTCGTCGCAGTCATCCCAAGTGTCGATTCAAGCGTGCGGTGCGGTGCGGTGCGGGTGCCGCTGGATGCTTGTCAAGAGATGTCTGTCAACTCGCGCTGCTGCTTGGAGGACCCCGCGGATCCGCGCGCCTCCTCGTTGAAGTGGACTTCAGAGATGCCTAGCCAAGGCAGACGCCGCTCTCTGTCAGAACTGCATTGCACCCGTCACCGACCCTTGCAGCGCCTGCATCGTAGAGGATCTGCTCGCCCCGGGCCACGCAGCGCCAGCGGCCGGCACAAGCGCTGAGAGAGTCATTTTGCATTTGGCTCCGTTCCAAGCAAGCTCGACACCAACACCACCAGCAGCAGCAAGACCCCACCCAACCCCACCCAAGAAGATGCCTCGTTTCGCCGGAGTCGAAGTGGGCGGCACCACGTGGGTCGCGGCCATCGCCGAGGACCACCCGGAGAACATCCTGGAGAAGTTCGAGGTGGACACGACGACGCCCGAGGAGACCATGGGCGCCGTGGTGGCGTGGCTCAAGGAGCGCAAGTTCGACTCGATCGGCATCGCGTCGTTCGGCCCCGTGGACCTCAACAAGAAGTCGCCCACGTACGGCTTCATCACGAGCACGCCTAAGCCCAACTGGGGCAACACGGACGTCGGGGGCGTGTTCAAGCGCGCGTTCCCGGACGTGCCCATCGGCTTCGACACGGACGTGAACGCGCCGGCGCTGTACGAGGTGGCGTACGGCGGCCACGGCGACATCAGCAGCGCCGTGTACATCACGGTGGGCACGGGCGTCGGCGTCGGCGTGTGCACGAACGGCAGCGCCATCCACGGCTTCATGCACCCGGAGGGCGGCCACATCATCGTGCCCAAGGCGCCGCAGGACGTCGAGACGGGCTTCAAGGGCGTGTGTCCGTTCCACGGCGACTGCATCGAGGGCATGGTGGCCTCGGGCTCCATCGCCGCGCGCACGGGCGTGGACCGCCGCGAGCTGGCCACCATCACGGACGACGACCCCGTGTGGGACACGATCGCGCACTACCTAGCCAACCTGTGCATCAACGTGACGTTCATCACGTCCCCGGACGTGATCGTGATCGGCGGCGGCATCGCGCGCCGCGAGAAGCTGTTCGACCTGATCCGCGAGAAGTTCGTGGCCCGCGTGAACAAGTACGGCCAGCAGCCGCCCGTGGAGAAGTACATCCGCGCGTCGTTCCACCCGGCCATCGGCCTCGTGAGCTCGCTGCACCTGGCCCGCCTCGAGCTGGAGGCCGCCCCGTAAGTGTATATGAATGCAGCGCCGTTCGTGACGGTGCTGTGTAGTGCAGTGCAGTGCGGTTTGATGATCGTAACGCTTGACAAGGGTAGCGTCGGCCTAGAAGAGACTGAGTTGTAGCTACGGTCGGTTAGGCAGTGACACAATATATGTGAAGCTTAGTCAGTTTTGGTCGATGGAGTACGGGTACTTGCCGCGCAGTCAACGCTGGAAGTAGGCAAGGCCGGACGGTCGACTAACGTAAGATAGCGGTACTGTGCAAGCTGCACATTTGGCTTACTCATTAACTTTACGAATACCCTCCATGTTTACCATTGACTGCCTTCTCGCACTTTTCTTTTCCGAGCCCGAGCCAAAAGATGGCGGACGCTCCCGACTCGCAAGAAGCGCTGGCCTCGTACGTGGAGGCACCTCCCTCTGCCCCCGCTCTGCGTCCCCTATCTATCTAACGGCCTCCTCTCTTTCCTCCCGTCTGCGCAGGTTCATGAGCATCACGGGCGCCGACTCCGGCAGCGCGCTCCAGTTCCTCGAGGTGACGTGACACAGCAGAGCTCTGTCCTAGATCTCCCGTTTCCAAT
This sequence comes from Phytophthora melonis, assembly GCA_024211575.1. Taxonomy (NCBI): domain Eukaryota; phylum Oomycota; class Peronosporomycetes; order Peronosporales; family Peronosporaceae; genus Phytophthora; species Phytophthora melonis. Next base: position 4,405,520 of record JAMXKT010000038.1, on the reverse strand, counting down.
TGGCCACCTGTTTTAACGCCATAACTCCCGTGATTAAACTGCTGAAACTCAATTAATTGCAGCTCACCAACTGGAAGCTGGCCGAGGCGGTGCGTACCTAGGGAAGTCTAGTGGATTGAAGTGAAGCCAAATGCGGCAGTGCTAATGGTGGGTGACAATGCGGGTGTTCACCAGGTCAACCTGTTCATGGAGAGCGGCGGCCAGAGCTCCAGCACGGCATTCGCGCCCCCGCGGCAGCCCGCGGCCCGCGCCGGCGGCTCCAGCTTCAGTCCGCCGCCGACCGCGCCGTCCTCGGACATGGACGCAGCCACCGCCGCCGCCATCGCCGCCGCCTACGGAGAAGAGTGCGTGAATCCCTGTGTGTGTTCGGCCGGCAACTCTACGTGGCCGCTGACCTACCGTCCTGTCCTGTACTGCTATGGGCGTCTGCTCTGTGTGTGAATTACTGCAGTGACAACGCGGTGCGCGCGCCCGATCCGTCCAAGCGCCAGCGGCTCGTGGAGTCGGAGATGGACCTCCGTGCGTGGACTACTGAGCATGCGGAGCCTTGGACTGCGGATGCCAAGGACTGACTGACTGACGCTTGTTATTGGGATTTGTTGTGGTGTGTGCGACTGCAGTGCGGCCCATGCGCCACCTGCGCGACCAGAACCGCGACTTCGCGGCCGAGAGCATCGCGGCGATGACGGCCGGCAGCATCTCCACGGCCTTCGGAGGCCCCGGCGCCGCGGCGTTCGGCGAGACCAGCAACGACTCGGACGGAGCCGCCAACAACGAGCGCACGCGCGACCTGAGCACGCTCTTCCAGCCGCCGACCGCCATCATGTTCCAAGGAACCTACGCCGACGTGCGTACTGTAGCCGCGTGTGCGGTCTTTTTGAGCTTGACGCTGATGTGACGCTGCTTTTGTGGCGCTGTAGGCTCGCACGCTTGCCAAGAACGAGGGCAAGTGGCTGCTGGTGAACATCCAGGACGAGATCGTGTTCGCCAGCCACATGCTGAACCGCGACACGTGGAGCGACGACGTCGTGCAGAATCTTGTTGCCAGCGGCTTCGTGTTCTGGCAGGTAGGATTCGCCGATTCATGCTCACTCTGCGCTGTTAACTCGGAGTCTGAGAAGCGCTTACTCAATGACTGCGGATGTGCTGTTGTGGACGTGTGTGTAGAACTACTGGGCGTCGGAGCACGGCAAAAAGTTTTGCAGCCTCTACCAGATTGACCGCGACTCGCTTCCGGTCGTGGTGATCATTGACCCGCGAACAGGAGAAATCCGGCAGCGCTGGACAGGCTTCCTCGAGCCGCAGGACATGACTGAAAAATGTGCGCTTGTCTTATTAGTCCTCGTTGGAAATGCACCACGCTGAAACTGACGCTTGCAAATTTTAATTATGTTTTGTAGTGTCGGACTTCTGCTGTATGCACACGCTCGATGCACCGCCTACTGAGCAAAAGAAGGTATGGATACGGGTGCCAAGATACTTGGGCGTACACTCAGCTAAGTTTCCTACTTTTCGCGCTGCTTGTTGCAGGAAGCGGAGCCGAACATTATGGATGCATCAGAAGATGATCAGTTGGCTGCAGCGATTGCCGCGTCCATGCAGGATAACAATGGGGAAAGCGACGATGACGAGGCCAAGGAAGCCGACGATGACATGGATGAGGAGGAAAAGCACGAGGAGGAGGCGCAGGATCCAGTTGTGGCGTTGACACCAGAGCCCGATGGTTTGTAGAATACGCTGTTTGTGCCCGCCCTTCTTGAGAGCCCTGTATAACTTCGTTGTGTCTGCTGTAGCTGGAGCTGCTGGTGTAACTCGAGTTCAAATTCGTGTACCCGATGGATCTCGCTTAACGCGGCGTTTCCTTAAGACCGACCCCCTCGCAATGGTGTGGACATTCGTCAAGGATCAAGTTCCTGAGGCTCGAGGACGTGCGTTCGAGTTGCGGACTGCCTTTCCCCCGAGTGCCGTGGCCTACAATGACACGCTGTCTATCGAGGAGGGCAAGCTCGAAAACGCGTCGCTCATGGTCAAGTGGCTGTGAGTTTTGGAGCGGAACCGCGACATTTTTCACACAGGAAAGTTTTCGTGCGGGGGGCAGCGCTGACATGTGAATCATGCCGATTATTGCTGTGACGGCACTCCTGTCGTCTCGGTATCTGCTGGTGCGGAGTGGGTGTGCTGTTCAGTTGCGATCCTACAAGTCCAAACAGTGAGCGGAACGGCATAATAATGAACGAAACTGCGTCTTTGATTTTGCGGTAAACCTGTTCGTCTTCTCTACTGCAAAACGTTGTGCTTCCTCACTTCTGTAGATGAAATATGCAAGGCGTGCACATTAGGCACGGGTTTGGCGCTTTTGGAGGGCCACAGCCGCGAGGAAGCGGAAAGCCAAAAGGAAGAGTCCCAGCCCAACGAGGCGGAACGCTACACTGCCTCGCTCAGCGCCGTATTCGAGCTCTGCGTAAGTGTGCACCGTGAGCTGCTGCTGCTGCTGGCTGAAGCTCTTCTCCTCTGACGGAATCAAACGCAGCTCGCGGCATGGGATTTCTCTCTCGCCAGCTTCAACAGCGTCGTCAGCGCACGAGTCAGGAGCAGCACCAAACACAAGCGCCTGCAGCACCTGGAGCGCAACGTGCTGCGGAGTCAGCATCATAAGCCACGAGACCAAGTTGCCCAGCGCGCTGCTTCTCCAGGACCACACGAAGGTTGACAGCGGCAGCAAGTTGATGGCAGCCCCAGCAACAGCCGCGTAGCTCGCACTTGACACCAGCCTCACCAGCCACTGGCCTAGGTACACTTGGCCAAGAGCGAAGACCCCGAGCGCCAACCAGTAGAGCGAGAAGCTGCCGCTCTCTGCTACCGACCAGAAGCCGAAGAGCGTGAAGGTGAGCACCGCCACAACAAACGTGATCGCCAACACGAAGACCAGCTCTATCACGCTGGAGCAAAGGTGGTAAGCCACCGCTGGATACGCTTGCCAAGCGCGTTCGCGACGCCAAGAGGCATTCTCTCTCCAGGCATTCCCGCGGCTAGCCCTAGCAACTGCGCTGAGCATAAAGCTAGCTCCAACTATCAGCGTCGACCACGCGATGAGCGACGCGCCTTGGTTCACTCCGTCGAAGGTGTCGTACTCGGTGCTTCTCGCCGCCACAACGAGCCACAAGAACCACAACAGCACCGCCAGGAACACGCCCATCACGCTGACGCCCTGCCACTGCGCGGTCGTCGATACCGTCACCGAGCGAGACGTCCAGAGTGAAGACAAGCTACGCCAGTACGATACCACCACGCGACGCATGAGCAAAGTCGCCTGCGATCGCCACGAAGCTGCGTACACCAACAAACTTCCGCTCTTGTGCGCGAGGATGAGTGCCGGTGTGTGCTTCTCGGCTGAATCCGGGCGGAGATAGCCCACGCGCTGCATTTGCGAAAGCAACGCGCGCTTGGCCTCGCTGCGCTGGAATAGCTGCACGAACCGAGTCTCCTTCTCGAGGTTGGCAGTCTCTGAACCAGTCGACATCGAGGCCCCGCTCGCGTATTTCTTCTTCTTCGTGCTCGAGCGCGCCTTTCCTGTCCTGGTCGTCGTCGTTGTTGTCGTCGTGGTCATCGTTGTCGGGTGCGAGCTCGAGGGGCCTTCGCCCACACTTTCAAGTGCCCATGCTGCGATGCTCTTGCCACTACTACCGAATTTCTTCACGCCGGGAAGTGCTTCCAAGTACTGCACCAGCATGCGGCTCTCTCCGTGGAAGATCGTCTCGCCACGGCTCGAGAGCAGTAGTAGCCGATCGAACGCTCGCAAGTCGGCGGAGGACGCCGAATCGCCAAGAGTGCACACTACCGTGCGACCCGTGTGGGCCACTTGCTGCAGCACTCGAACAATTCGCTTCGCACCCTTCTCGTCCAGACCAGACGTCGGCTCATCCACAAGCAGCACGCTTGGTGAGAACGCAAGCTCGACTCCGATTGCTACGAGGCGGGTCTCCACGGCGGAGCACAGCTCCATAGGCTGCTCAGCCAGATCGGCGAGTCCCAGTAGCTCTAGCCAAGCCTGAACTGCCTCGATCTTGCGGCTTTCGGAGGTCTCGCTGTCTTGGCGCAGACTCGCACTCAGGATCAAAGCCTCATGGACAGTGGTCGTTCCATGCCAAACAGTTTGCTCGCCACCAAACCAGCAGTATCCTGTGGCACGGCGTCTCACCAGAGCGCTAGCTTCATATCCATTGTAGTAGATGTTGCCCTTGGTTTGATTCTCCTCGCCAGCCAATGTGCCCAAGAAGGTAGCCTTGCCGACTCGGCCTGCTCCAATCACCGCGGTCATCCTTCCCGACTCCGCATAGCCAGTGGCATCTTTCACAGCATTGCTAAGCGTCACACTACCTTGGGCAGCACACGCAAGTTCGTCGAATGCCACTCTGATAGAGTACCCACGACGTACTGTCAATATCTCCATCCACTTGCTCGTACTCGCGGTTTCAGCGGATGTGCCTCGGGCGTGCTCAAGCTCTTCTCCCCAAGCAGCAGCAGCGCGACCGGTTTGTGCGTGCCCATTCTCCTCGGTAGAAAGTGAGGTCACATTTGAGTCTCCCATCGCATTCTTTTCAGCATGTTTCGACCTCCGAGTCACCTTCTTCTTACTCGAAGATGTTTCATCACCAGCCTTCGACACAGTTCTCGCTCCAACGATTGTTGCTACCGCCATGCCACCTGCCATTCGGCCTGCCACGGCTAGATCTCCTAATTTTGAGCCGGCCTGCTCCGTCACGCTCACAGCGGTAGCGTCCGACGCAGACGTCGTCGTCGTGAGGCTGCTCTCCTCCGTCTCCGTCTCCTCGCGAGTCTCCGTCGCCACGGTCGTGCTCGTCGTGCCGTCCGTGGACTCGGTCTCCGTGGTCGTCTCCACCTCGACCGTCGTCACCAGCGCGCCCGTGCTAGACTTCACGGTGCGCCTCGTCGTGCGGATCGTCTTGGTCACGATGCTGCCGTCGGCCTCCTCCGAGCGGAACACCTCGGTCTTCACCGACTCGCCCGGCGACGAGCCAGCCTGCTCCGTCACGCTCACGGCGGTAGCGTCCGACGCAGACGTCGTCGTCGTGAGGCTGCTCTCCTCCGTCTCCGTCTCCTCGCGAGTCTCCGTCGCCACGGTCGTGCTCGTCGTGCCGTCCGTGGACTCGGTCTCCGTGGTCGTCTCCACCTCGACCGTCGTCACCAGCGCGCCCGTGCTAGACTTCACGGTGCGCCTCGTCGTGCGGATCGTCTTGGTCACGATGCTGCCGTCGGCCTCCTCCGAGCGGAACACCTCGGTCTTCACCGACTCGCCCGGCGACGAGCCAGCCTGCTCCGTCACGCTCACGGCGGTAGCGTCCGACGCAGACGTCGTCGTCGTGAGGCTGCTCTCCTCCGTCTCCGTCTCCTCGCGAGTCTCCGTCGCCACGGTCGTGCTCGTCGTGCCGTCCGTGGACTCGGTCTCCGTGGCCGTCTCCACCTCGACCGTCGTCACCAGCGCGCCCGTGCTAGACTTCACGGTGCGCCTCGTCGTGCGGATCGTCTTGGTCACGATGCTGCCGTCGGCCTCCTCCGAGCGGAACACCTCGGTCTTCACCGACTCGCCCGGCGACGAGCCAGCCTGCTCCGTCACGCTCACGGCGGTAGCGTCCGACGCAGACGTCGTCGTCGTGAGGCTGCTCTCCTCCGTCTCCGTCTCCTCGCGAGTCTCCGTCGCCACGGTCGTGCTCGTCGTGCCGTCCGTGGACTCGGTCTCCGTGGTCGTCTCCACCTCGACCGTCGTCACCAGCGCGCCCGTGCTAGACTTCACGGTGCGCCTCGTCGTGCGGATCGTCTTGGTCACGATGCTGCCGTCGGCCTCCTCCGAGCGGAACACCTCGGTCTTCACCGACTCGCCCGGCGACGAGCCAGCCTGCTCCGTCACGCTCACGGCGGTAGCGTCCGACGCAGACGTCGTCGTCGTGAGGCTGCTCTCCTCCGTCTCCGTCTCCTCGCGAGTCTCCGTCGCCACGGTCGTGCTCGTCGTGCCGTCCGTGGACTCGGTCTCCGTGGTCGTCTCCACCTCGACCGTCGTCACCAGCGCGCCCGTGCTAGACTTCACGGTGCGCCTCGTCGTGCGGATCGTCTTGGTCACGATGCTGCCGTCGGCCTCCTCCGAGCGGAACACCTCGGTCTTCACCGACTCGCCCGGCGACGAGCCAGCCTGCTCCGTCACGCTCACGGCGGTAGCGTCCGACGCAGACGTCGTCGTCGTGAGGCTGCTCTCCTCCGTCTCCGTCTCCTCGCGAGTCTCCGTCGCCACGGTCGTGCTCGTCGTGCCGTCCGTGGACTCGGTCTCCGTGGTCGTCTCCACCTCGACCGTCGTCACCAGCGCGCCCGTGCTAGACTTCACGGTGCGCCTCGTCGTGCGGATCGTCTTGGTCACGATGCTGCCGTCGGCCTCCTCCGAGCGGAACACCTCGGTCTTCACCGACTCGCCCGGCGACGAGCCAGCCTGCTCCGTCACGCTCACGGCGGTAGCGTCCGACGCAGACGTCGTCGTCGTGAGGCTGCTCTCCTCCGTCTCCGTCTCCTCGCGAGTCTCCGTCGCCACGGTCGTGCTCGTCGTGCCGTCCGTGGACTCGGTCTCCGTGGTCGTCTCCACCTCGACCGTCGTCACCAGCGCGCCCGTGCTAGACTTCACGGTGCGCCTCGTCGTGCGGATCGTCTTGGTCACGATGCTGCCGTCGGCCTCCTCCGAGCGGAACACCTCGGTCTTCACCGACTCGCCCGGCGACGAGCCAGCCTGCTCCGTCACGCTCACGGCGGTAGCGTCCGACGCAGACGTCGTCGTCGTGAGGCTGCTCTCCTCCGTCTCCGTCTCCTCGCGAGTCTCCGTCGCCACGGTCGTGCTCGTCGTGCCGTCCGTGGACTCGGTCTCCGTGGTCGTCTCCACCTCGACCGTCGTCACCAGCGCGCCCGTGCTGGAGCTTCACGGTGCGCCTCGTCGTGCGGATCGTCTTGGTCACGATGCTGCCGTCGGCCTCCTCCGAGCGGAACACCTCGGTCTTCACCGACTCGCCCGGCGACGAGCCAGCCTGCTCCGTCACGCTCACGGCGGGAGCGTCCGACGCAGACGTCGTCGTCGTGAGGCTGCTCTCCTCCGTCTCCGTCTCCTCGCGAGTCTCCGTCGCCACGGTCGTGCTCGTCGTGCCGTCCGTGGACGCGGTCTCCGTGGTCGTCTCCACCTCGACCGTCGTCACCAGCGCGCCCGTGCTAGACTTCACGGTGCGCCTCGTCGTGCGGATCGTCTTGGTCACGATGCTGCCGTCGGCCTCCTCCGAGCGGAACACCTCGGTCTTCACCGACTCGCCCGGCGACGAGCCAGCCTGCTCCGTCACGCTCACGGCGGTAGCGTCCGACGCAGACGTCGTCGTCGTGAGGCTGCTCTCCTCCGTCTCCGTCTCCTCGCGAGTCTCCGTCGCCACGGTCGTGCTCGTCGTGCCGTCCGTGGACTCGGTCTCCGTGGTCGTCTCCACCTCGACCGTCGTCACCAGCGCGCCCGTGCTAGACTTCACGGTGCGCCTCGTCGTGCGGATCGTCTTGGTCACGATGCTGCCGTCGGCCTCCTCCGAGCGGAACACCTCGGTCTTCACCGACTCGCCCGGCGACGAGCCAGCCTGCTCCGTCACGCTCACGGCGGTAGCGTCCGACGCAGACGTCGTCGTCGTGAGGCTGCTCTCCTCCGTCTCCGTCTCCTCGCGAGTCTCCGTCGCCACGGTCGTGCTCGTCGTGCCGTCCGTGGACTCGGTCTCCGTGGTCGTCTCCACCTCGACCGTCGTCACCAGCGCGCCCGTGCTAGACTTCACGGTGCGCCTCGTCGTGCGGATCGTCTTGGTCACGATGCTGCCGTCGGCCTCCTCCGAGCGGAACACCTCGGTCTTCACCGACTCGCCCGGCGACGAGCCAGCCTGCTCCGTCACGCTCACGGCGGTAGCGTCCGACGCAGACGTCGTCGTCGTGAGGCTGCTCTCCTCCGTCTCCGTCTCCTCGCGAGTCTCCGTCGCCACGGTCGTGCTCGTCGTGCCGTCCGTGGACTCGGTCTCCGTGGTCGTCTCCACCTCGACCGTCGTCACCAGCGCGCCCGTGCTAGACTTCACGGTGCGCCTCGTCGTGCGGATCGTCTTGGTCACGATGCTGCCGTCGGCCTCCTCCGAGCGGAACACCTCGGTCTTCACCGACTCGCCCGGCGACGAGCCAGCCTGCTCCGTCACGCTCACGGCGGTAGCGTCCGACGCAGACGTCGTCGTCGTGAGGCTGCTCTCCTCCGTCTCCGTCTCCTCGCGAGTCTCCGTCGCCACGGTCGTGCTCGTCGTGCCGTCCGTGGACTCGGTCTCCGTGGTCGTCTCCACCTCGACCGTCGTCACCAGCGCGCCCGTGCTAGACTTCACGGTGCGCCTCGTCGTGCGGATCGTCTTGGTCACGATGCTGCCGTCGGCCTCCTCCGAGCGGAACACCTCGGTCTTCACCGACTCGCCCGGCGACGAGCCAGCCTGCTCCGTCACGCTCACGGCGGTAGCGTCCGACGCAGACGTCGTCGTCGTGAGGCTGCTCTCCTCCGTCTCCGTCTCCTCGCGAGTCTCCGTCGCCACGGTCGTGCTCGTCGTGCCGTCCGTGGACTCGGTCTCCGTGGTCGTCTCCACCTCGACCGTCGTCACCAGCGCGCCCGTGCTAGACTTCACGGTGCGCCTCGTCGTGCGGATCGTCTTGGTCACGATGCTGCCGTCGGCCTCCTCCGAGCGGAACACCTCGGTCTTCACCGACTCGCCCGGCGACGAGCCAGCCTGCTCCGTCACGCTCACGGCGGTAGCGTCCGACGCAGACGTCGTCGTCGTGAGGCTGCTCTCCTCCGTCTCCGTCTCCTCGCGAGTCTCCGTCGCCACGGTCGTGCTCGTCGTGCCGTCCGTGGACTCGGTCTCCGTGGTCGTCTCCACCTCGACCGTCGTCACCAGCGCGCCCGTGCTAGACTTCACGGTGCGCCTCGTCGTGCGGATCGTCTTGGTCACGATGCTGCCGTCGGCCTCCTCCGAGCGGAACACCTCGGTCTTCACCGACTCGCCCGGCGACGAGCCAGCCTGCTCCGTCACGCTCACGGCGGTAGCGTCCGACGCAGACGTCGTCGTCGTGAGGCTGCTCTCCTCCGTCTCCGTCTCCTCGCGAGTCTCCGTCGCCACGGTCGTGCTCGTCGTGCCGTCCGTGGACTCGGTCTCCGTGGTCGTCTCCACCTCGACCGTCGTCACCAGCGCGCCCGTGCTAGACTTCACGGTGCGCCTCGTCGTGCGGATCGTCTTGGTCACGATGCTGCCGTCGGCCTCCTCCGAGCGGAACACCTCGGTCTTCACCGACTCGCCCGGCGACGAGCCAGCCTGCTCCGTCACGCTCACGGCGGTAGCATCCGACGCAGACATAGTGTACGTCGTCTCCGTGGTCTCCTGGGCCGACGGCACCTCCGACACCACCTCTGACACCACCTCCGACGTCTCCGTCGTGTACGTCGTGGTCTCCTCGGTCTCCTCGGTCACGTCGGTGGAAGGCACGGACGTCAGCTCCGACGTCACGGTCGTGAACGTCGTCTCCGTGGTCTCGCTCGTCGTCTCCTGGGCGGACGGCACCTCCGACACCACCTCCGACACCACCTCCGACGTCTCCGTCGTGTACGTCGTGGTCTCCTCGGTCTCCTCGGTCACGTCGGTGGAAGGCACGGACGTCAGCTCCGACGTCACGGTCGTGAACGTCGTCTCCGTGGTCTCGCTCGTCGTCTCCTGGGCGGACGGCACCTCCGACACCACCTCCGACACCACCTCCGACGTCTCCGTCGTGTACGTCGTGGTCTCCTCGGTCTCCTCGGTCACGTCGGTGGAAGGCACGGACGTCAGCTCCGACGTCACGGTCGTGAACGTCGTCCCCGTGGTCTCGCTCGTCGTCTCCTTGGCGGACGGCACCTCCGACACCACCTCCGACACCACCTCCGACGTCTCCGTCGTGTACGTCGTGGTCTCCTCGGTCTCCTCGGTCACGTCGGTGGAAGGCACGGACGTCAGCTCCGACGTCACGGTCGTGAACGTCGTCTCCGTGGTCTCGCTCGTCGTCTCCTGGGCGGACGGCACCTCCGACACCACCTCCGACACCACCTCCGACGTCTCCGTCGTGTACGTCGTGGTCTCCTCGGTCTCCTCGGTCACGTCGGTGGAAGGCACGGACATCAGCTCCGACGTCACGGTCGTGAACGTCGTCTCCGTGGTCTCGCTCGTCGTCTTCTTGGCGGACGGCACCTCCGACACCACCTCCGACACCACCTCCGACGTCTCCGTCGTGTACGTCGTGGTCTCCTCGGTCTCCTCGGTCACGTCGGTGGAAGGCACGGACGTCAGCTCCGACGTCACGGTCGTGAACGTCGTCTCCGTGGTCTCGCTCGTCGTCTCCTGGGCGGACGGCACCTCCGACACCACCTCCGACACCACCTCCGACGTCTCCGTCGTGTACGTCGTGGTCTCCTCGGTCTCCTCGGTCTCCTCGGTCACGTCGGTGGAAGGCACGGACGTCAGCTCCGACGTCACGGTCGTAAACGTCGTCTCCGTGGTCTCGCTCGTCGTCTCCTGGGCGGACGGCACCTCCGACACCACCTCCGACACCACCTCCGACGTCTCCGTCGTGTACGTCGTGGTCTCCTCGGTCTCCTCGGTCACGTCGGTGGAAGGCACGGACGTCAGCTCCGACGTCACGGTCGTGAACGTCGTCTCCGTGGTCTCGCTCGTCGTCTCCTTGGCGGACGGCACCTCCGAGACCACCTCCGACACCACCTCCGACGTCTCCGTCGTGTACGTCGTGGTCTCCTCGGTCTCCTCGGTCTCCTCGGTCACGTCGGTGGAAGGCACGGACGTCAGCTCCGACGTCACGGTCGTGAACGTCGTCCCCGTGGTCTCGCTCGTCGTCTCCTGGGCGGACGGCACCTCCGACACCACCTCCGACACCACCTCCGACGTCTCCGTCGTGTACGTCGTGGTCTCCTCGGTCTCCTCGGTCACGTCGGTGGAAGGCACGGACATCAGCTCCGACGTCACGGTCGTGAACGTCGTCTCCGTGGTCTCGCTCGTCGTCTTCTTGGCGGACGGCACCTCCGACACCACCTCCGACACCACCTCCGACGTCTCCGTCGTGTACGTCGTGGTCTCCTCGGTCTCCTCGGTCACGTCGGTGGAAGGCACGGACGTCAGCTCCGACGTCACGGTCGTGAACGTCGTCTCCGTGGTCTCGCTCGTCGTCTCCTGGGCGGACGGCACCTCCGACACCACCTCCGACACCACCTCCGACGTCTCCGTCGTGTACGTCGTGGTCTCCTCGGTCTCCTCGGTCTCCTCGGTCACGTCGGTGGAAGGCACGGACGTCAGCTCCGACGTCACGGTCGTAAACGTCGTCTCCGTGGTCTCGCTCGTCGTCTCCTTGGCGGACGGCACCTCCGACACCACCTCCGACGCCACCTCCGACGTCTCCGTCGTGTACGTCGTGGTCTCCTCGGTCTCCTCGGTCTCCTCGGTCACGTCGGTGGAAGGCACGGACATCAGCTCCGACGTCACGGTCGTGAACGTCGTCTCCGTGGTCTCGCTCGTCGTCTCCTTGGCGGACGGCACCTCCGACACCACCTCCGACACCACCTCCGACGTCTCCGTCGTGTACGTCGTGGTCTCCTCGGTCTCCTCGGTCTCCTCGGTCACGTCGGTGGAAGGCACGGACGTCAGCTCCGACGTCACGGTCGTGAACGTCGTCTCCGTGGTCTCGCTCGTCGTCTCCTTGGCGGACGGCACCTCCGACACCACCTCCGACACCACCTCCGACGTCTCCGTCGTGTACGTCGTGGTCTCCTCGGTCTCCTCGGTCTCCTCGGTCACGTCGGTGGAAGGCACGGACGTCAGCTCCGACGTCACGGTCGTGAACGTCGTCCCCGTGGTCTCGCTCGTCGTCTCCTTGGCGGACGGCACCTCCGACACCACCTCCGACACCACCTCCGACATCTCCGTCGTGTACGTCGTGGTCTCCTCGGTCTCCTCGGTCACGTCGGTGGAAGGCACGGACGTCAGCTCCGACGTCACGGTCGTAAACGTCGTCTCCGTGGCCTCGCTCGTCGTCTCCTTGGCGGACGGCACCTCCGACACCACCTCCGACACCACCTCCGACGTCTCCGTCGTGTACGACGTGGTCTCCTCGGTCTCCTCGGCCACGTCGGTGGAAGGCACGTTCGTCAGCTCCGACGTCACGGTCGTGAACGTCGTCTCCGTGGTCTCGCTCGTCGTCTCCTGGGCGGACGGCACCTCCGACACCACCTCCGACACCACCTCCGACGTCTCCGTCGTGTACGTCGTGGTCTCCTCGGTCTCCTCGGTCACGTCGGTGGAAGGCACGGACATCAGCTCCGACGTCACGGTCGTGAACGTCGTCTCCGTGGTCTCGCTCGTCGTCTTCTTGGCGGACGGCACCTCCGACACCACCTCCGACACCACCTCCGACGTCTCCGTCGTGTACGTCGTAGTCTCCTCGGTCTCCTCGGTCACGTCGGTGGACGGCACGGACGTCAGCTCCGACGTCACGGTCGTGAACGTCGTCTCCGTGGTCTCGCTCGTCGTCTCCTTGGCGGACGGCACCTCCGACACCACCTCCGACACCACCTCCGACGTCTCCGTCGTGTACGTCGTGGTCTCCTCGGTCTCCTCGGTCACGTCGGTGGAAGGCACGGACGTCAGCTCCGACGTCACGGTCGTGAACGTCGTCTCCTGGGTCGCGCGCGTCGTCTCCATGGCGGACGGCACCTCCGACACCACCTCCGACACCACCTCCGACGTCTCCGTCGTGTACGTCGTAGTCTCCTCGGTCTCCTCGGTCACGTCGGTGGAAGGCACGGACGTCAGCTCCGACGTCACGGTCGTAAACGTCGTCTCCGTGGTCTCGCTCGTCGTCTCCTTGGCGGACGGCACCTCCGACACCACCTCCGACACCACCTCCGACGTCTCCGTCGTGTACGTCGTGGTCTCCTCGGTCTCCTCGGTCTCCTCGGTCACGTCGGTGGAAGGCACGGACGTCAGCTCCGACGTCACGGTCGTGAACGTCGTCTCCGTGGTCTCGCTCGTCGTCTCCTTGGCGGACGGCACCTCCGACACCACCTCCGGCACCACCTCCGACGTCTCCGTCGTGTACGTCGTGGTCTCCTCGGTCTCCTCGGTCACGTCGGTGGAAGGCACGGACGTCAGCTCCGACGTCACGGTCGTGAACGTCGTCTCCGTGGTCTCGCTCGTCGTCTCCTTGGCGGACGGCACCTCCGACACCACCTCCGACACCACCTCCGTCGTCTCCGTCGTGTACGTCGTGGTCTCCTCGGTCTCCTCGGTCACGTCGGTGGAAGGCACGGACGTCAGCTCCGACGTCACGGTCGTGAACGTCGTCTCCGTGGTCTCGCTCGTCGTCTCCTGGGCGGACGGCACCTCCGACACCACCTCCGACACCACCTCCGACGTCTCCGTCGTGTACGTCGTGGTCTCCTCGGTCTCCTCGGTCTCCTCGGTCACGTCGGTGGAAGGCACGGACGTCAGCTCCGACGTCACGGTCGTGAACGTCGTCTCCGTGGTCTCGCTCGTCGTCTCCTTGGCGGACGGCACCTCCGACACCACCTCCGACACCACCTCCGACGTCTCCGTCGTGTATGTCGTGGTCTCCTCGGTCTCCTCGGTCACGTCGGTGGAAGGCACGGACGTCAGCTCCGACGTCACGGTCGTGAACGTCGTCTCCGTGGTCTCGCTCGTCGTCTCCTTGGCGGACGGCACCTCCGACACCACCTCCGACACCACCTCCGACGTCTCCGTCGTGTATGTCGTGGTCTCCTCGGTCTCCTCGGTCTCCTCGGTCTCCTCGGTCACGTCCGTGGAAGGCACGTACGTCAGCTCCGACGTCACCGTCGTGAACGTCGTCTCCGTGGTCTCGCTCGTCGTCTCCTTGGCGGACGGCACCTCCGACACCACCTCCGACACCACCTCCGACGTCTCCGTCGTGTACGTCGTGGTCTCCTCGGTCTCCTCGGTCACGTCGGTGGAAGGCACGGACGTCAGCTCCGACGTCACGGTCGTGAACGTCGTCTCCGTGGTCTCGCTCGTCGTCTCCTTGGCGGACGGCACCTCCGACACCACCTCCGACACCACCTCCGACGTCTCCGTCGTGTACGTCGTGGTCTCCTCGGTCTCCTCGGTCTCCTCGGTCACGTCGGTGGAAGGCACGGACGTCAGCTCCGACGTCACGGTCGTGAACGTCGTCTCCGTGGTCTCGCTCGTCGTCTCCTTGGCGGACGGCACCTCCGACACCACCTCCGACACCACCTCCGACGTCTCCGTCGTGTACGTCATGGTCTCCTCGGTCTCCTCGGTCTCCTCGGTCACGTCGGTGGAAGGCACGGACGTCAGCTCCGACGTCACGGTCGTGAACGTCGTCTCCGTGGTCTCGCTCGTCGTCTCCTTGGCGGACGGCACCTCCGACACCACCTCCGACACCACCTCCGACGTCTCCGTCGTGTACGTCGTGGTCTCCTCGGTCTCCTCGGTCTCCTCGGTCACGTCGGTGGAAGGCACGGACGTCAGCTCCGACGTCACGGTCGTGAACGTCGTCCCCGTGGTCTCGCTCGTCGTCTCCTGGGCGGACGGCACCTCCGACACCACCTCCGACACCACCTCCGACATCTCCGTCGTGTACGTCGTGGTCTCCTCGGTCTCCTCGGTCACGTCGGTGGAAGGCACGGACGTCAGCTCCGACGTCACGGTCGTAAACGTCGTCTCCGTGGCCTCGCTCGTCGTCTCCTTGGCGGACGGCACCTCCGACACCACCTCCGACACCACCTCCGACGTCTCCGTCGTGTACGTCGTGGTCTCCTCGGTCTCCTCGGTCACGTCGGTGGAAGGCACGGACGTCAGCTCCGACGTCACGGTCGTGAACGTCGTCTCCGTGGTCTCGCTCGTCGTCTCCTTGGCGGACGGCACCTCCGACACCACCTCCGACGCCACCTCCGACGTCTCCGTCGTGTACGTCGTGGTCTCCTCGGTCTCCTCGGTCTCCTCGGTCACGTCGGTGGAAGGCACGGACGTCAGCTCCGACGTCACGGTCGTGAACGTCGTCTCCGTGGTCTCGCTCGTCGTCTCCTTGGCGGACGGCACCTCCGACACCACCTCCGACACCACCTCCGACGTCTCCGTCGTGTACGTCGTGGTCTCCTCGGTCTCCTCGGTCTCCTCGGTCACGTCGGTGGAAGGCACGGACGTCAGCTCCGACGTCACGGTCGTGAACGTCGTCTCCGTGGTCTCGCTCGTCGTCTCCTTGGCGGACGGCACCTCCGACACCACCTCCGACACCACCTCCGACGTCTCCGTCGTGTACGTCGTGGTCTCCTCGGTCTCCTCGGTCTCCTCGGTCACGTCGGTGGAAGGCACGGACGTCAGCTCCGACGTCACGGTCGTAAACGTCGTCTCCGTGGTCTCGCTCGTCGTCTCCTTGGCGGACGGCACCTCCGACACCACCTCCGACACCACCTCCGACGTCTCCGTCGTGTACGTCGTGGTCTCCTCGGTCTCCTCGGTCTCCTCGGTCACGTCGGTGGAAGGCACGGACGTCAGCTCCGACGTCACGGTCGTGAACGTCGTCTCCGTGGTCTCGCTCGTCGTCTCCTTGGCGGACGGCACCTCCGACACCACCTCCGACACCACCTCCGACGTCTCCGTCGTGTACGTCGTGGTCTCCTCGGTCTCCTCGGTCTCCTCGGTCACGTCGGTGGAAGGCACGGACGTCAGCTCCGACGTCACGGTCGTGAACGTCGTCTCCGTGGTCTCGCTCATCGTCTCCTTGTCGGACGGCACCTCCGACACCACCTCCGACACCACCTCCGACGTCTCCGTCGTGTACGTCGTGGTCTCCTCGGTCTCCTCGGTCACGTCGGTGGAAGGCACGGACTTCAGCTCCGACGTCACGGTCGTGAACGTCGTCTCCGTGGTCTCGCTCATCGTCTCCTTGGCGGACGGCACCTCCGACACCACCTCCGACACCACCTCCGACGTCTCCGTCGTGTACGTCGTGGTCTCCTCGGTCTCCTCGGTCTCCTCGGTCACGTCGGTGGAAGGCACGGACGTCAGCTCCGACGTCACGGTCGTGAACGTCGTCTCCGTGGTCTCGCTCGTCGTCTCCTGGGCGGACGGCACCTCCGACACCACCTCCGACACCACCTCCGACGTCTCCGTCGTGTACGTCGTGGTCTCCTCGGTCTCCTCGGTCTCCTCGGTCACGTCGGTGGAAGGCACGGACGTCAGCTCCGACGTCACGGTCGTGAACGTCGTCTCCGTGGTCTCGCTCGTCGTCTCCTGGGCGGACGGCACCTCCGACACCACCTCCGACACCACCTCCGACGTCTCCGTCGTGTACGTCGTGGTCTCCTCGGTCTCCTCGGTCACGTCGGTGGAAGGCACGGACGTCAGCTCCGACGTCACGGTCGTGAACGTCGTCTCCGTGGTCTCGCTCGTCGTCTCCTGGGCGGACGGCACCTCCGACACCACCTCCGACACCACCTCCGACGTCTCCGTCGTGTACGTCGTGGTCTCCTCGGTCTCCTCGGTCTCCTCGGTCACGTCGGTGGAAGGCACGGACGTCAGCTCCGACGTCACGGTCGTGAACGTCGTCCCCGTGGTCTCGCTCGTCGTCTCCTGGGCGGACGGCACCTCCGACACCACCTCCGACACCACCTCCGACGTCTCCGTCGTGTACGTCGTGGTCTCCTCGGTCTCCTCGGTCTCCTCGGTCACGTCGGTGGAAGGCACGGACGTCAGCTCCGACGTCACGGTCGTGAACGTCGTCTCCGTGGTCTCGCTCGTCGTCTCCTTGGCGGACGGCACCTCCGACACCACCTCCGACACCACCTCCGACGTCTCCGTCGTGTACGTCGTGGTCTCCTCGGTCTCCTCGGTCTCCTCGGTCACGTCGGTGGAAGGCACGGACGTCAGCTCCGACGTCACGGTCGTGAACGTCGTCTCCGTGGTCTCGCTCGTCGTCTCCTTGGCGGACGGCACCTCCGACACCACCTCCGGCACCACCTCCGACGTCTCCGTCGTGTACGTCGTGGTCTCCTCGGTCTCCTCGGTCTCCTCGGTCACGTCGGTGGAAGGAAGGGACATCAGCTCCGACGTCACGGTCGTGAACGTCGTCTCCGTGGTCTCGCTCGTCGTCTCCTGGCGGACGGCACCTCCGACACCACCTCCGACACCACCTCCGACGTCTCCGTCGTGTACGTCGTGGTCTCCTCGGTCTCCTCGGTCACGTCGGTGGAAGGCACGGACGTCAGCTCCGACGTCACGGTCGTGAACGTCGTCTCCGTTGTCTCGCTCGTCGTCTCATTGGCTGACGGCACCTACGTCACCCCCTCCGACTCCAGCTCCGACGTCTCCGTCGTGTACGTCGTAGTCTCCTCGGTCTCCTCGGTCACGTCGGTGGAAGGCAGGGACGTCAGCTCCGACGTCTCGGGCGTGCACGTCGTGTCCGTGGTCTCGCTGGTCGTCTCCTTGGCGGACGGCACCTCCGACACCACCTCCGACGTCTCCGTCGTGTACGTCGTGGTCTCCTCGGTCTCCTCGGTCTCCTCGGTCACGTCGGTGGAAGGCACGGACGTCAGCTCCGACGTCACGGTCGTGAACGTCGTCTCCGTGGTCTCGCTCGTCGTCTCCTTGGCGGACGGCACCTCCGACACCACCTCCGACACCACCTCCGACGTCTCCGTCGTGTACGCCGTGGTCTCCTCGGTCTCCTCGGTCTCCTCGGTCACGTCGGTGGAAGGCACGGACATCAGCTCCGACGTCACGGTCGTGAACGTCGTCTCCGTGGTCTCGCTCGTCGTCTCCTGGGCGGACGGCACCTCCGACACCACCTCCGACACCACCTCCGACGTCTCCGTCGTGTACGTCGTAGTCTCCTCGGTCTCCTCGGTCACGTCGGTGGAAGGCACGGACGTCAGCTCCGACGTCACGGTCGTAAACGTCGTCTCCGTGGTCTCGCTCGTCGTCTCCTTGGCGGACGGCACCTCCGACACCACCTCCGACACCACCTCCGACGTCTCCGTCGTGTACGTCGTGGTCTCCTCGGTCTCCTCGGTCACGTCGGTGGAAGGCACGGACATCAGCTCCGACGTCACGGTCGTGAACGTCGTCTCCCTGGTCTCGCTCGTCGTCTCCTTGGCGGACGGCACCTCCGACACCACCTCCGACACCACCTCCGACGTCACCGTCGTGTACGTCGTGGTCTCCTCGGTCTCCTCGGTCTCCTCGGTCACGTCGGTGGAAGGCACGGACTTCAGCTCCGACGTCACGGTCGTGAACGTCGTCTCCCTGGTCTCGCTCGTCGTCTCCTGGGCGGACGGCACCTCCGACACCACCTCCGACACCACCTCCGACGTCTCCGTCGTGTACGTCGTGGTCTCCTCGGTCTCCTCGGTCACGTCGGTGGAAGGCACGGACGTCAGCTCCGACGTCACGGTCGTGAACGTCGTCTCCGTGGTCTCGCTCGTCGTCTCCTGGGCGGACGGCACCTCCGACACCACCTCCGACACCACCTCCGACGTCTCCGTCGTGTACGTCGTGGTCTCCTCGGTCTCCTCGGTCACGTCGGTGGAAGGCACGGACGTCAGCTCCGACGTCACGGTCGTGAACGTCGTCCCCGTGGTCTCGCTCGTCGTCTCCTGGGCGGACGGCACCTCCGACACCACCTCCGACACCACCTCCGACGTCTCCGTCGGGTACGTCGTGGTCTCCTCGGTCTCCTCGGTCACGTCGGTGGAAGGCACGGACGTCAGCTCCGACGTCACGGTCGTGAACGTCGTCTCCGTGGTCTCGCTCGTCGTCTCCTTGGCGGACGGCACCTCCGACGTCTCCGTCGTGTACGTCGTGGTCTCCTCGGTCTCCTCGGTCTCCTCGGTCACGTCGGTGGAAGGCACGGACATCAGCTCCGACGTCACGGTCGTGAACGTCGTCTCCGTGGTCTCGCTCGTCGTCTCCTTGGGCGGACGGCACCTCCGACACCACCTCCGACACCACCTCCGACGTCTCCGTCGTGTACGTCGTGGTCTCCTCGGTCTCCTCGGTCACGTCGGTGGAAGGCACGGACGTCAGCTCCGACGTCACGGTCGTGAACGTCGTCTCCATGGTCTCGCTCGTCGTCTCCTGGGCGGACGGCACCTCCGACACCACCTCCGACACCACCTCCGACGTCTCCGTCGTGTACGTCGTGGTCTCCTCGGTCTCCTCGGTCACGTCGGTGGAAGGCACGGACGTCAGCTCCGACGTCACGGTCGTGAACGTCGTCTCCGTGGTCTCGCTCGTCGTCTCCTGGGCGGACGGCACCTCCGACACCACCTCCGACACCACCTCCGACGTCTCCGTCGTGTACGTCGTGGTCTCCTCGGTCTCCTCGGTCACGTCGGTGGAAGGCACGGACATCAGCTCCGACGTCACGGTCGTGAACGTCGTCTCCGTGGTCTCGCTCGTCGTCTCCTTGGCGGACGGCACCTCCGACACCACCTCCGACACCACCTCCGACGTCTCTGTCGTGTACGTCGTGGTCTCCTCGGTCACGTCGGTCTCCTCGGTCACGTCGGTGAAAGGCACGGACGTCAGCTCCGACGTCACGGTCGTGAACGTCGTCTCCGTGGTCTCGCTCGTCGTCTCCTGGGCGGACGGCACCTCCGACACCACCTCCGACACCACCTCCGACGTCTCCGTCGTGTACGCCGTGGTCTCCTCGGTCTCCTCGGTCATGTCGGTGGAAGGCACGGACATCAGCTCCGACGTCACGGTCGTGAACGTCGTCTCCGTGGTCTCGCTCGTCGTCTCCTTGGCGGACGGCACCTCCGACACCACCTCCGACACCACCTCCGACGTCTCCGTCGTGTACGTCGTGGTCTCCTCGGTCACGTCAGTGGAAGGCACGAAGGTTCGGACAGAGGCTGCTTCGACAAGATCCTCGTCAAATATTTCGTATTCCTCGACATATTCGATTACCTCGACTTCGTCGTCAACGCTTGTTTCAGTTTTTTCGTGTACCTCCGTCGCCACGGTCGTGCTCGTCGTGCCGTCCGTGGACTCGGTCTCCGTGGTCGTCTCCACCTCGACCGTCGTCACCAGCGCGCCCGTGCTAGACTTCACGGTGCGCCTCGTCGTGCGGATCGTCTTGGTCACGATGCTGCCGTCGGCCTCCTCCGAGCGGAACACCTCGGTCTTCACCGACTCGCCCGGCGACGAGCCAGCCTGCTCCGTCACGCTCACGGCGGTAGCGTCCGACGCAGACGTCGTCGTCGTGAGGCTGCTCTCCTCCGTCTCCGTCTCCTCGCGAGTCTCCGTCGCCACGGTCGTGCTCGTCGTGCCGTCCGTGGACTCGGTCTCCGTGGTCGTCTCCACCTCGACCGTCGTCACCAGCGCGCCCGTGCTAGACTTCACGGTGCGCCTCGTCGTGCGGATCGTCTTGGTCACGATGCTGCCGTCGGCCTCCTCCGAGCGGAACACCTCGGTCTTCACCGACTCGCCCGGCGACGAGCCAGCCTGCTCCGTCACGCTCACGGCGGTAGCGTCCGACGCAGACGTCGTCGTCGTGAGGCTGCTCTCCTCCGTCTCCGTCTCCTCGCGAGTCTCCGTCGCCACGGTCGTGCTCGTCGTGCCGTCCGTGGACTCGGTCTCCGTGGTCGTCTCCACCTCGACCGTCGTCACCAGCGCGCCCGTGCTAGACTTCACGGTGCGCCTCGTCGTGCGGATCGTCTTGGTCACGATGCTGCCGTCGGCCTCCTCCGAGCGGAACACCTCGGTCTTCACCGACTCGCCCGGCGACGAGCCAGCCTGCTCCGTCACGCTCACGGCGGTAGCGTCCGACGCAGACGTCGTCGTCGTGAGGCTGCTCTCCTCCGTCTCCGTCTCCTCGCGAGTCTCCGTCGCCACGGTCGTGCTCGTCGTGCCGTCCGTGGACTCGGTCTCCGTGGTCGTCTCCACCTCGACCGTCGTCACCAGCGCGCCCGTGCTAGACTTCACGGTGCGCCTCGTCGTGCGGATCGTCTTGGTCACGATGCTGCCGTCGGCCTCCTCCGAGCGGAACACCTCGGTCTTCACCGACTCGCCCGGCGACGAGCCAGCCTGCTCCGTCACGCTCACGGCGGTAGCGTCCGACGCAGACGTCGTCGTCGTGAGGCTGCTCTCCTCCGTCTCCGTCTCCTCGCGAGTCTCCGTCGCCACGGTCGTGCTCGTCGTGCCGTCCGTGGACTCGGTCTCCGTGGTCGTCTCCACCTCGACCGTCGTCACCAGCGCGCCCGTGCTAGACTTCACGGTGCGCCTCGTCGTGCGGATCGTCTTGGTCACGATGCTGCCGTCGGCCTCCTCCGAGCGGAACACCTCGGTCTTCACCGACTCGCCCGGCGACGAGCCAGCCTGCTCCGTCACGCTCACGGCGGTAGCGTCCGACGCAGACGTCGTCGTCGTGAGGCTGCTCTCCTCCGT
Source organism: Phytophthora melonis (assembly GCA_024211575.1). Lineage (NCBI taxonomy): Eukaryota > Oomycota > Peronosporomycetes > Peronosporales > Peronosporaceae > Phytophthora > Phytophthora melonis. The sequence goes on along the minus strand of JAMXKT010000038.1, from coordinate 4,383,945 downwards.
CTCCGTCTCCTCGCGAGTCTCCGTCGCCACGGTCGTGCTCGTCGTGCCGTCCGTGGACTCGGTCTCCGTGGTCGTCTCCACCTCGACCGTCGTCACCAGCGCGCCCGTGCTAGACTTCACGGTGCGCCTCGTCGTGCGGATCGTCTTGGTCACGATGCTGCCGTCGGCCTCCTCCGAGCGGAACACCTCGGTCTTCACCGACTCGCCCGGCGACGAGCCAGCCTGCTCCGTCACGCTCACGGCGGTAGCGTCCGACGCAGACGTCGTCGTCGTGAGGCTGCTCTCCTCCGTCTCCGTCTCCTCGCGAGTCTCCGTCGCCACGGTCGTGCTCGTCGTGCCGTCCGTGGACTCGGTCTCCGTGGTCGTCTCCACCTCGACCGTCGTCACCAGCGCGCCCGTGCTAGACTTCACGGTGCGCCTCGTCGTGCGGATCGTCTTGGTCACGATGCTGCCGTCGGCCTCCTCCGAGCGGAACACCTCGGTCTTCACCGACTCGCCCGGCGACGAGCCAGCCTGCTCTGTCACGCTCACGGCGGTAGCGTCCGACGCAGACGTCGTCGTCGTGAGGCTGCTCTCCTCCGTCTCCGTCTCCTCGCGAGTCTCCGTCGCCACGGTCGTGCTCGTCGTGCCGTCCGTGGACTCGGTCTCCGTGGTCGTCTCCACCTCGACCGTCGTCACCAGCGCGCCCGTGCTAGACTTCACGGTGCGCCTCGTCGTGCGGATCGTCTTGGTCACGATGCTGCCGTCGGCCTCCTCCGAGCGGAACACCTCGGTCTTCACCGACTCGCCCGGCGACGAGCCAGCCTGCTCCGTCACGCTCACGGCGGTAGCGTCCGACGCAGACGTCGTCGTCGTGAGGCTGCTCTCCTCCGTCTCCGTCTCCTCGCGAGTCTCCGTCGCCACGGTCGTGCTCGTCGTGCCGTCCGTGGACTCGGTCTCCGTGGTCGTCTCCACCTCGACCGTCGTCACCAGCGCGCCCGTGCTAGACTTCACGGTGCGCCTCGTCGTGCGGATCGTCTTGGTCACGATGCTGCCGTCGGCCTCCTCCGAGCGGAACACCTCGGTCTTCACCGACTCGCCCGGCGACGAGCCAGCCTGCTCCGTCACGCTCACGGCGGTAGCGTCCGACGCAGACGTCGTCGTCGTGAGGCTGCTCTCCTCCGTCTCCGTCTCCTCGCGAGTCTCCGTCGCCACGGTCGTGCTCGTCGTGCCGTCCGTGGACTCGGTCTCCGTGGTCGTCTCCACCTCGACCGTCGTCACCAGCGCGCCCGTGCTAGACTTCACGGTGCGCCTCGTCGTGCGGATCGTCTTGGTCACGATGCTGCCGTCGGCCTCCTCCGAGCGGAACACCTCGGTCTTCACCGACTCGCCCGGCGACGAGCCAGCCTGCTCCGTCACGCTCACGGCGGTAGCGTCCGACGCAGACGTCGTCGTCGTGAGGCTGCTCTCCTCCGTCTCCGTCTCCTCGCGAGTCTCCGTCGCCACGGTCGTGCTCGTCGTGCCGTCCGTGGACTCGGTCTCCGTGGTCGTCTCCACCTCGACCGTCGTCACCAGCGCGCCCGTGCTAGACTTCACGGTGCGCCTCGTCGTGCGGATCGTCTTGGTCACGATGCTGCCGTCGGCCTCCTCCGAGCGGAACACCTCGGTCTTCACCGACTCGCCCGGCGACGAGCCAGCCTGCTCCGTCACGCTCACGGCGGTAGCGTCCGACGCAGACGTCGTCGTCGTGAGGCTGCTCTCCTCCGTCTCCGTCTCCTCGCGAGTCTCCGTCGCCACGGTCGTGCTCGTCGTGCCGTCCGTGGACTCGGTCTCCGTGGTCGTCTCCACCTCGACCGTCGTCACCAGCGCGCCCGTGCTAGACTTCACGGTGCGCCTCGTCGTGCGGATCGTCTTGGTCACGATGCTGCCGTCGGCCTCCTCCGAGCGGAACACCTCGGTCTTCACCGACTCGCCCGGCGACGAGCCAGCCTGCTCCGTCACGCTCACGGCGGTAGCGTCCGACGCAGACGTCGTCGTCGTGAGGCTGCTCTCCTCCGTCTCCGTCTCCTCGCGAGTCTCCGTCGCCACGGTCGTGCTCGTCGTGCCGTCCGTGGACTCGGTCTCCGTGGTCGTCTCCACCTCGACCGTCGTCACCAGCGCGCCCGTGCTAGACTTCACGGTGCGCCTCGTCGTGCGGATCGTCTTGGTCACGATGCTGCCGTCGGCCTCCTCCGAGCGGAACACCTCGGTCTTCACCGACTCGCCCGGCGACGAGCCAGCCTGCTCCGTCACGCTCACGGCGGTAGCGTCCGACGCAGACGTCGTCGTCGTGAGGCTGCTCTCCTCCGTCTCCGTCTCCTCGCGAGTCTCCGTCGCCACGGTCGTGCTCGTCGTGCCGTCCGTGGACTCGGTCTCCGTGGTCGTCTCCACCTCGACCGTCGTCACCAGCGCGCCCGTGCTAGACTTCACGGTGCGCCTCGTCGTGCGGATCGTCTTGGTCACGATGCTGCCGTCGGCCTCCTCCGAGCGGAACACCTCGGTCTTCACCGACTCGCCCGGCGACGAGCCAGCCTGCTCCGTCACGCTCACGGCGGTAGCGTCCGACGCAGACGTCGTCGTCGTGAGGCTGCTCTCCTCCGTCTCCGTCTCCTCGCGAGTCTCCGTCGCCACGGTCGTGCTCGTCGTGCCGTCCGTGGACTCGGTCTCCGTGGTCGTCTCCACCTCGACCGTCGTCACCAGCGCGCCCGTGCTAGACTTCACGGTGCGCCTCGTCGTGCGGATCGTCTTGGTCACGATGCTGCCGTCGGCCTCCTCCGAGCGGAACACCTCGGTCTTCACCGACTCGCCCGGCGACGAGCCAGCCTGCTCCGTCACGCTCACGGCGGTAGCGTCCGACGCAGACGTCGTCGTCGTGAGGCTGCTCTCCTCCGTCTCCGTCTCCTCGCGAGTCTCCGTCGCCACGGTCGTGCTCGTCGTGCCGTCCGTGGACTCGGTCTCCGTGGTCGTCTCCACCTCGACCGTCGTCACCAGCGCGCCCGTGCTAGACTTCACGGTGCGCCTCGTCGTGCGGATCGTCTTGGTCACGATGCTGCCGTCGGCCTCCTCCGAGCGGAACACCTCGGTCTTCACCGACTCGCCCGGCGACGAGCCAGCCTGCTCCGTCACGCTCACGGCGGTAGCGTCCGACGCAGACGTCGTCGTCGTGAGGCTGCTCTCCTCCGTCTCCGTCTCCTCGCGAGTCTCCGTCGCCACGGTCGTGCTCGTCGTGCCGTCCGTGGACTCGGTCTCCGTGGTCGTCTCCACCTCGACCGTCGTCACCAGCGCGCCCGTGCTAGACTTCACGGTGCGCCTCGTCGTGCGGATCGTCTTGGTCACGATGCTGCCGTCGGCCTCCTCCGAGCGGAACACCTCGGTCTTCACCGACTCGCCCGGCGACGAGCCAGCCTGCTCCGTCACGCTCACGGCGGTAGCGTCCGACGCAGACGTCGTCGTCGTGAGGCTGCTCTCCTCCGTCTCCGTCTCCTCGCGAGTCTCCGTCGCCACGGTCGTGCTCGTCGTGCCGTCCGTGGACTCGGTCTCCGTGGTCGTCTCCACCTCGACCGTCGTCACCAGCGCGCCCGTGCTGGACTTCACGGTGCGCCTCGTCGTGCGGATCGTCTTGGTCACGATGCTGCCGTCGGCCTCCTCCGAGCGGAACACCTCGGTCTTCACCGACTCGCCCGGCGACGAGCCAGCCTGCTCCGTCACGCTCACGGCGGTAGCGTCCGACGCAGACGTCGTCGTCGTGAGGCTGCTCTCCTCCGTCTCCGTCTCCTCGCGAGTCTCCGTCGCCACGGTCGTGCTCGTCGTGCCGTCCGTGGACTCGGTCTCCGTGGTCGTCTCCACCTCGACCGTCGTCACCAGCGCGCCCGTGCTAGACTTCACGGTGCGCCTCGTCGTGCGGATCGTCTTGGTCACGATGCTGCCGTCGGGCTCCTCCGAGCGGAACACCTCGGTCTTCACCGACTCGCCCGGCGACGAGCCAGCCTGCTCCGTCACGCTCACGGCGGTAGCGTCCGACGCAGACGTCGTCGTCGTGAGGCTGCTCTCCTCCGTCTCCGTCTCCTCGCGAGTCTCCGTCGCCACGGTCGTGCTTGTCGTGCCGTCCGTGGACTCGGTCTCCGTGGTCGTCTCCACCTCGACCGTCGTCACCAGCGCGCCCGTGCTAGACTTCACGGTGCGCCTCGTCGTGCGGATCGTCTTGGTCACGATGCTGCCGTCGGTCTCCTCCGAGCGGAACACCTCGGTCTTCACCGACTCGCCCGGCGACGAGCCAGCCTTCTCGGTCATGCTGCTGTTTGTTTCATTGAAGGCTACGTCGTGCTCTTTTTGGGTTGAGAAAGTTCCTGCGAACGGGTACTGCTGTCGTGATGGCATGGATCCTGACGATCCAGCTACTAGTGCTGCATCGTCGGCAAACCGCATGAGTACAGCAACGTTTTTCACAAAGTGGCTGCCACTGCCGTCGGGTTTGCCCCCAGCGGGCACCAAGATACGGTAACGATCTTCCTGCTCTGGTGCCAGGTTGAGCAGGAATTGGCCGACTCGCATGCCCGGAGTGCACTGGTAGCCCAAGTCGCAGAAGTACTCCACGACGTCTTCCCCAGCCCCATGATAAGCCACTTCGCCGTTCTTGAGAACAAGAAGGTCGTCAAACACTTGGAATGCGTCAGTCCTTGAGTGCCCGAGCATGGACACCGCTACCTCCTTGCGCAAACGGTTCTCGTTGTCGAACCCTTGGGTAATCTCGTCCATAATGAGCAGGTTCTTCTTGCCAACATCGTGTGCAAGCAGTTGCACCGCCACCACTGGATAGTGGACTGCCAGCTGCGCTACCACCTCCCAGCACATCTTACTCTCGTCGCTTGACTCACCACTGAAAAGCTCCGGGCGGAACTCGGTAAAACTTTCACGACAAAACGCACGCGCACACTCCAGCAGATCCGTCGTGGAGAGCGTCTCGACGCGCTTCTCCTGGCGGCCCAGATACGACACAAAGTGCGGGTGCCACTGCTTGTGGTGCTTTCGCTTTTTCCCAAACATGAACGCACGGCGACCCTCCTGCTTACTTTCCACGTCATCGTCAAGAGCAGCCTGGGCCTTCTCCTCCGTTTCGGAGATCGAGCTGCTGCTGCCAATCTCCGTGTGCGTCTCCGTGGACACGCTGGTGCTCGTAGCACCGTCCTCGGTCTCCGTCTCCGTCGTCGTTTGAACCTCGACCGTAGTCGTGGCAACGCCGTTGGTGACCACCGTACGTCTCGTGGTGCGCACTGTCTTGGTCACGACGCGGCCGTCGTCCTCGACCGAGCGGAACACCTGCGTCTGGACGTCGTCTCCAGCCTCCCCGGCAGCAGCCTCGCCGTCGGAGAAGGTTGCGACTTGGCCGGACACGGTCTCCGTGCTCGTCTCCGTGGCGACCGCCGTGCTCTTCGCGCCGTCCTTGGTCTCCGTCTCGGTCGTGGTCTGCACCTCAGTGGACGTCACGTAGTCTCCCTCGTCGGACCGTGTCGTGGTCCTCGTCGTGCGCACCGTCGTGGTCACGACGCTGCCGTCCGCCTGCTCGGAGCGGTACACCTGCGTCTGCACGTCAGTGCCCTCCTGGGCTGCGCGCCCGCCCCGGCCGTCTTGTTCTCGCCCGCGTAGTGGTCCTCGATCAGGTCGACGCGCGCGCGCTCGCCGCTCGTCGAAGCTCAGGACCTTCTGGCTGCTGCCCGTATCCGCGAAGCCGAAGCTCGGGCGCGCGCCGTCTCCGTCGCTGCTCAGTCGCGCCGTCTTGCGGTCGCCCTCGTCCTTGCTGTTGGGGCTGCCCATGCCCATCGACGCGTTGGGTCTCCTTCGCTCGCTCTCCTGCTCCGCTGCAATCTCCAAAGTGAAGTGAAAGCAGCTCGCAAATCTTTCGACAGGTGTAGCCATCAGGGGCGGGCCAATCCGCGTACCGCCGCGAAATCAGGGCCAAGAAGCTCGAGAAGCTCGAGAAGCTCGAGAGCAGTAACGATCTCATTTGGGGGCGGCGCGGGCCAGTTCCAGGGCGGCGAACGCTGGCGAGGCGTCAGAAGGTTGGGCTCGCACTTGACGCCCAGGACGTGATCTCGGTGAAGGGCGAGAAGTGTCTGCTTCGGTGGCGTCAAATGTGTGCTCTTGTGCACTACTGCAATAGTGCCCGAAGCTCGCTTACATTGCTGGTAGCCGCAGATCCAATGTACATGTACTACGCGCACATTGCTTCAAGCGCAGCATTACCGCTATTGTCACCATGACCGGCTCGAAGCCTAGTGCATGCGTATGAGGTAGACTCGTCGAGGTGCTAGCACCTCGAGTCAAGGCTCGACAAGTCCATATTGCACTCAATCTTTTTCTACCCGTGACGACCGCGTCCGGCGTAGCAGACACAAGACCCTACGAAACGAGCGGCCTACCCCGCGCCACCACCAAGGACGCTCGTCAGTCGTCCCGGCCCGCGATCCTGCCTGGCCTCGACCGTCGCATGGCGTCCGCCCCTTGCGTAGCCTGAAGGAACGTTCTCGCAGGCTGCTAGTGTCCGTCGCCAGGCCTTTCACCCTTCCATTAAGAAGACCTGCAGCACGTACATGTTCACCACGGCGGCAGCGGCCTCGACGTCGGGCGAACACGAATGCAATGGCCGTCGGCACCGGGAGCGAGCGAGCGAGCGAGCGGCGCCTTCAACATCATATTCTAGCTCGGGCCAGCTGCGGCAACTGAGACCGGAGTCGCTGGCCGCGGACTCTCTCGCCTGCAGTGCTGGTCACCAACCGAGCCTGCCGGCCGCCACGACCAGGGTCATCAAACGAGGCGCGCCTCACCCAGCAATGATGCTGGTCAGCGGTGCAGGCCAGCGCCTCTCCGAACTCGGTCTCCGCGCTGACCCCTAGTGTCGGGGCAAACGATGCGGTCACTGCGGCCGCACACACGGTCGAGGCACCATGGCCATCGCCGCCACCACGCCGCCCGCCTCCATGCCGCCGCGAGCCAAGCTGCCGCATCGAGCTGTGAGCAGCATGCACGCCGCGGTGCCGGCCCGGACATCGTCTCCATAGCCGCGGTGCGAGCATAGAGCTTGCACCTGGCTTCGCTACGCCGAGACTTGTAATTGGTCGAGGGCTTCAAACCTGATTTGCACATGAACACAGAATGATGGAGTTGGCGAGGCGCATCACATGGGCGCCCGTCCATGCCCGCTTCCCGAGCCAATTGACGTGTGGCTCGACGATCTTCCTTCGCGCTTGAAGGCCTCCCTCCTTCACATTCGCTTTTGCGCGCTCGGGAGCAGTCGAGTGCGGACGGGCGAGAGCAAGCCGATCCACCGCGCAGCGCAGCGTGTTGTGTGTGTGTCCAGTGTTGAGTGTTGAGTGTCTCGCGTGAACAGCCATGGGCGGCGCCGAATCGGCCGAAATGGACCCCAAGCAGAAGAAGGCGGCGGCGGCGGCGGCGGCCAAGCAGACGCAGGTGACGAAGACGGTGGAGGGCGGCGTGACCACGTACACGACCGCGACCTCCGCGGGGAAGACGCCCGTCACGGACTTCGAGGCCGTGAGCGAGCGGAAGAGTAGCGGCAAGACGCCGCACGAGCCCGAGACGGAGCCGGGCGACCCCAGCAAGACGCCCGCGGCCGGCGCAGAGGACGTCAAGACCGAGGTCTTCCGCACGGAGGAGCCCGACGGATGCATCGTCGTCAAGACCGTGAAGACCACGCGGCGCATGACCATGAGCCCGACCGGCGAGCCCGTCACGTCGGTTGAGGTAGAGACGACCACGGAGACGACGGCCACCAACGGGGAAACAACAACGTCAGTCAAGACCGAAACGACGACGGAAATGGAGGGCAAGAGCATCCACCAGGGCCACAGCACTGCGGGCCAGGGTGCAACTTCAACTACGCAGCAATCAGCCGGTGCCACCCGCTCCATTAAGGATGCTGGCACTCCAGCGGAGACGGTGCAGACGGAGGTGTTCCAGTCGCAGGAGGCCGACGGCAGCATCGTGACCAAGACGGTGAAGACGACGACGCGTATCTCCAAGTCCACCAGCGGCGAGCTGGTGCGCACGATCGAGGTGGAGACCACGACGGAGACGGAGACGACCTCCGGCGAGAAGAGCACGACCGTGGAGACGGAGACGCGTGAGGAGACGGAGACCGAGGAGAGCGCGGTGACGTCCGGCAGCACGACGTCGGTGTCGGGCGGTCGCGCCATCCGCTCGACCGTGGAGGCCGGCGCGGCCCCGGGCGAGTCGGTGCAGACGGAGGTGTTCCAGTCGCAGGAGGCCGACGGCAGCATCGTGACCAAGACGGTGAAGACGACGACGCGTATCTCCAAGTCCACCAGCGGCGAGCTGGTGCGCACGATCGAGGTGGAGACCACGACGGAGACGGAGACGACCTCCGGCGAGAAGAGCACGACCGTGGAGACGGAGACGCGTGAGGAGACGGAGACCGAGGAGAGCGCGGTGACGTCCGGCAGCACGACGTCGGTGTCGGGCGGTCGCGCCATCCGCTCGACCGTGGAGGCCGGCGCGCCCCCGGGCGAGTCGGTGCAGACGGAGGTGTTCCAGTCGCAGGAGGCCGACGGCAGCATCGTGACCAAGACGGTGAAGACGACGACGCGTATCTCCAAGTCCACCAGCGGCGAGCTGGTGCGCACGATCGAGGTGGAGACCACGACGGAGACGGAGACGACCTCCGGCGAGAAGAGCACGACCGTGGAGACGGAGACGCGTGAGGAGACGGAGACCGAGGAGAGCGCGGTGACGTCCGGCAGCACGACGTCGGTGTCGGGCGGTCGCGCCATCCGCTCGACCGTGGAGGCCGGCGCGGCCCCGGGCGAGTCGGTGCAGACGGAGGTGTTCCAGTCGCAGGAGGCCGACGGCAGCATCGTGACCAAGACGGTGAAGACGACGACGCGTATCTCCAAGTCCACCAGCGGCGAGCTGGTGCGCACGATCGAGGTGGAGACCACGACGGAGACGGAGACGACCTCCGGCGAGAAGAGCACGACCGTGGAGACGGAGACGCGTGAGGAGACGGAGACCGAGGAGAGCGCGGTGACGTCCGGCAGCACGACGTCGGTGTCGGGCGGTCGCGCCATCCGCTCGACCGTGGAGGCCGGCGCGGCCCCGGGCGAGTCGGTGCAGACGGAGGTGTTCCAGTCGCAGGAGGCCGACGGCAGCATCGTGACCAAGACGGTGAAGACGACGACGCGTATCTCCAAGTCCACCAGCGGCGAGCTGGTGCGCACGATCGAGGTGGAGACCACGACGGAGACGGAGACGACCTCCGGCGAGAAGAGCACGACCGTGGAGACGGAGACGCGTGAGGAGACGGAGACCGAGGAGAGCGCGGTGACGTCCGGCAGCACGACGTCGGTGTCGGGCGGTCGCGCCATCCGCTCGACCGTGGAGGCCGGCGCGGCCCCGGGCGAGTCGGTGCAGACGGAGGTGTTCCAGTCGCAGGAGGCCGACGGCAGCATCGTGACCAAGACGGTGAAGACGACGACGCGTATCTCCAAGTCCACCAGCGGCGAGCTGGTGCGCACGATCGAGGTGGAGACCACGACGGAGACGGAGACGACCTCCGGCGAGAAGAGCACGACCGTGGAGACGGAGACGCGTGAGGAGACGGAGACCGAGGAGAGCGCGGTGACGTCCGGCAGCACGACGTCGGTGTCGGGCGGTCGCGCCATCCGCTCGACCGTGGAGGCCGGCGCGGCCCCGGGCGAGTCGGTGCAGACGGAGGTGTTCCAGTCGCAGGAGGCCGACGGCAGCATCGTGACCAAGACGGTGAAGACGACGACGCGTATCTCCAAGTCCACCAGCGGCGAGCTGGTGCGCACGATCGAGGTGGAGACCACGACGGAGACGGAGACGACCTCCGGCGAGAAGAGCACGACCGTGGAGACGGAGACGCGTGAGGAGACGGAGACCGAGGAGAGCGCGGTGACGTCCGGCAGCACGACGTCGGTGTCGGGCGGTCGCGCCATCCGCTCGACCGTGGAGGCCGGCGCGGCCCCGGGCGAGTCGGTGCAGACGGAGGTGTTCCAGTCGCAGGAGGCCGACGGCAGCATCGTGACCAAGACGGTGAAGACGACGACGCGTATCTCCAAGTCCACCAGCGGCGAGCTGGTGCGCACGATCGAGGTGGAGACCACGACGGAGACGGAGACGACCTCCGGCGAGAAGAGCACGACCGTGGAGACGGAGACGCGTGAGGAGACGGAGACCGAGGAGAGCGCGGTGACGTCCGGCAGCACGACGTCGGTGTCGGGCGGTCGCGCCATCCGCTCGACCGTGGAGGCCGGCGCGGCCCCGGGCGAGTCGGTGCAGACGGAGGTGTTCCAGTCGCAGGAGGCCGACGGCAGCCTCGTGACCAAGACGGTGAAGACGACGACGCGTATCTCCAAGTCCACCAGCGGCGAGCTGGTGCGCACGATCGAGGTGGAGACCACGACGGAGACGGAGACGACCTCCGGCGAGAAGAGCACGACCGTGGAGACGGAGACGCGTGAGGAGACGGAGACCGAGGAGAGCGCGGTGACGTCCGGCAGCACGATGTCGGTGTCGGGCGGTCGCGCCATCCGCTCGACCGTGGAGGCCGGCGCGGCCCCGGGCGAGTCGGTGCAGACGGAGGTGTTCCAGTCGCAGGAGGCCGACGGCAGCATCGTGACCAAGACGGTGAAGACGACGACGCGTATCTCCAAGTCCACCAGCGGCGAGCTGGTGCGCACGATCGAGGTGGAGACCACGACGGAGACGGAGACGACCTCCGGCGAGAAGAGCACGACCGTGGAGACGGAGACGCGTGAGGAGACGGAGACCGAGGAGAGCGCGGTGACGTCCGGCAGCACGACGTCGGTGTCGGGCGGTCGCGCCATCCGCTCGACCGTGGAGGCCGGCGCGGCCCCGGGCGAGTCGGTGCAGACGGAGGTGTTCCAGTCGCAGGAGGCCGACGGCAGCATCGTGACCAAGACGGTGAAGACGACGACGCGTATCTCCAAGTCCACCAGCGGCGAGCTGGTGCGCACGATCGAGGTGGAGACGACGACGGAGACGGAGACGACCTCCGGCGAGAAGAGCACGACCGTGGAGACGGAGACGCGTGAGGAGACGGAGACCGAGGAGAGCGCGGTGACGTCCGGCAGCACGACGTCGGTGTCGGGCGGTCGCGCCATCCGCTCGACCGTGGAGGCCGGCGCGGCCCCGGGCGAGTCGGTGCAGACGGAGGTGTTCCAGTCGCAGGAGGCCGACGGCAGCATCGTGACCAAGACGGTGAAGACGACGACGCGTATCTCCAAGTCCACCAGCGGCGAGCTGGTGCGCACGATCGAGGTGGAGACCACGACGGAGACGGAGACGACCTCCGGCGAGAAGAGCACGACCGTGGAGACGGAGACGCGTGAGGAGACGGGGACCGAGGAGAGCGCGGTGACGTCCGGCAGCACGACGTCGGTGTCGGGCGGTCGCGCCATCCGCTCGACCGTGGAGGCCGGCGCGGCCCCGGGCGAGTCGGTGCAGACGGAGGTGTTCCAGTCGCAGGAGGCCGACGGCAGCATCGTGACCAAGACGGTGAAGACGACGACGCGTATCTCCAAGTCCACCAGCGGCGAGCTGGTGCGCACGATCGAGGTGGAGACCACGACGGAGACGGAGACGACCTCCGGCGAGAAGAGCACGACCGTGGAGACGGAGACGCGTGAGGAGACGGAGACCGAGGAGAGCGCGGTGACGTCCGGCAGCACGATGTCGGTGTCGGGCGGTCGCGCCATCCGCTCGACCGTGGAGGCCGGCGCGGCCCCGGGCGAGTCGGTGCAGACGGAGGTGTTCCAGTCGCAGGAGGCCGACGGCAGCATCGTGACCAAGACGGTGAAGACGACGACGCGTATCTCCAAGTCCACCAGCGGCGAGCTGGTGCGCACGATCGAGGTGGAGACGACGACGGAGACGGAGACGACCTCCGGCGAGAAGAGCACGACCGTGGAGACGGAGACGCGTGAGCAGACGGAGACCGAGGAGAGCGCGGTGACGTCCGGCAGCACGACGTCGGTGTCGGGCGGTCGCGCCATCCGCTCGACCGTGGAGGCCGGCGCGGCCCCGGGCGAGTCGGTGCAGACGGAGGTGTTCCAGTCGCAGGAGGCCGACGGCAGCATCGTGACCAAGACGGTGAAGACGACGACGCGTATCTCCAAGTCCACCAGCGGCGAGCTGGTGCGCACGATCGAGGTGGAGACCACGACGGAGACGGAGACGACCTCCGGCGAGAAGAGCACGACCGTGGAGACGGAGACGCGTGAGGAGACGGAGACCGAGGAGAGCGCGGTGACGTCCGGCAGCACGACGTCGGTGTCGGGCGGTCGCGCCATCCGCTCGACCGTGGAGGCCGGCGCGGCCCCGGGCGAGTCGGTGCAGACGGAGGTGTTCCAGTCGCAGGAGGCCGACGGCAGCATCGTGACCAAGACGGTGAAGACGACGACGCGTATCTCCAAGTCCACCAGCGGCGAGCTGGTGCGCACGATCGAGGTGGAGACCACGACGGAGACGGAGACGACCTCTGGCGAGAAGAGCACGACCGTGGAGACGGAGACGCGTGAGGAGACGGAGACCGAGGAGAGCGCGGTGACGTCCGGCAGCACGACGTCGGTGTCGGGCGGTCGCGCCATCCGCTCGACCGTGGAGGCCGGCGCGGCCCCGGGCGAGTCGGTGCAGACGGAGGTGTTCCAGTCGCAGGAGGCCGACGGCAGCATCGTGACCAAGACGGTGAAGACGACGACGCGTATCTCCAAGTCCACCAGCGGCGAGCTGGTGCGCACGATCGAGGTGGAGACCACGACGGAGACGGAGACGACCTCCGGCGAGAAGAGCACGACCGTGGAGACGGAGACGCGTGAGGAGACGGAGACCGAGGAGAGCGCGGTGACGTCCGGCAGCACGACGTCGGTGTCGGGCGGTCGCGCCATCCGCTCGACCGTGGAGGCCGGCGCGGCCCCGGGCGAGTCGGTGCAGACGGAGGTGTTCCAGTCGCAGGAGGCCGACGGCAGCATCGTGACCAAGACGGTGAAGACGACGACGCGTATCTCCAAGTCCACCAGCGGCGAGCTGGTGCGCACGATCGAGGTGGAGACCACGACGGAGACGGAGACGACCTCCGGCGAGAAGAGCACGACCGTGGAGACGGAGACGCGTGAGGAGACGGAGACCGAGGAGAGCGCGGTGACGTCCGGCAGCACGACGTCGGTGTCGGGCGGTCGCGCCATCCGCTCGACCGTGGAGGCCGGCGCGGCCCCGGGCGAGTCGGTGCAGACGGAGGTGTTCCAGTCGCAGGAGGCCGACGGCAGCATCGTGACCAAGACGGTGAAGACGACGACGCGTATCTCCAAGTCCACCAGCGGCGAGCTGGTGCGCACGATCGAGGTGGAGACCACGACGGAGACGGAGACGACCTCCGGCGAGAAGAGCACGACCGTGGAGACGGAGACGCGTGAGGAGACGGAGACCGAGGAGAGCGCGGTGACGTCCGGCAGCACGACGTCGGTGTCGGGCGGTCGCGCCATCCGCTCGACCGTGGAGGCCGGCGCGGCCCCGGGCGAGTCGGTGCAGACGGAGGTGTTCCAGTCGCAGGAGGCCGACGGCAGCATCGTGACCAAGACGGTGAAGACGACGACGCGTATCTCCAAGTCCACCAGCGGCGAGCTGGTGCGCACGATCGAGGTGGAGACCACGACGGAGACGGAGACGACCTCTGGCGAGAAGAGCACGACCGTGGAGACGGAGACGCGTGAGGAGACGGAGACCGAGGAGAGCGCGGTGACGTCCGGCAGCACGACGTCGGTGTCGGGCGGTCGCGCCATCCGCTCGACCGTGGAGGCCGGCGCGGCCCCGGGCGAGTCGGTGCAGACGGAGGTGTTCCAGTCGCAGGAGGCCGACGGCAGCATCGTGACCAAGACGGTGAAGACGACGACGCGTATCTCCAAGTCCACCAGCGGCGAGCTGGTGCGCACGATCGAGGTGGAGACCACGACGGAGACGGAGACGACCTCCGGCGAGAAGAGCACGACCGTGGAGACGGAGACGCGTGAGGAGACGGAGACCGAGGAGAGCGCGGTGACGTCCGGCAGCACGACGTCGGTGTCGGGCGGTCGCGCCATCCGCTCGACCGTGGAGGCCGGCGCGGCCCCGGGCGAGTCGGTGCAGACGGAGGTGTTCCAGTCGCAGGAGGCCGACGGCAGCATCGTGACCAAGACGGTGAAGACGACGACGCGTATCTCCAAGTCCACCAGCGGCGAGCTGGTGCGCACGATCGAGGTGGAGACCACGACGGAGACGGAGACGACCTCCGGCGAGAAGAGCACGACCGTGGAGACGGAGACGCGTGAGGAGACGGAGACCGAGGAGAGCACGGTAACGTCTGTGACCGAGGAGGGCGTGACGACGGTGTCGAGCACGGACGTGACTGGCGCTGACACGACTGGCAGCGTGACCACGGTGACGGCGGAGACATCGGAGACGACGACGGGTGCTCCCACAACGGTGACGACCGGCTCGCTCGAAATGACGGAGACCACCGAGACCACCGAGACCACGGAGACCACGGAGACGACCGAAACGACGGAGGAGACGACCGTGACGTCCGAGGAGGTGACTCGCGACAGCAGCAAGGTGGCCGGTCTGGCCGCGGGCGCCATCGGCGCCGCCGGTGTCATCGGTTCGGCCGTGAGCGCCACTCGCTCCAAGACGACGACTGGCGATGTCGACTCGACCGAGACGACCGAGACGGTAACGACCGAGGAGGTGAGCGCGGTGACCAGCGAGGACGTGAGCGGTGACGTGACCCGCAGTGTGACTGAGCGTGGCGGCTACACCGTGACGTCCGGCTGGACGAGCGGCACGGGCGCGACCCAGCAGACTACGGAGACCACCGAGACGACGGAGGAGACGACCGTGACCGAGGAGGGCGTGACGACGGTGTCGAGCACGGACGTGACTGGCGCTGACACGACTGGCAGCGTGACCACGGTGACGGCGGAGACATTGGAGACGACGACGGGTGCTCCCACAACGGTGACGACCGGCTCGCTCGAAACGACGGAGACCACCGAGACCACCGAGACCACGGAGACCACGGAGACGACCGAAACGACGGAGGAGACGACCGTGACGTCCGAGGAGGTGACTCGCGACAGCAGCAAGGTGGCCGGTCTGGCCGCGGGCGCCATCGGCGCCGCCGGTGTCATCGGTTCGGCCGTGAGCGCCACTCGCTCCAAGACGACGACTGGCGATGTCGACTCGACCGAGACGACCGAGACGGTCACGACCGAGGAGGTGAGCGCGGTGACCAGCGAGGACGTGAGCGGTGACGTGACCCGCAGTGTGACTGAGCGTGGCGGCTACACCGTGACGTCCGGCTGGACGAGCGGCACGGGCGCGACCCAGCAGACTACGGAGACCACCGAGACGACGGAGGAGACGACCGTGACCGAGGAGGGCGTGACGACGGTGTCGAGCACGGACGTGACTGGCGCTGACACGACTGGCAGCGTGACCACGGTGACGGCGGAGACATCGGAGACGACGACGGGTGCTCCCACAACGGTGACGACCGGCTCGCTCGAAATGACGGAGACCACCGAGACCACCGAGACCACGGAGACCACGGAGACGACCGAAACGACGGAGGAGACGACCGTGACGTCCGAGGAGGTGACTCGCGACAGCAGCAAGGTGGCCGGTCTGGCCGCGGGCGCCATCGGCGCCGCCGGTGTCATCGGTTCGGCCGTGAGCGCCACTCGCTCCAAGACGACGACTGGCGATGTCGACTCGACCGAGACGACCGAGACGGTAACGACCGAGGAGGTGAGCGCGGTGACCAGCGAGGACGTGAGCGGTGACGTGACCCGCAGTGTGACTGAGCGTGGCGGCTACACCGTGACGTCCGGCTGGACGAGCGGCACGGGCGCGACCCAGCAGACTACGGAGACCACCGAGACGACGGAGGAGACGACCGTGACCGAGGAGGGCGTGACGACGGTGTCGAGCACGGACGTGACTGGCGCTGACACGACTGGCAGCGTGACCACGGTGACGGCGGAGACATTGGAGACGACGACGGGTGCTCCCACAACGGTGACGACCGGCTCGCTCGAAACGACGGAGACCACCGAGACCACCGAGACCACGGAGACCACGGAGACGACCGAAACGACGGAGGAGACGACCGTGACGTCCGAGGAGGTGACTCGCGACAGCAGCAAGGTGGCCGGTCTGGCCGCGGGCGCCATCGGCGCCGCCGGTGTCATCGGTTCGGCCGTGAGCGCCACTCGCTCCAAGACGACGACTGGCGATGTCGACTCGACCGAGACGACCGAGACGGTCACGACCGAGGAGGTGAGCGCGGTGACCAGCGAGGACGTGAGCGGTGACGTGACCCGCAGTGTGACTGAGCGTGGCGGCTACACCGTGACGTCCGGCTGGACGAGCGGCACGGGCGCGACCCAGCAGACTACGGAGACCACCGAGACGACGGAGGAGACGACCGTGACCGAGGAGGGCGTGACGACGGTGTCGAGCACGGACGTGACTGGCGCTGACACGACTGGCAGCGTGACCACGGTGACGGCGGAGACATCGGAGACGACGACGGGTGCTCCCACAACGGTGACGACCGGCTCGCTCGAAATGACGGAGACCACCGAGACCACCGAGACCACGGAGACCACGGAGACGACCGAAACGACGGAGGAGACGACCGTGACGTCCGAGGAGGTGACTCGCGACAGCAGCAAGGTGGCCGGTCTGGCCGCGGGCGCCATCGGCGCCGCCGGTGTCATCGGTTCGGCCGTGAACGCCACTCGCTCCAAGACGACGACTGGCGATGTCGACTCGACCGAGACGACCGAGACGGTAACGACCGAGGAGGTGAGCGCGGTGACCAGCGAGGACGTGAGCGGTGACGTGACCCGCAGTGTGACTGAGCGTGGCGGCTACACCGTGACGTCCGGCTGGACGAGCGGCACGGGCGCGACCCAGCAGACTACGGAGACCACCGAGACGACGGAGGAGACGACCGTGACCGAGGAGGGCGTGACGACGGTGTCGAGCACGGACGTGACTGGCGCTGACACGACTGGCAGCGTGACCACGGTGACGGCGGAGACATTGGAGACGACGACGGGTGCTCCCACAACGGTGACGACCGGCTCGCTCGAAACGACGGAGACCACCGAGACCACCGAGACCACGGAGACCACGGAGACCACGGAGACGACCGAAACGACGGAGGAGACGACCGTGACGTCCGAGGAGGTGACTCGCGACAGCAGCAAGGTGGCCGGTCTGGCCGCGGGCGCCATCGGCGCCGCCGGTGTCATCGGTTCGGCCGTGAGCGCCACTCGCTCCAAGACGACGACTGGCGATGTCGACTCGACCGAGACGACCGAGACGGTCACGACCGAGGAGGTGAGCGCGGTGACCAGCGAGGACGTGAGCGGTGACGTGACCCGCAGTGTGACTGAGCGTGGCGGCTACACCGTGACGTCCGGCTGGACGAGCGGCACGGGCGCGACCCAGCAGACTACGGAGACCACCGAGACGACGGAGGAGACGACCGTGACCGAGGAGGGCGTGACGACGGTGTCGAGCACGGACGTGACTGGCGCTGACACGACTGGCAGCGTGACCACGGTGACGGCGGAGACATCGGAGACGACGACGGGTGCTCCCACAACGGTGACGACCGGCTCGCTCGAAACGACGGAGACCACCGAGACCACCGAGACCACGGAGACCACGGAGACGACCGAAACGACGGAGGAGACGACCGTGACGTCCGAGGAGGTGACTCGCGACAGCAGCAAGGTGGCCGGTCTGGCCGCGGGCGCCATCGGCGCCGCCGGTGTCATCGGTTCGGCCGTGAGCGCCACTCGCTCCAAGACGACGACTGGCGATGTCGACTCGACCGAGACGACCGAGACGGTAACGACCGAGGAGGTGAGCGCGGTGACCAGCGAGGACGTGAGCGGTGACGTGACCCGCAGTGTGACTGAGCGTGGCGGCTACACCGTGACGTCCGGCTGGACGAGCGGCACGGGCGCGACCCAGCAGACTACGGAGACCACCGAGACGACGGAGGAGACGACCGTGACCGAGGAGGGCGTGACGACGGTGTCGAGCACGGACGTGACTGGCGCTGACATGACTGGCAGCGTGACCACGGTGACGGCGGAGACATCGGAGACGACGACGGGTGCTCCCACAACGGTGACGACCGGCTCGCTCGAAACGACGGAGACCACCGAGACCACCGAGACCACGGAGACCACGGAGACGACCGAAACGACGGAGGAGACGACCGTGACGTCCGAGGAGGTGACTCGCGACAGCAGCAAGGTGGCCGGTCTGGCCGCGGGCGCCATCGGCGCCGCCGGTGTCATCGGTTCGGCCGTGAGCGCCACTCGCTCCAAGACGACGACTGGCGATGTCGACTTGACCGAGACGACCGAGACGGTCACGACCGAGGAGGTGAGCGCGGTGACCAGCGAGGACGTGAGCGGTGACGTGACCCGCAGTGTGACTGAGCGTGGCGGCTACACCGTGACGTCCGGCTGGACGAGCGGCACGGGCGCGACCCAGCAGACTACGGAGACCACCGAGACGACGGAGGAGACGACCGTGACCGAGGAGGGCGTGACGACGGTGTCGAGCACGGACGTGACTGGCGCTGACACGACTGGCAGCGTGACCACGGTGACGGCGGAGACATCGGAGACGACGACGGGTGCTCCCACAACGGTGACGACCGGCTCGCTCGAAACGACGGAGACCACCGAGACCACCGAGACCACGGAGACGACCGAAACGACGGAGGAGACGACCGTGACGTCCGAGGAGGTGACTCGCGACAGCAGCAAGGTGGCCGGTCTGGCCGCGGGCGCCATCGGCGCCGCCGGTGTGATCGGTTCGGCCGTGAGCGCCACTCGCTCCAAGACGACGACTGGCGATGTCGACTCGACCGAGACGACCGAGACGGTCACGACCGAGGAGGTGAGCGCGGTGACCAGCGAGGACGTGAGCGGTGACGTGACCCGCAGTGTGACTGAGCGTGGCGGCTACACCGTGACGTCCGGCTGGACGAGCGGCACGGGCGCGACCCAGCAGACTACGGAGACCACCGAGACGACGGAGGAGACGACCGTGACCGAGGAGGGCGTGACGACGGTGTCGAGCACGGACGTGACTGGCGCTGACACGACTGGCAGCGTGACCACGGTGACGGCGGAGACATCGAAGACGACGACGGGTGCTCCCACAACGGTGACGACCGGCTCGCTCGAAACGACGGAGACCACCGAGACCACGGAGACCACGGAGACGACCGAAACGACGGAGGAGACGACCGTGACGTCCGAGGAGGTGACTCGCGACAGCAGCAAGGTGGCCGGTCTGGCCGCGGGCGCCATCGGCGCCGCCGGTGTCATCGGTTCGGCCGTGAGCGCCACTCGCTCCAAGACGACGACTGGCGATGTCGACTCGACCGAGACGACCGAGACGGTCACGACCGAGGAGGTGAGCGCGGTGACCAGCGAGGACGTGAGCGGTGACGTGACCCGCAGTGTGACTGAGCGTGGCGGCTACACCGTGACGTCCGGCTGGACGAGCGGCACGGGCGCGACCCAGCAGACTACGGAGACCACCGAGACGACGGAGGAGACGACCGTGACCGAGGAGGGCGTGACGACGGTGTCGAGCACGGACGTGACTGGCGCTGACACGACTGGCAGCGTGACCACGGTGACGGCGGAGACATCGAAGACGACGACGGGTGCTCCCACAACGGTGACGACCGGCTCGCTCGAAACGACGGAGACCACCGAGACCACGGAGACCACGGAGACGACCGAAACGACGGAGGAGACGACCGTGACGTCCGAGGAGGTGACTCGCGACAGCAGCAAGGTGGCCGGTCTGGCCGCGGGCGCCATCGGCGCCGCCGGTGTCATCGGTTCGGCCGTGAGCGCCACTCGCTCCAAGACGACGACTGGCGATGTCGACTTGACCGAGACGACCGAGACGGTCACGACCGAGGAGGTGAGCGCGGTGACCAGCGAGGACGTGAGCGGTGACGTGACCCGCAGTGTGACTGAGCGTGGCGGCTACACCGTGACGTCCGGCTGGACGAGCGGCACGGGCGCGACCCAGCAGACTACGGAGACCACCGAGACGACGGAGGAGACGACCGTGACCGAGGAGGGCGTGACGACGGTGTCGAGCACGGACGTGACTGGCGCTGACACGACTGGCAGCGTGACCACGGTGACGGCGGAGACATCGGAGACGACGACGGGTGCTCCCACAACGGTGACGACCGGCTCGCTCGAAACGACGGAGACCACCGAGACCACCGAGACCACTGAGACCACGGAGACGACCGAAACGACGGAGGAGACGACCGTGACGTCCGAGGAGGTGACTCGCGACAGCAGCAAGGTGGCCGGTCTGGCCGCGGGCGCCATCGGCGCCGCCGGTGTGATCGGTTCGGCCGTGAGCGCCACTCGCTCCAAGACGACGACTGGCGATGTCGACTTGACCGAGACGACCGAGACGGTAACGACCGAGGAGGTGAGCGCGGTGACCAGCGAGGACGTGAGCGGTGACGTGACCCGCAGTGTGACTGAGCGTGGCGGCTACACCGTGACGTCCGGCTGGACGAGCGGCACGGGCGCGACCCAGCAGACTACGGAGACCACCGAGACGACGGAGGAGACGACCGTGACCGAGGAGGGCGTGACGACGGTGTCGAGCACGGACGTGACTGGCGCTGACACGACTGGCAGCGTGACCACGGTGACGGCGGAGACATCGGAGACGACGACGGGTGCTCCCACAACGGTGACGACCGGCTCGCTCGAAACGACGGAGACCACCGAGACCACCGAGACCACTGAGACCACGGAGACGACCGAAACGACGGAGGAGACGACCGTGACGTCCGAGGAGGTGACTCGCGACAGCAGCAAGGTGGCCGGTCTGGCCGCGGGCGCCATCGGCGCCGCCGGTGTGATCGGTTCGGCCGTGAGCGCCACTCGCTCCAAGACGACGGCTGGCGATGTCGACTCGACCGAGACGACCGAGACGGTAACGACCGAGGAGGTGAGCGCGGTGACCAGCGAGGACGTGAGCGGTGACGTGACCCGCAGTGTGACTGAGCGTGGCGGCTACACCGTGACGTCCGGCTGGACGAGCGGCACGGGCGCGACCCAGCAGACTACGGAGACCACCGAGACGACGGAGGAGACGACCGTGACCGAGGAGGGCGTGACGACGGTGTCGAGCACGGACGTGACTGGCGCTGACACGACTGGCAGCGTGACCACGGTGACGGCGGAGACATCGGAGACGACGACGGGTGCTCCCACAACGGTGACGACCGGCTCGCTCGAAACGACGGAGACCACCGAGACCACCGAGACCACGGAGACGACCGAAACGACGGAGGAGACGACCGTGACGTCCGAGGAGGTGACTCGCGACAGCAGCAAGGTGGCCGGTCTGGCCGCGGGCGCCATCGGCGCCGCCGGTGTGATCGGTTCGGCCGTGAGCGCCACTCGCTCCAAGACGACGACTGGCGATGTCGACTTGACCGAGACGACCGAGACGGTAACGACCGAGGAGGTGAGCGCGGTGACCAGCGAGGACGTGAGCGGTGACGTGACGCGCAGTGTGCCTGCTCGTTGCGGCTACACCGAGTCGTCCGTCTCGACGAGCGCCACCGGCGCGACCCAGCAGACTACGGAGACCACCGAGACGACGGAGGAGACGACCGTGACCGAGGAGGGCGTGACGACGGTGTCGAGCACGGACGTGACTGGCGCTGACACGACTGGCAGCGTGACCACGGTGACGGCGGAGACATCGGAGACGACGACGGGTGCTCCCACAACGGTGACGACCGGCTCGCTCGAAACGACGGAGACCACCGAGACCACCGAGACCACGGAGACCACGGAGACGACCGAAACGACGGAGGAGACGACCGTGACGTCCGAGGAGGTGACTCGCGACAGCAGCAAGGTGGCCGGTCTGGCCGCGGGCGCCATCGGCGCCGCCGGTGTCATCGGTTCGGCCGTGAGCGCCACTCGCTCCAAGACGACGACTGGCGATGTCGACTCGACCGAGACGACCGAGACGGTAACGACCGAGGAGGTGAGCGCGGTGACCAGCGAGGACGTGAGCGGTGACGTGACCCGCAGTGTGACTGAGCGTGGCGGCTACACCGTGACGTCCGGCTGGACGAGCGGCACGGGCGCGACCCAGCAGACTACGGAGACCACCGAGACGACGGAGGAGACGACCGTGACCGAGGAGGGCGTGACGACGGTGTCGAGCACGGACGTGACTGGCGCTGACACGACTGGCAGCGTGACCACGGTGACGGCGGAGACATCGGAGACGACGACGGGTGCTCCCACAACGGTGACGACCGGCTCGCTCGAAACGACGGAGACCACCGAGACCACCGAGACCACGGAGACGACCGAAACGACGGAGGAGACGACCGTGACGTCCGAGGAGGTGACTCGCGACAGCAGCAAGGTGGCCGGTCTGGCCGCGGGCGCCATCGGCGCCGCCGGTGTGATCGGTTCGGCCGTGAGCGCCACTCGCTCCAAGACGACGACTGGCGATGTCGACTCGACCGAGACGACCGAGACGGTAACGACCGAGGAGGTGAGCGCGGTGACCAGCGAGGACGTGAGCGGTGACGTGACCCGCAGTGTGACTGAGCGTGGCGGCTACACCGTGACGTCCGGCTGGACGAGCGGCACGGGCGCGACCCAGCAGACTACGGAGACCACCGAGACGACGGAGGAGACGACCGTGACCGAGGAGCTCGAGACTGCGGTCGCGACCAAGGAAGAGAATGGCGCTGACACGACTGGCAGCGTTACCACGGTGACGGCGGAGACATCGGAGACGACGACGGGTGCTCCCACAACGGTGACGACCGGCTCGCTCGAAACGACGGAGACCACCGAGACCACCGAGACCACGGAGACCACGGAGACGACCGACACGACGGAGGAGACGACCGTGACGTCCGAGGAGGTGACTCGCGACAGCAGCAAGGTGGCCGGTCTGGCCGCGGGCGCCATCGGCGCCGCCGGTGTGATCGGTTCGGCCGTGAGCGCCACTCGCTCCAAGACGACGACTGGCGATGTCGACTCGACCGAGACGACCGAGACGGTCACGACCGAGGAGGTGAGCGCGGTGACCAGCGAGGACGTGAGCGGTGACGTGACCCGCAGTGTGACTGAGCGTGGCGGCTACACCGTGACGTCCGGCTGGACGAGCGGCACGGGCGCGACCCAGCAGACTACGGAGACCACCGAGACGACGGAGGAGACGACCGTGACCGAGGAGGGCGTGACGACGGTGTCGAGCACGGACGTGACTGGCGCTGACACGACTGGCAGCGTGACCACGGTGACGGCGGAGACATCGGAGACGACGACGGGTGCTCCCACAACGGTGACGACCGGCTCGCTCGAAACGACGGAGACCACCGAGACCACCGAGACCACGGAGACCACGGAGACGACCGAAACGACGGAGGAGACGACCGTGACGTCCGAGGAGGTGACTCGCGACAGCAGCAAGGTGGCCGGTCTGGCCGCGGGCGCCATCGGCGCCGCCGGTGTCATCGGTTCGGCCGTGAGCGCCACTCGCTCCAAGACGACGACTGGCGATGTCGACTCGACCGAGACGACCGAGACGGTAACGACCGAGGAGGTGAGCGCGGTGACCAGCGAGGACGTGAGCGGTGACGTGACCCGCAGCGTGAATGAGCGTGGCGGCTACACCGTGACGTCCGGCTGGACGAGCGGCACGGGCGCGACCCAGCAGACTACGGAGACGACTGAGACGGTTATGACCGAGGATTTGGCTGGAAAGTATGATGAACTGTTGGGGCCGGATAAGTCGGAGAAGACTCTCATTGTCGTGGGCTTGAGAGGTAGCACGAGCCATGGGTCGAGGATTCGGAAGGCGAAGGATGCTTCGCTCGGGTGGTCCTGGTTGTCGCCGTTTGTGAGCTTCTGTGCAAAGCAGGGTAAGAGCCTGCCAACCCTTGCACCGGAAGAGGTTCGTGAGTTTGCCCGTGCGTTCTGCGAGAAGAATTTCTCGACTTGCAATGAGAACATGTACGAGAGTGGTTCTCTCGGCGAAAAGCGGGCAGCTTGGAATGTGGCGTACGCCTTGTCAGCTCACTTTCCGGAGCTCGCAGTCCACGAGTTTGGGGTTGAATTCGGGCAACACAAACGTGTATTGGCTATTAGTGAAGTGTCCGACGACGACAAAAAGAAGACCGAGGCAGCAACTGGGGGAGTCGTGGCCTCCATGCTGAAGGAGTCTCCGCAACTGTCGCGTGGCTGCGAGAACGTCCTGATTACGGAGGGGGGCGAAACTGTGTTCTACGGTTCCGCCAAGACTCTCGGAGCATTTTTCCAGGAGTTTGGGCTTAACCAACCTGAAGATTTCGACGTGACCCAGTTCTTGCTGGGGCTGAGTTCCAACAACAACGCCCAGTATCATGTTACTGTTATCGACGGTGCGAACCAAGAAAAGGAAAATCAGCGCATCCAGCGCCTGTCATCTTTCGTGAGCTTCGCCGACGACAGCGTTCTCTTCACAGACACCAACCTATCTAAGGAAGTCAAGAAACCTATCGACGACGACAATCAACATGACAACGATACAAGTGCCCCATCCTCGGTGCCTGTGGTCAGTGCGGCAACAACAGTAGCGGCCGGTGCTGCTGCTGTTGGCGCGGCCATTGGCGCTAGCGCGTCGGTGGAGGAGAAGGCGAGCATCTCGTCGAGCGCTGCAGTGAGCTCTACCGGCAGCAAGACGGAGAGCGCCTTCGGTTCTACCTCCACTGTGACTGCATCGATGTCTGCGGTGAGCGAAGAGGATAGCTCTGCTGCTCTGACGGAGACCGCCACCGCCACCGCCACCGCGGCGATGAGCAGTCTGTACGCGCGCTACGCCCGCGAGGGCAGCAGCGTCAAGTCGATGACGTTCTCTGCCGATATCGATGCGGCTGCGCAGGAGATCCAGCGCGTGTGCACGGGCGCGGCTTCGGACGAGGCTGCCCTGGCATCGCTGCTGCTGTCGAAGAGCGCGGAGCAGCGCTACCTGATCTGGTGGCGCTACCGCATCCTGTACAAGCAGAGCCTGACGGTGTGGGTGAAGAGCACGAGCGACTACGGCATTCTGCTGAAGATGTTGGCGAGCCCTCTGGAGCACGTGGAGGCCGAGATTCTGCGCAAGGCGACGAAGGGCCTGGGCACGACCGAGGAGTGGATCTACCCGGTCGTGATGGCGCGCTCGAACGCCGAGATCGCGCTGCTGAAGAAGACGTTCCAGGAGAAGTACGGCGAGGACCTGGTGAAGGTGCTGAGCGGCGATCTGAGCGGCGACTTGAAGAAGGTGATCCTGACCGCCATGCGCGGTGAGGTGGCCGAGTTCAACGCGTCGATCCACACGAGCGCGAAGGCTGCAGCGGACGCGGACGTCCTGTACAAGGCGGGCGAGGGCCGCATGGGCACGGATGAGACGACGTTCATCAGCACGCTGGTGCTGAGCCCTGCTGAGCACGTGCGCAACATCAACAGTGCGTACGTGTCGAAGTACAAGACGGACCTGGCGGGCGCGATCACCGCCGAGTTCTCTGGCGACGCCAAGCGCGCTCTGCTGTTCCTGGTGCGGTCGGTGCTGGAGCCGGTGGAGCTGCTTGCGGAGCTGTTCGAGACGACGCTGAAGAGTGCCAGCAAGAGCGCGTACGGCTTGAGTGCGTGGGTGGTGCGGTACTACCGCCTGCTCGTGCGCATTCGCATCGTGTACCTGCGTCTGTACCGCCAGGAGCTGCGCACGCGCATCCAGAGCGTGGCGAGTGGCGAGTACTGCCAGCTGCTTCTGTCGGTGTTTGACGCGGCCGAGGTGGAGTTCGGTGCGTCGGCGTCGGCGTCGGTGTCTGGCTCGGTGGTTGGTGCTGCTGGTGCTGCTGGTGCTGCTGGTACTATGAGCACATCGAGCGGGTCAGTTGCTCGTGGTGGCGCCGCTACTGTGGGCGGTGCTGCTGCTGCTAGCGCTGCTGTTGGCGCGGCCATTGGCGCTAGCGCGTTGGTGGAGGAGAAGGCGAGCATCTCGTCGAGCGCTGCAGTGAGCTCTACCGGCAGCAAGACGGAGAGCGCCTTCGGTTCTGCCTCCACTGTGACTGCATCGATGTCTGCGGTGAGCGAAGAGGAGAGCTCTGCTGCTCTGACGGAGACCGCCACCGCCACCGCCACCGCGGCGATGAGCAGTCTGTACGCGCGCTACGCCCGCGAGGGCAGCAGCGTCGAGTCGATGACGTTCTCTGCCGATATCGATGCGGCTGCGCAGGAGATCCAGCGCGTGTGCACGGGCGCGGCTTCGGACGAGGCTGCCCTGGCATCGCTGCTGCTGTCGAAGAGCGCGGAGCAGCGCTACCTGATCTGGTGGCGCTACCGCATCCTGTACAAGCAGAGCCTGACGGTGTGGGTGAAGAGCACGAGCGACTACGGCATTCTGCTGAAGATGTTGGCGAGCCCTCTGGAGCACGTGGAGGCCGAGATTCTGCGCAAGGCGACGAAGGGCCTGGGCACGACCGAGGAGTGGATCTACCCGGTCGTGATGGCGCGCTCGAACGCCGAGATCGCGCTGCTGAAGAAGACGTTCCAGGAGAAGTACGGCGAGGACCTGGTGAAGGTGCTGAGCGGCGATCTGAGCGGCGACTTGAAGAAGGTGATCCTGACCGCCATGCGCGGTGAGGTGGCCGAGTTCAACGCGTCGATCCACACGAGCGCGAAGGCTGCAGCGGACGCGGACGTCCTGTACAAGGCGGGCGAGGGCCGCATGGGCACGGATGAGACGACGTTCATCAGCACGCTGGTGCTGAGCCCTGCTGAGCACGTGCGCAACATCAACAGTGCGTACGTGTCGAAGTACAAGACGGACCTGGCGGGCGCGATCACCGCCGAGTTCTCTGGCGACGCCAAGCGCGCTCTGCTGTTCCTGGTGCGGTCGGTGCTGGAGCCGGTGGAGCTGCTTGCGGAGCTGTTCGAGACGACGCTGAAGAGTGCCAGCAAGAGCGCGTACGGCTTGAGTGCGTGGGTGGTGCGGTACTACCGCCTGCTCGTGCGCATTCGCATCGTGTACCTGCGTCTGTACCGCCAGGAGCTGCGCACGCGCATCCAGAGCGTGGCGAGTGGCGAGTACTGCCAGCTGCTTCTGTCGGTGTTTGACGCGGCCGAGGTGGAGTTCGGTGCGTCGGCGTCGGCGTCGGTGTCTGGCTCGGTGGTTGGTGCTGCTGGTGCTGCTGGTGCTGCTGGTACTATGAGCACATCGAGCGGGTCAGTTGCTCGTGGTGGCGCCGCTACTGTGGGCGGTGCTGCTGCTGCTAGCGCTGCTGTTGGCGCGGCCATTGGCGCTAGCGCGTTGGTGGAGGAGAAGGCGAGCATCTCGTCGAGCGCTGCAGTGAGCTCTACCGGCAGCAAGACGGAGAGCGCCTTCGGTTCTGCCTCCACTGTGACTGCATCGATGTCTGCGGTGAGCGAAGAGGAGAGCTCTGCTGCTCTGACGGAGACCGCCACCGCCACCGCCACCGCCACCGCGGCGATGAGCAGTCTGTACGCGCGCTACGCCCGCGAGGGCAGCAGCGTCGAGTCGATGACGTTCTCTGCCGATATCGATGCGGCTGCGCAGGAGATCCAGCGCGTGTGCACGGGCGCGGCTTCGGACGAGGCTGCCCTGGCATCGCTGCTGCTGTCGAAGAGCGCGGAGCAGCGCTACCTGATCTGGTGGCGCTACCGCATCCTGTACAAGCAGAGCCTGACGGTGTGGGTGAAGAGCACGAGCGACTACGGCATTCTGCTGAAGATGTTGGCGAGCCCTCTGGAGCACGTGGAGGCCGAGATTCTGCGCAAGGCGACGAAGGGCCTGGGCACGACCGAGGAGTGGATCTACCCGGTCGTGATGGCGCGCTCGAACGCCGAGATCGCGCTGCTGAAGAAGACGTTCCAGGAGAAGTACGGCGAGGACCTGGTGAAGGTGCTGAGCGGCGATCTGAGCGGCGACTTGAAGAAGGTGATCCTGACCGCCATGCGCGGTGAGGTGGCCGAGTTCAACGCGTCGATCCACACGAGCGCGAAGGCTGCAGCGGACGCGGACGTCCTGTACAAGGCGGGCGAGGGCCGCATGGGCACGGATGAGACGACGTTCATCAGCACGCTGGTGCTGAGCCCTGCTGAGCACGTGCGCAACATCAACAGTGCGTACGTGTCGAAGTACAAGACGGACCTGGCGGGCGCGATCACCGCCGAGTTCTCTGGCGACGCCAAGCGCGCTCTGCTGTTCCTGGTGCGGTCGGTGCTGGAGCCGGTGGAGCTGCTTGCGGAGCTGTTCGAGACGACGCTGAAGAGTGCCAGCAAGAGCGCGTACGGCTTGAGTGCGTGGGTGGTGCGGTACTACCGCCTGCTCGTGCGCATTCGCATCGTGTACCTGCGTCTGTACCGCCAGGAGCTGCGAACGCGCATCCAGAGCGTGGCGAGTGGCGAGTACTGCCAGCTGCTTCTGTCGGTGTTTGACGCGGCCGAGGTGGAGTTCGGTGCGTCGGCGTCGGCGTCGGTGTCTGGCTCGGTGGTTGGTGCTGCTGGTGCTGCTGGTACTATGAGCACACCGAGCGGGTCAGTTGCTCGTGGTGGCGCCGCTACTGTGGGCGGTGCTGCTGCTGCTAGCGCTGCTGTTGGCGCGGCCATTGGCGCTAGCGCGTTGGTGGAGGAGAAGGCGAGCATCTCGTCGAGCGCTGCAGTGAGCTCTACCGGCAGCAAGACGGAGAGCGCCTTCGGTTCTGCCTCCACTGTGACTGCATCGATGTCTGCGGTGAGCGAAGAGGATAGCTCTGCTGCTCTGACGGAGACCGCCACCGCCACCGCCACCGCCACCGCGGCGATGAGCAGTCTGTACGCGCGCTACGCCCGCGAGGGCAGCAGCGTCGAGTCGATGACGTTCTCTGCCGATATCGATGCGGCTGCGCAGGAGATCCAGCGCGTGTGCACGGGCGCGGCTTCGGACGAGGCTGCCCTGGCATCGCTGCTGCTGTCGAAGAGCGCGGAGCAGCGCTACCTGATCTGGTGGCGCTACCGCATCCTGTACAAGCAGAGCCTGACGGTGTGGGTGAAGAGCACGAGCGACTACGGCATTCTGCTGAAGATGTTGGCGAGCCCTCTGGAGCACGTGGAGGCCGAGATTCTGCGCAAGGCGACGAAGGGCCTGGGCACGACCGAGGAGTGGATCTACCCGGTCGTGATGGCGCGCTCGAACGCCGAGATCGCGCTGCTGAAGAAGACGTTCCAGGAGAAGTACGGCGAGGACCTGGTGAAGGTGCTGAGCGGCGATCTGAGCGGCGACTTGAAGAAGGTGATCCTGACCGCCATGCGCGGTGAGGTGGCCGAGTTCAACGCGTCGATCCACACGAGCGCGAAGGCTGCAGCGGACGCGGACGTCCTGTACAAGGCGGGCGAGGGCCGCATGGGCACGGATGAGACGACGTTCATCAGCACGCTGGTGCTGAGCCCTGCTGAGCACGTGCGCAACATCAACAGTGCGTACGTGTCGAAGTACAAGACGGACCTGGCGGGCGCGATCACCGCCGAGTTCTCTGGCGACGCCAAGCGCGCTCTGCTGTTCCTGGTGCGGTCGGTGCTGGAGCCGGTGGAGCTGCTTGCGGAGCTGTTCGAGACGACGCTGAAGAGTGCCAGCAAGAGCGCGTACGGCTTGAGTGCGTGGGTGGTGCGGTACTACCGCCTGCTCGTGCGCATTCGCATCGTGTACCTGCGTCTGTACCGCCAGGAGCTGCGCACGCGCATCCAGAGCGTGGCGAGTGGCGAGTACTGCCAGCTGCTTCTGTCGGTGTTTGACGCGGCCGAGGTGGAGTTCGGTGCGTCGGCGTCGGCGTCGGTGTCTGGCTCGGTGGTTGGTGCTGCTGGTGCTGCTGGTACTATGAGCACATCGAGCGGGTCAGTTGCTCGTGGTGGCGCCGCTACTGTGGGCGGTGCTGCTGCTGCTAGCGCTGCTGTTGGCGCGGCCATTGGCGCTAGCTCGTCGGTGGAGGAGAAGGCGAGCATCTCGTCGAGCGCTGCGGTGAGCGCTACCGGCAGCAAGACGGAGAGCGCCTTCGGTTCTGCCTCCACTGTGACTGCATCGATGTCTGCGGTGAGCGAAGAGGAGAGCTCTGCTGCTCTGACGGAGACCGCCACCGCCACCGCCACCGCGGCGATGAGCAGTCTGTACGCGCGCTACGCCCGCGAGGGCAGCAGCGTCGAGTCGATGACGTTCTCTGCCGATATCGATGCGGCTGCGCAGGAGATCCAGCGCGTGTGCACGGGCGCGGCTTCGGACGAGGCTGCCCTGGCATCGCTGCTGCTGTCGAAGAGCGCGGAGCAGCGCTACCTGATCTGGTGGCGCTACCGCATCCTGTACAAGCAGAGCCTGACGGTGTGGGTGAAGAGCACGAGCGACTACGGCATTCTGCTGAAGATGTTGGCGAGCCCTCTGGAGCACGTGGAGGCCGAGATTCTGCGCAAGGCGACGAAGGGCCTGGGCACGACCGAGGAGTGGATCTACCCGGTCGTGATGGCGCGCTCGAACGCCGAGATCGCGCTGCTGAAGAAGACGTTCCAGGAGAAGTACGGCGAGGACCTGGTGAAGGTGCTGAGCGGCGATCTGAGCGGCGACTTGAAGAAGGTGATCCTGACCGCCATGCGCGGTGAGGTGGCCGAGTTCAACGCGTCGATCCACACGAGCGCGAAGGCTGCAGCGGACGCGGACGTCCTGTACAAGGCGGGCGAGGGCCGCATGGGCACGGATGAGACGACGTTCATCAGCACGCTGGTGCTGAGCCCTGCTGAGCACGTGCGCAACATCAACAGTGCGTACGTGTCGAAGTACAAGACGGACCTGGCGGGCGCGATCACCGCCGAGTTCTCTGGCGACGCCAAGCGCGCTCTGCTGTTCCTGGTGCGGTCGGTGCTGGAGCCGGTGGAGCTGCTTGCGGAGCTGTTCGAGACGACGCTGAAGAGTGCCAGCAAGAGCGCGTACGGCTTGAGTGCGTGGGTGGTGCGGTACTACCGCCTGCTCGTGCGCATTCGCATCGTGTACCTGCGTCTGTACCGCCAGGAGCTGCGCACGCGCATCCAGAGCGTGGCGAGTGGCGAGTACTGTCAGCTGCTTCTGTCGGTGTTTGACGCGGCCGAGGTGGAGTTCGGTGCGTCGGCGTCGGCGTCGGTGTCTGGCTCGGTGGTTGGTGCTGCTGGTGCTGCTGGTACTATGAGCACATCGAGCGGGTCAGTTGCTCGTGGTGGCGCCGCTACTGTGGGCGGTGCTGCTGCTGCTAGCGCTGCTGTTGGCGCGGCCATTGGCGCTAGCGCGTCGGTGGAGGAGAAGGCGAGCATCTCGTCGAGCGCTGCGGTGAGCGCTACCGGCAGCAAGACGGAGAGCGCCTTCGGTTCTGCCTCCACTGTGACTGCATCGATGTCTGCGGTGAGCGAAGAGGATAGCTCTGCTGCTCTGACGGAGACCGCCACCGCCACCGCCACCGCGGCGATGAGCAGTCTGTACGCGCGCTACGCCCGCGAGGGCAGCAGCGTCGAGTCGATGACGTTCTCTGCCGATATCGATGCGGCTGCGCAGGAGATCCAGCGCGTGTGCACGGGCGCGGCTTCGGACGAGGCTGCCCTGGCATCGCTGCTGCTGTCGAAGAGCGCGGAGCAGCGCTACCTGATCTGGTGGCGCTACCGCATCCTGTACAAGCAGAGCCTGACGGTGTGGGTGAAGAGCACGAGCGACTACGGCATTCTGCTGAAGATGTTGGCGAGCCCTCTGGAGCACGTGGAGGCCGAGATTCTGCGCAAGGCGACGAAGGGCCTGGGCACGACCGAGGAGTGGATCTACCCGGTCGTGATGGCGCGCTCGAACGCCGAGATCGCGCTGCTGAAGAAAACGTTCCAGGAGAAGTACGGCGAGGACCTGGTGAAGGTGCTGAGCGGCGATCTGAGCGGCGACTTGAAGAAGGTGATCCTGACCGCCATGCGCGGTGAGGTGGCCGAGTTCAACGCGTCGATCCACACGAGCGCGAAGGCTGCAGCGGACGCGGACGTCCTGTACAAGGCGGGCGAGGGCCGCATGGGCACGGATGAGACGACGTTCATCAGCACGCTGGTGCTGAGCCCTGCTGAGCACGTGCGCAACATCAACAGTGCGTACGTGTCGAAGTACAAGACGGACCTGGCGGGCGCGATCACCGCCGAGTTCTCTGGCGACGCCAAGCGCGCTCTGCTGTTCCTGGTGCGGTCGGTGCTGGAGCCGGTGGAGCTGCTTGCGGAGCTGTTCGAGACGACGCTGAAGAGTGCCAGCAAGAGCGCGTACGGCTTGAGTGCGTGGGTGGTGCGGTACTACCGCCTGCTCGTGCGCATTCGCATCGTGTACCTGCGTCTGTACCGCCAGGAGCTGCGCACGCGCATCCAGAGCGTGGCGAGTGGCGAGTACTGTCAGCTGCTTCTGTCGGTGTTTGACGCGGCCGAGGTGGAGTTCGGTGCGTCGGCGTCGGCGTCGGTGTCTGGCTCGGTGGTTGGTGCTGCTGGTGCTGCTGGTACTATGAGCACATCGAGCGGGTCAGTTGCTCGTGGTGGCGCCGCTACTGTGGGCGGTGCTGCTGCTGCTAGCGCTGCTGTTGGCGCGGCCATTGGCGCTAGCGCGTCGGTGGAGGAGAAGGCGAGCATCTCGTCGAGCGCTGCAGTGAGCTCTACCGGCAGCAAGACGGAGAGCGCCTTCGGTTCTGCCTCCACTGTGACTGCATCGATGTCTGCGGTGAGCGAAGAGGATAGCTCTGCTGCTCTGACGGAGACCGCCACCGCCACCGCCACCGCGGCGATGAGCAGTCTGTACGCGCGCTACGCCCGCGAGGGCAGCAGCGTCGAGTCGATGACGTTCTCTGCCGATATCGATGCGGCTGCGCAGGAGATCCAGCGCGTGTGCACGGGCGCGGCTTCGGACGAGGCTGCCCTGGCATCGCTGCTGCTGTCGAAGAGCGCGGAGCAGCGCTACCTGATCTGGTGGCGCTACCGCATCCTGTACAAGCAGAGCCTGACGGTGTGGGTGAAGAGCACGAGCGACTACGGCATTCTGCTGAAGATGTTGGCGAGCCCTCTGGAGCACGTGGAGGCCGAGATTCTGCGCAAGGCGACGAAGGGCCTGGGCACGACCGAGGAGTGGATCTACCCGGTCGTGATGGCGCGCTCGAACGCCGAGATCGCGCTGCTGAAGAAAACGTTCCAGGAGAAGTACGGCGAGGACCTGGTGAAGGTGCTGAGCGGCGATCTGAGCGGCGACTTGAAGAAGGTGATCCTGACCGCCATGCGCGGTGAGGTGGCCGAGTTCAACGCGTCGATCCACACGAGCGCGAAGGCTGCAGCGGACGCGGACGTCCTGTACAAGGCGGGCGAGGGCCGCATGGGCACGGATGAGACGACGTTCATCAGCACGCTGGTGCTGAGCCCTGCTGAGCACGTGCGCAACATCAACAGTGCGTACGTGTCGAAGTACAAGACGGACCTGGCGGGCGCGATCACCGCCGAGTTCTCTGGCGACGCCAAGCGCGCTCTGCTGTTCCTGGTGCGGTCGGTGCTGGAGCCGGTGGAGCTGCTTGCGGAGCTGTTCGAGACGACGCTGAAGAGTGCCAGCAAGAGCGCGTACGGCTTGAGTGCGTGGGTGGTGCGGTACTACCGCCTGCTCGTGCGCATTCGCATCGTGTACCTGCGTCTGTACCGCCAGGAGCTGCGCACGCGCATCCAGAGCGTGGCGAGTGGCGAGTACTGCCAGCTGCTTCTGTCGGTGTTTGACGCGGCCGAGGTGGAGTTCGGTGCGTCGGCGTCGGCGTCGGTGTCTGGCTCGGTGGTTGGTGCTGCTGGTGCTGCTGGTACTATGAGCACATCGAGCGGGTCAGTTGCTCGTGGTGGCGCCGCTACTGTGGGCGGTGCTGCTGCTGCTAGCGCTGCTGTTGGCGCGGCCATTGGCGCTAGCTCGTCGGTGGAGGAGAAGGCGAGCATCTCGTCGAGCGCTGCGGTGAGCGCTACCGGCAGCAAGACGGAGAGCGCCTTCGGTTCTGCCTCCACTGTGACTGCATCGATGTCTGCGGTGAGCGAAGAGGAGAGCTCTGCTGCTCTGACGGAGACCGCCACCGCCACCGCCACCGCGGCGATGAGCAGTCTGTACGCGCGCTACGCCCGCGAGGGCAGCAGCGTCGAGTCGATGACGTTCTCTGCCGATATCGATGCGGCTGCGCAGGAGATCCAGCGCGTGTGCACGGGCGCGGCTTCGGACGAGGCTGCCCTGGCATCGCTGCTGCTGTCGAAGAGCGCGGAGCAGCGCTACCTGATCTGGTGGCGCTACCGCATCCTGTACAAGCAGAGCCTGACGGTGTGGGTGAAGAGCACGAGCGACTACGGCATTCTGCTGAAGATGTTGGCGAGCCCTCTGGAGCACGTGGAGGCCGAGATTCTGCGCAAGGCGACGAAGGGCCTGGGCACGACCGAGGAGTGGATCTACCCGGTCGTGATGGCGCGCTCGAACGCCGAGATCGCGCTGCTGAAGAAAACGTTCCAGGAGAAGTACGGCGAGGACCTGGTGAAGGTGCTGAGCGGCGATCTGAGCGGCGACTTGAAGAAGGTGATCCTGACCGCCATGCGCGGTGAGGTGGCCGAGTTCAACGCGTCGATCCACACGAGCGCGAAGGCTGCAGCGGACGCGGACGTCCTGTACAAGGCGGGCGAGGGCCGCATGGGCACGGATGAGACGACGTTCATCAGCACGCTGGTGCTGAGCCCTGCTGAGCACGTGCGCAACATCAACAGTGCGTACGTGTCGAAGTACAAGACGGACCTGGCGGGCGCGATCACCGCCGAGTTCTCTGGCGACGCCAAGCGCGCTCTGCTGTTCCTGGTGCGGTCGGTGCTGGAGCCGGTGGAGCTGCTTGCGGAGCTGTTCGAGACGACGCTGAAGAGTGCCAGCAAGAGCGCGTACGGCTTGAGTGCGTGGGTGGTGCGGTACTACCGCCTGCTCGTGCGCATTCGCATCGTGTACCTGCGTCTGTACCGCCAGGAGCTGCGCACGCGCATCCAGAGCGTGGCGAGTGGCGAGTACTGTCAGCTGCTTCTGTCGGTGTTTGACGCGGCCGAGGTGGAGTTCGGTGCGTCGGCGTCGGCGTCGGTGTCTGGCTCGGTGGTTGGTGCTGCTGGTGCTGCTGGTACTATGAGCACATCGAGCGGGTCAGTTGCTCGTGGTGGCGCCGCTACTGTGGGCGGTGCTGCTGCTGCTAGCGCTGCTGTTGGCGCGGCCATTGGCGCTAGCGCGTCGGTGGAGGAGAAGGCGAGCATCTCGTCGAGCGCTGCAGTGAGCGCTACCGGCAGCAAGACGGAGAGCGCCTTCGGTTCTGCCTCCACTGTGACTGCATCGATGTCTGCGGTGAGCGAAGAGGAGAGCTCTGCTGCTCTGACGGAGACCGCCACCGCCACCGCCACCGCGGCGATGAGCAGTCTGTACGCGCGCTACGCCCGCGAGGGCAGCAGCGTCGAGTCGATGACGTTCTCTGCCGATATCGATGCGGCTGCGCAGGAGATCCAGCGCGTGTGCACGGGCGCGGCTTCGGACGAGGCTGCCCTGGCATCGCTGCTGCTGTCGAAGAGCGCGGAGCAGCGCTACCTGATCTGGTGGCGCTACCGCATCCTGTACAAGCAGAGCCTGACGGTGTGGGTGAAGAGCACGAGCGACTACGGCATTCTGCTGAAGATGTTGGCGAGCCCTCTGGAGCACGTGGAGGCCGAGATTCTGCGCAAGGCGACGAAGGGCCTGGGCACGACCGAGGAGTGGATCTACCCGGTCGTGATGGCGCGCTCGAACGCCGAGATCGCGCTGCTGAAGAAGACGTTCCAGGAGAAGTACGGCGAGGACCTGGTGAAGGTGCTGAGCGGCGATCTGAGCGGCGACTTGAAGAAGGTGATCCTGACCGCCATGCGCGGTGAGGTGGCCGAGTTCAACGCGTCGATCCACACGAGCGCGAAGGCTGCAGCGGACGCGGACGTCCTGTACAAGGCGGGCGAGGGCCGCATGGGCACGGATGAGACGACGTTCATCAGCACGCTGGTGCTGAGCCCTGCTGAGCACGTGCGCAACATCAACAGTGCGTACGTGTCGAAGTACAAGACGGACCTGGCGGGCGCGATCACCGCCGAGTTCTCTGGCGACGCCAAGCGCGCTCTGCTGTTCCTGGTGCGGTCGGTGCTGGAGCCGGTGGAGCTGCTTGCGGAGCTGTTCGAGACGACGCTGAAGAGTGCCAGCAAGAGCGCGTACGGCTTGAGTGCGTGGGTGGTGCGGTACTACCGCCTGCTCGTGCGCATTCGCATCGTGTACCTGCGTCTGTACCGCCAGGAGCTGCGCACGCGCATCCAGAGCGTGGCGAGTGGCGAGTACTGTCAGCTGCTTCTGTCGGTGTTTGACGCGGCCGAGGTGGAGTTCGGTGCGTCGGCGTCGGCGTCGGTGTCTGGCTCGGTGGTTGGTGCTGCTGGTGCTGCTGGTACTATGAGCACATCGAGCGGGTCAGTTGCTCGTGGTGGCGCCGCTACTGTGGGCGGTGCTGCTGCTGCTAGCGCTGCTGTTGGCGCGGCCATTGGCGCTAGCGCGTCGGTGGAGGAGAAGGCGAGCATCTCGTCGAGCGCTGCAGTGAGCTCTACCGGCAGCAAGACGGAGAGCGCCTTCGGTTCTGCCTCCACTGTGACTGCATCGATGTCTGCGGTGAGCGAAGAGGATAGCTCTGCTGCTCTGACGGAGACCGCCACCGCCACCGCCACCGCGGCGATGAGCAGTCTGTACGCGCGCTACGCCCGCGAGGGCAGCAGCGTCAAGTCGATGACGTTCTCTGCCGATATCGATGCGGCTGCGCAGGAGATCCAGCGCGTGTGCACGGGCGCGGCTTCGGACGAGGCTGCCCTGGCATCGCTGCTGCTGTCGAAGAGCGCGGAGCAGCGCTACCTGATCTGGTGGCGCTACCGCATCCTGTACAAGCAGAGCCTGACGGTGTGGGTGAAGAGCACGAGCGACTACGGCATTCTGCTGAAGATGTTGGCGAGCCCTCTGGAGCACGTGGAGGCCGAGATTCTGCGCAAGGCGACGAAGGGCCTGGGCACGACCGAGGAGTGGATCTACCCGGTCGTGATGGCGCGCTCGAACGCCGAGATCGCGCTGCTGAAGAAGACGTTCCAGGAGAAGTACGGCGAGGACCTGGTGAAGGTGCTGAGCGGCGATCTGAGCGGCGACTTGAAGAAGGTGATCCTGACCGCCATGCGCGGTGAGATGGCCGAGTTCAACGCGTCGATCCACACGAGCGCGAAGGCTGCAGCGGACGCGGACGTCCTGTACAAGGCGGGCGAGGGCCGCATGGGCACGGATGAGACGACGTTCATCAGCACGCTGGTGCTGAGCCCTGCTGAGCACGTGCGCAACATCAACAGTGCGTACGTGTCGAAGTACAAGACGGACCTGGCGGGCGCGATCACCGCCGAGTTCTCTGGCGACGCCAAGCGCGCTCTGCTGTTCCTGGTGCGGTCGGTGCTGGAGCCGGTGGAGCTGCTTGCGGAGCTGTTCGAGACGACGCTGAAGAGTGCCAGCAAGAGCGCGTACGGCTTGAGTGCGTGGGTGGTGCGGTACTACCGCCTGCTCGTGCGCATTCGCATCGTGTACCTGCGTCTGTACCGCCAGGAGCTGCGCACGCGCATCCAGAGCGTGGCGAGTGGCGAGTACTGCCAGCTGCTTCTGTCGGTGTTTGACGCGGCCGAGGTGGAGTTCGGTGCGTCGGCGTCGGCGTCGGTGTCTGGCTCGGTGGTTGGTGCTGCTGGTGCTGCTGGTACTATGAGCACATCGAGCGGGTCAGTTGCTCGTGGTGGCGCCGCTACTGTGGGCGGTGCTGCTGCTGCTAGCGCTGCTGTTGGCGCGGCCATTGGCGCTAGCGCGTCGGTGGAGGAGAAGGCGGCCAGTGCACTCAGTACGGTTAAGAAGACGATGTCCTCTTTGACAGCGCTGTCTTCTACGATTGTCCGTACGGTCGCGTTTGGTAATCTGTACGCTCAGACCTGCCACGATGTGGCTGATGGTGCGACCTTGACCCTATACGCGGACATTGAGGCTGCTGTCGAGGAGATCAAGTCCAAGTGCACTGGTACTGCGTCTGATGAGACGACTCTTGCATCGATCCTGGTGTCGAAGAGCGCGGAGCAGCGCTACCTGATTTGGTGGCGCTACCGCATCCTGTACAAGCAGAGCCTGACGGTGTGGGTGAAGAGCACGGGCGACTACGGCATTCTGCTGAAGATGCTGGCGAGCCCTCTGGAGCACGTGGAGGCCGAGATTCTGCGCAAGGCGACGAAGGGCCTGGGCACGACTGAGGAGTGGATCTACCCGGTCGTGATGGCGCGCTCGAACGCCGAGATCGCGCTGCTGAAGAAGACATACCGCGAGCTCTACGGTGCTGATCTTGTGAGCGTTCTGCGAGGCGAACTGAGTGGTGACCTCAAGAAGGTCATCCTGGCT
The DNA here is from genome assembly GCA_024211575.1 of Phytophthora melonis. NCBI lineage: Eukaryota > Oomycota > Peronosporomycetes > Peronosporales > Peronosporaceae > Phytophthora > Phytophthora melonis. The sequence goes on along the minus strand of JAMXKT010000038.1, from coordinate 4,345,221 downwards.
GCCATGCAGGGCGACGTGCCGACTTTCGACCCTGCCGTTCACACGAGCGCGAAGGCTGCGGCGGACGCTGATGTTCTGTACAAGGCTGGCGAAGGGAAGTGGGGCACCGACGAAGAGACCTTCATCCGCATCGTGGTGTTGAGTCCTGCCCAGCACCTGAAGAACGTTGACGCCGCGTACTCGAAGAAGTACAAGAAGACGAGCATCGTCAAGGCCATCAAGGGCGAGTTCAAGGGCGACGCCCAGGCGGCGCTGCTGTTCCACGCGCGCATGGTGTTCGAGCCGTTCGAGCTCTTGGCGGGTCTCTTCGAGAGCACGATGAAGGGCCTGGGAACGGACGAGTACGGCCTCAGCGCGGCAGTGGTGCGCTACCACGTGCTGCTGCCCGAGGTCAAGGCGGCCTACAAGAAGCTGTACGGCAAGGAGCTGAGCCAGCGCATCCGAGGCGACACGAGCGGCGAGTACCGCGACCTGCTGCTGGCTGTCGTGGACGGCCAGTAATCGCTCCGAGACCGACCGTCCTGCAGCGGTAGTTGGTCCTAGCTTGCATCCCTTCATTTCATAGGATAATGCATGAATGAATAGTATTCATTGAATACACGCCGAGTTGCATTGAATTCTCGATAGAGTCGTTGAAGTCAGCCATTTATACTTGTATTAGGGTAGTACTAGATCTGTAATTACTGTGGCATTTTCGTCTCACTTCATCACTTCACTTCATATCGGCCAAACGAACAGAAGCCCAAAGAGTGGGGATATGGAGCCGACGGTGGACGCCGCCGTGGGGCCGCCGAGCCTGGCGGAGCTGGGCGAGAGCTCGCTGCTGAACCAGCTGCACGACCTGCACCGGCGGCTGGCAGCCGTGCGCCAGGACTCGCAGCGCTACAACTCGCTGGCGCGCAACCTCGGGCCGATCCCGATGGCCAACGACAGCAACAAGATCATCGTGTGCTCGCTGCGCCGCTGCGTGCGCATGCTCAAGACGGACCAGGGCGGCGGCTGGCGGTACACGGCGTCGGCCACGGGGCTCAAGAGCGCCATCGACTACCTGGGGCGCGGCAACTCGGTGCGCTGGGTCTCGTGGCCGGGCGCGGTCGTGGATGAGTCGAGTCAGGACGGCGTGCGGCGCCGGCTCGAGGCGGACTTCGCGTGCCACCCGGTCTTTCTGGGCGCGGAGACGCTGGACCTGTACCACAACCAGTTCTGCAACGTGGTGCTCTGGCCGCTCTTCCACTCTCTGCCGCAGCGCTCGGACATCCGCCAGCTCGAGAACTTCGGCGACAAGTACGACGCCTACTGCTCGGCCAACCAGAAGTTCCTCGAGGCCGTGTCGGAGATCTACAAGGACGGGGACCTCGTGCTCGTGTGCGACTACCAGCTCATGGCGCTGCCGGGGCTGCTGCGCCGCCGCTTCCCGGAGATCACGTGCGGCTTCTACTTCCACTGCCCCTTCCCGTCCTCCGAGTTCTTCCAGATGCTGCCCGTGCGCGAGGCGCTGCTGCACGGCGTGCTGGGCGCCGACCTCGTCGTGTTCAACCACTTTGACTACGTGCGCCACTTCCTCAACGTCTGCACGCGCATGCTCGGGCTCGAGAGCTCGCCGAGCCGCGTCGAGTACAACGGGCGGCTCATCTCGCTCGGCATCTGCCCCATGGGCATCGACCCAGTCAAGTACGCGCTCACGCCCAAGGTCGAGGCGCACATCGAGATGCTCAAGCGACAGCAGGACGGCATGAAGATCATCGTGGGCGTGCACAAGCTCGACTTCTGCAAGGGCATCCCGGAGATGCTCGAGGCCATGGAGTACTTGCTGCAGCACTACCCAGAGTACCGCGGCAGAGTGGTCTTGTACGCGGTCGTGCGGGATGCTGGACGCACGGCTTCTGTGCAGTACAGGATGCTTAGTCGCCAGATCAACGAGCTCGTGGGCCGCGTGAACGGCCGGTTCGGCACCGCCGAGTACTGCCCCGTGCGCTATCTGAAGCAGTCCATCGACCACGACCAGCTCGTGGCTCTCTACAACTGCGCAGACGTCGCCATCGTCAGCAGCATCAAGGAAGGAATCAATCTACAGGCCATGGAGTTCATCGCTGCCCAGAAGAAGAGCTGCCACGGTGTGCTCGTCTACAGTGAGTTCGCAGGGTGAGTTGGGCATTGTGACTGGTGGTTTGATTGTTGCTGTCGGTCTGACTGACGATGGTGTCATATACGATATGATACGCTTGTGGATGCGGTCAGGTGTGCCTCGTCTTTCCAAGGCGCGTTGCTGGTCAACCCGATGCACATTGAGCAAGTTGCTGCGAGCGTGGACACGGCGCTTCGCATGAGTACAACCACTAAGCGGATCCGCCACCACCAGCTCTCGCGATATGTGCACACGTACACGTCGACGCTGTGGGCGCAACGAATCATGTCGGCCTTGAACGAGGTGAGCTGACTGACTCGTTATCTTGTGTGTGGTGAGATAGAATGTCTTCGTCTAACTACTCTCTGTGAACGCAGGCTGCTGCTACGGCGCAAGAGTACAATCGCTTGGACAAGCTGGATACGGCGCAACTACTCGGCTATTACGAACGCAGCCAGCGACGTCTGTTCCTGCTGGATTATGACGGCACACTCGTCAACTATCAGAGCATGGAAGAACTCGCGGAGCCGTCCGCTGCACTTTTGTCTTGCCTCGAAGATCTCACTGGGGATCCTCGCAACACCGTCTACATTATCAGCGGAAGGAACAAGAACCGTTTACAGGTAAGTGGAGCGTGATGCATTTAACTGGAGTCTACAACTTACTCACCACTTACGATTCCGTTTGGTAGGAGTGGTTTGGTCATTTACCGCGCGTCGGACTGGCAGCGGAGCACGGTTATTGGTTCCGTCCGGCGTCCAAACACCCATCTACGCTTGACGTGGATGGAGGTGGTGCTAACGGAGACAATTTGCCGAGATTGAGTATCGAGGACGTGTCGCTTGCGTCCGAAGCTCTGATGATGGCGACAGCCTCGGAAGACGATCCGCTAGCCAGCTCGTCTTCATCCGTCCTGGGGGCCAGCGAGAGTGCGATGTTCGAGAGAGCTCCGTGGCAGTGCATGTTCAGCGACGTGGAGCTGGAATGGCGGGATGAAGTGGAGAGCATCTTGGAGCACTTCACGGAGCGAACTCCAGGCTCGCTGTTGGACGCGAAGGACTGCTGCTACACGTGGCACTTTCGAGATGCCGACCCCACTTTCGGCCTCAAGCAAGCGAAGGACATGCAGCTGCATTTTGACCAGATGCTGCGTGATCTGCCGGTCGGTGTGGTGATGTGTCGAATCAAGAAGTATGTGATGATCCGACCGTGGCGTGTTAACAAGGGCCGCGCCGTGAGTCGCATTCTCGAGTACGAAAGCGAGACGCCCTACTTCACGGCTCTGGACTTCGACTTCATCCTCGCGCTGGGAGACGAGCGCACTGATGAGGACATGTTCGACGTCGTGCAGGGTAGCAATTGCTATACGTGCACCGTTGGGATGAAGGTCAGTCGTGCGCAGTATTATCTGGACGACCCCGACGAAGTTCTGCGCGTGCTGACCGCGTGCACGAGCTTGCTGGGCGTTGAGCGCCAGCCGCTGTCAGGCTGAGTATCTCTTGCAGGCAAAGCCGCCAAGTGCGTCGTAAAAACGAGTCCCTCCATCCCACGCCGTGGAAGTATTTGCATTTTTGGGCTTACCATATTCGACGAACACGCAGTGAATTTTTTATTCGTAGTCACGACGACGAGCACGTTACTCTTCTTCAGAGGAGCCTTCGCTCACAACGCGCTTTCGCGTCACCTTGCGCTTGGGTCGCTCTCTCTTCTTTGGCGTAGCTCGCGTCGTCTTCGCGCCTTTAACTGAGCCCTTCCGTTTCGCCTTGCTCTTGGCCTGTGGTGACGACGCTCGCTCCACCATGGAATCGCCATCCATCGCATCGTCCTAACATGGTGCAACGACACAATCGTAAGTACGAGTACAACATGGGGGTCTCTCTCCTGCATGAGAAACATGAGAAAGCACGTACATCCTCCTTGCCCTCCTTCATCCCAACGATAAACTTGTCCAGCTTGTCAATGGCCTCTTTCATCTCGGCCGTCGCTGTCAGCGCGCTGTTCCCGCGCCGCGACTTAGCGACCAGAGAGGTGAAGTTGTCGGCAACAACGCTATCGTGGAGCGCGTCACTGTAGAGCTTGCGGTTCTGGTACAAGAACTTGAGCGACTTCTCTGTGTGCGGCAGGCGCGCCAAACAGTACGCCAGGTCACGCTGCTGCTGCACCTTGGAAGCTGTCGGGAACCGCTGGGACAGCTTTTCGACGATGCTTTCGATCTGCTTTTCCTTCGTAATGAACTGGATGAGGAATCGCGAGATCGTCTGGAAATCTGAATTGGATACGAGCTCGCTACAGAAAATACAAGGCAGAGTTAGTCGTGGGTAAACTTATGCAGCGCAAACCTTAGCGTGATATCTCACCTAGTGGACAACTGGCCAATCGCATCCGGAAGCATATTGTAGATGGGGTTGTTCCCCTTCTTCGACAGCTCGAAGAAAAAGAGCTTGGCAAGGTTACGGATTCCGTCGTTCTCGTCGACCAAAGAGATGGCGATTTCGCTGATTTGGCCCTTCACCTTGATCATGTCGTTCAGAATCAGGTGGGAGAGCACCACGATTGTGTTCTTGCGCACGTTCAGGTTCACGTCACGTAGGCGGTTGTACAGATGCGACGTCCACGGCTCCACCAAGTTGGGGAATCGGAACGAAAGGTCTCCTAGCGCGATAATCACATCACCTCGCACGGACGGCTGCGGGGAATCTTGCAAAATCGTAAACAGAAGCTGCAAGTGCTTTTCACAGAACTCTTCCGACACGGCCATAAACTTGCTGAGAGCCACCACCGCACACTCGGTCAAGAGTTCGTCGTTCTTGAACTCTTCCTCGGCGCCCACCAGCACTCGAATAATAAGCGGACCGTACATTCCTAGCAGATTGCGGCAAGCAATCTCTTTTTGGATGATATTGTTCACGAAGGTGTCCTCCTCCGCCTCGACCTCAGCAGCCACACCAAGCTCGTCCTCCATCGCACTCACGTCTTCGGCATCCCCACCGGAGGCTGAGCTATCGGAAGGTCTCGCAGCAGCAGTACGGTTACCGCGCATTTTCTTCACTTTTGCGGCAAGCCTTTCCACGTGAATGGCTACTTTCACTGCCGAGTGGCCCAACACGAAGAAAAAGTGGGCCAGCTCCACACGAGAAACATCATTCGTCTCGCTCTCAAACAGACGCAGCGACAAATGCTTTATCACATCACCACACACATCTTCCGGGCGTTCACAAATCGAAAAAATGGCCTCGATCGCTTGCTGCACGGTGTCAAACCAGGTCGAATGCAGACACTCGGAATCAATTCCTTCGTCGCCAACAAAATCCAGAGCAAGGAAACGCTGCAACCGAAGGATAATCTGCTCGGTCGCATCCAGATTCGAGCGCTGAATGCGCCGCTGAGTCTGACTGTTGCTTTTCGCCAATGCACTCTTCGGCTCTAGCTGAATGCACTGTACCAGCCGACAGGCAGCGCCGAGAACGCGATAGCGCGAGTCAGGGCTGCACGCCACGTCACCGAAACCCATCGAGAGTACTTGACCAAGACGGTCGTTCGAAAACAGCATCGAATCATCAATGTTCGCGATCATGCTCAGCAGCACCAGAGCATTGCTGACGACGGAGATCGGATAAACAGTCACATCCACAAGTGCCCAAAGAGAGCTGATCACCACCATCGGTACCTTCTGACTGCGATGAAGCTCGCCCATAATTCGCTCCAAACACGTGTACTCGGCAACAGTGCACTCATCCAAAAACTTGACCAGATTTTCAGCCACCAGCTGCGGTGAATTGCGCTCAGGGTCGTCCACATCGATGCGAATGAACAGAGACACGAACGTATTCGACAACTGCTCCTGAATCGACACGTCCGACCGCCACGTCAACGGCAAAACCTTCTTGATCCCAGTTTGAGCTGCTCCAAGATGGAAGCGATACGCCTTCTCAAAGAACTGAATGGCCTCCAACACGTCCGAGATCGATTTGCTTCCCAGTAGCTGCCCCATCAACGGCAACGCTCGCTGTTCGAACTCATCGATAAAGTCGATCGCATCTTGGTAGAACTTCAACAGGCGCACAGTCTTCTGCAACTCTTTTTCAAGGGCAGCAGCTTCCTCTTCCGAGGAGACTGCTGGTCTGGGGGGCGAAGGAGATGCTCCTTCTTCGCTCTGAAGGGCGATCTCCCCCAGCGCTTCGCTCATCTCCTTCTCCGCGCCAGCGATGACCTCGTCGCGCTTCCTCTTCATCTCCTCAGTCAGCTCATCACGCTTGTTCGCGTAGAAGTCTCGGTCGAGGTTCCCCATAAAGGGGTTTCTCTCCAACAGCAGAGAAAGCAAGTGAATGCTGTGGCGGCGAACCACCGCGGCCTTATCCTGCAACCGCCCGACAGCCATTAGCGTCACGTTCTTGAGCATGTGCAGCGGTAGAGCTCCTTCCTCGCATAATAGCGCCCACATCTTCAAGACGTGGCCTCGCGCGAACGAGTTGATGTCATGAGTGCGGTCCTCGAGCACAGTGAGGAGCTGGTCTCTTGTGGATCGAGAAAACGTGCGCGGGGCCTGTGCGGAAGTCTTACCAGCCTCCTCTTCTTCTTCATCGTTCGAGTCGCTGCTGCTACCGTCCTCGTCATCGCTGCTTTCGTCGCTGTCGGATCCGTCGCTCTTGGCCTCCTCCTCCTCGTTTTTCTTCTTCTTCTGCTTGCGCGTCTTCTTCTTCGATGCCGCAGCGTCGTCAGTAGAGGCGGCCTGGGGGTCCAGTCCATTTTGACGGAAGTTCCACAGCAAAATCTGCGCCACGCACGTAACTGCAGCGTTGCGCAGCTGGTACGCCTCCGAGTCCAGCAGCGCCAGCACAAAGCTCAGGTTGCCCATGATCAACGCCGGCGTGAGCGTCGACAGACTCGAGAGGAACATGGCGATGTTGCGCGTGCCGGCCACGTCCTTGAGGCGTCTCGCGACGAGATCTTGCCGATCTCGCTGATGAGGTCCGCCGCGAACGTCATGTTGGCGTACTTGAAGTAGAGCAGCTCGACGAGCTCCGCGATGGACGCGCTCAAGTGCTCGTGCGTGTAGATCAAGTCGATGAGCGACGCCACCACCGAGATGTGGATCGCAGGCGCCTTCTGCAGACTCATCGCGAGCAGCTGCAGCAGCAAGGCAGAGGGGGCAGCAACGCGAGCAAGAGCGATCCGTGGCGTCAGTTAGTGGCTGGTTGGTTAACTTTAAAGCAAGCAGTCGTGCGTACATGATAGAGCTTGGGCTTGAACGACTTGCCCCGACAGAGCGGCGCGTTTCCCAGCAGCTCGAACACCACTTTGCAGTACAGCATCGAGAACTCCTGCGACCAGAGAATTCAAGACAAGACAACCATAGAGGCTGTAAGTGAGTGCACCTCAGGCATAGGGACGCATACTGGCTAGGAGCCAGCCGCCTCACCTCTTCGGGCACGTTCATGTTCCACATGCTGAAGGTCGCGGGGTTGACGGAGCGGTTGAGCTTGTGGATGGCGCCCTCCACGACCTTGCTCCAGTTGACGCGGTTGAGCGCCGACGTCTGGCTCTTCTTGCCCCCCTTGTGCTTGAGCACGTCCTTCTCGGCCTGCACCTGCAGGCTGCTGACGCTTGTGAGCGCCGTGACGAGGAAGTAAACGCTGGCCTTGAAGGCGCCGCGGTAGAGCGCCACGTCCTCGGCGTCGCTGCCCGGGCGCCGCGCCAGCACGCCCTCGGTGGCGTTGGACACGAAGGCGGCCAGCATCTCCACCACGCGCATGCGCAGCGGCTCCGAGAGCGCCGGCAGCTTCTTGACGAGGCTGTACGTCACGTCTAGCGGGTCCTCCTGCAGCAGCTCCAGGCCGGCCTCGCTGCCCAGCACCTGGTCCTCCAGCCGCTGCACGCGCGCCGAGATCTCGGCCGCCGTCTCGTCCTCGAACGTCAGCACACTCTGCACGTGGTAGCGCCCCGCCTTGGCCAGCTCCAGGTCCGCCGCGTGCAGCGGCACCAGGAACTCCATGGCCGCCGTAGTACTAAGGTATTACGTTAGGAATAATATGGCTTGTCTCGCACTTAGCCGAGAGTCCCTCTGTTTTGGCGCCAACTCTCTATTTGGCGCTATAATATTATAGCAGTGCGGACCATGAACGGCTACGGCGGCGGCTACGAGGCGTACGGCAACGACGAGTACTCGGGCAATGGCGGCGGGGTGGCTTCATGTCGAGCCAGCCGAGCGGCAGCCAGGCCACGCCCACCAAGCGCAGCGGCGGCGCGCAGAGCGTCCTGCCCGTGAGCATCCGGCAGCTGCAGACGCTGGGCGGCGCCTCCGGGGACGACGACGCGCTGCGGCTGGACGGCCAGGAGCTGTCCACCGTGCGGCTCGTGGGGCTGCTCACCAACCTGACGCCGCACTCGACGAGCCTGCGCTTCCAGCTGGACGACGGCTCGGGCGCCTTCGACTGCCAGTACTTCGTCACGGCCGACGACCCGGACGCGAGCGAGAGCGAGATGAACCGCCTGCGCGACGGCAGCTACGTGCGCGTCGTGGGCAAGCTGCGCTCGTTCCAGGGCAAGGCCAGCCTCTCATGCTTCAACGTGACGCCCGTGGACGACATGAACGAGCTCACGCACCACCTGCTCGAGGTCATCTACGTGCACTGCTACAACACCAAGGGGCCCGTGCATGACGGCAAGGCGGACGTCACCATGACGTCCTTCAACACGCCCACCAAGGGGGCCAACCAGTGGAACCAGCCCAGCGCCGGCGCGGCCGCGGGCGGCTTCGGCGGAGGAGGCGGCGCCATGGACTACGGCATGATGGACTCCAACTTCTCGCCCGAGCAGAAGGCCATCCTCGACGTGCTGGGCACGTGCACCAGCGACCGCGGCCTCAAGATCGACCAGATCTACGCCGACCTCCGCGGGCAGATGACCGAGCCGCAGCTGCGCAGCGCGCTCAACTATCTCACCAGCGAGGGTCACGTCTACTCCACGATCGACGAGGACCACTTCAAGCGCACAGCTTAAAGAGAGAGAGAGACGAGTTGAAGGAGAGGAGGAGCAGCCCTTGTAGTGGGCCTTCAGGCTAAGTCCCCTAACTAATTAGTTCTAGCACTTCGTGTTGTTTCTTGCTGGGTTGGTTCCCGTGCTGGGGTGGAAACGTCTCGAGATTGCTGACCAGCTCAAGTTTAGGCAGAATACAGAGTGAGTAGTTGAGAATCTCAATTGAGATCTCGCTTAAGTCTAGGTATGGCATTCTAGGTAGTAGCTGTATTGCGCCTTCCCGATTGATGGAAGTCAGTTGGATTTTTCACTGTGCATGCCGAGTAGTTTTGTGTAAGGTGGCACGCACGCTGAAAGCTGAAAAACTCACGTTTTACTGGGATAGCAGTGGCCGAAACAGGCCGAAATACTACTGCTGTGCTGATAGCTCTTTGTCCCCGTAAAATTGCTATCCAGCCTATGCGTGGCCCTAGTTGCGGCAAACTCGTTCACTTGATGAAATGATCGGCGAAGATGTACTGATTTCTCGAGATCTACTTACAAGGCCGTGCTCTGCCCGGAACAGCTCTGGATTTTATGTCGCTCTTGGGTATATACCGCGGTATTTTGTAGATATGTTGAGGGTAACCACTACTAGTTGTTCGCACTCGTCAAGCGTCCTGTTCAAGCAACTATTTCGAGAATCCTGAAAGATCGAGAGCGCTATCTCAATATCCGGGACGAAGACCAACTTATCTGCCATTCGCGACCTCTACAATTTCCTAAGCAGGATGAAGCCCTTGCGATCTGGGTTCTGCATTGCCAAAGTCGCGGGCTCTTGTTGGACGGCAGTATGCTCTAGGCAAAAGGCGTTCGTCTTCTGACAAAGATGGGAGTCGCCCCAGAGGAAGTTCTCAAATGGCTGGCTGCAATAGTTTCAGGGGCGCCATGGCTTCAAAAGCATCAGCACGCATGGTGTAACGGGGTACAATCAAGTGTACCCATTACATAAAGAGTGACGGGTGTCACTCTCCCGAGTACGTGGTACATGGTACCAGTAGCTCCGCAAGCCAACCATTTGAGTTTGTGTGGGTTTTAGTATAGATAACTTGTAGTTTGTATTGAGCCAAGTTAACCCCTACCAAAATACAGTCAGTCTTATAACCTACTCGTTTGTAGCAAGTCAAGTCGTCCCCTTAAGGCCAGGGACACGTGAACGGCTGTTCACTTGGAGTTTGTATACTCCTGCTTCCTCTGTCAAGAAGTGCTGTGTGCCCCGTCACACTTGGTAGCACTCGTAGTCAATCCTACGCCTACGCGGGTAGATTGGTCTACCTGAATCCTCGGTGGCTCAGGTCTGTGAGCCACGATGGACCGAAGTGAGTTTCCTCACTTGACTGACTCGCAGTTCGAGTCAGTGCGGAAGATGGCGGGCATCTTCGGAAGTGATGCCCTCCGGAGCTTGGCGGCGGCGACGCCAGCCGAGCAGGTCGAGCGGGTGAGCTCGTTTGACGAGTACGAACGCGGGCTCATCGCTCATGTGCAGGGAAACCTGCTGGCTCAGATGAGTGAGCCCAGACGGGTGCAGCCTAAGCCTTTGCGGCTAGCTGTGCCTCCGTTCGAAGGAAGGAAGGTGAGAACCTTCACTTCTGGATCCGGGAGACCGAGATCGCAATGAGCGCAGGTCTCATCTCGGCTGAGAACCTTCGAGTCGCCTTTGCGCTCTCCAATCTTGGCGGACGTGCCAAGACTTGGGCGTATACGCGCGAAGCGATGTCGCCTGGATGTTTCACATCCTGGGCTCAGCTGTGTGAGCAGCTTCGAGCCGCTTTCCTCCCGGCGAACAACGAGTTCCGCCAGCGCTCGCGCTTCCTTGCCTGCAAACAAGGGGAGCGCGAGCTGTACGCGTACGTACAGGAGATGTGCACGTTGGCAGCCTCGCTGGTGGGGAACCCACTGTCAGAAGATGTCAAGACGACAGTCTTCGTGGACGGCCTGAAGGTCGGTCCTGCGCGCACGCAGTTGTTCCGTGTGTGCACCGCCACTATGGAAGAGGCGATCCAAGTCGCCCTCCAGGAGGAGTACAGCCACAAGCAGGCTGGTGCTCTGGCTGTTGTACAGCATGTGGTCACTGAGAGCGAACCAGAACCCATGGATCTGAGTTCGGCTGAACAGTATTGTGTCCGCTGCTATGGCTGCGGCGGACTGGGACACTATCAACGTGTCTGCCCATCGCCAGGGTCTGGGAAGAAGACCTACCCGAAGACCAGAGGGTCAAGGGGCGCCGGCGCCATGCACCGTCAGGTGCTCAAGGGGACACAACCACCAGTAAGGACGAGGGCCTTGCTGGGGTTGGCCTGAGTCTTTGTGATGGGTGTACGGAAGGCGTACACCACAGAGACCCGGGGTCCCTTGAGAGCACTGATGCTCGCATTGGTGAAGGACAACGGTGGGCTGTCGGTAGTACACGTGAATGTACGGGGTAATGGTATCCCTTGACATGATTGAGTCTGGGACGTCGCGCGTGTTTGCACGTCGCCAGATGTGTCGGTTGGAATAACGACACAAGTGCCAAGACTCTGCGAGAGTCGAAGCACAAGGGCAGGTCTCATTGACTGAGGCCGGGCCCAAGAAGAACCTTGGGGTCCGCTGTGACCCTTGCTGCCGCACGAGACGACGCGGGCAGCGCTGGAACCGCGCATGTTCCCGGACATGTACCCGGACATGGTCCCGGACATGGTGCTGAAGATGGCCCTGGGCATGGAACCGTATATGCCCTCGGCCTGGACAAGTATGGCTTGGCCCTGAGTGCGCTGTGCAAGCTGCACGGGCTCTCGGTCGAGCAGCGCGACAATGCCTTTGAGGCTAAGTCGGCCCTCTGTGTCTGCCAGAGCATTGGTGAGTCATGTTCCCACCTCTGGCCAGACACAAGGGCGTCCGAAGGGACCGCCAGGGCGCTGGATGCGTCCGACAAGATGATGAAGAAGAAGGGAGGCATCACTGACATGATGTCCTCCATGACGATGGTGCAGTGTATCTGCAACCGAGGGCTGTTGCGCCTGGCATGTGGAGCTGCCTCAAGAAGCAACTCCAGTGCTGAGAGTCGTTGCTCGGTATGAGCATTGACAAGGGTGGTGTTCGGTGACGCCACCAGGTGGGTAACCAAGGACCACTGACTAGCGGGTAACTTAGTTCCGCACAAGAGCATGTAATGCTGAGGAGGCCACTCAAGGCATCTCCGGCGTGGGTAACCAAGTACCACGGACGGTCGCCCAGACCTTAACCGAAGAGGAACGCGCTGCACGCGCTTCCTGTGTGGGTAACCAAGTACCACACACGGTCGCCCAGACCTTAACTGAAGAGGAAGGCGTTGCACGCGCTTCCTGTGTGGGTAACCAAGTACCACACCAGGTCACTCAGACCATAACTGATGAGGAAGGCGCTGCACGCGCTTCCTGTGTGGGTAACATAGTTCCACACGCGTCACTCAGACGGAAACTGATTGTGAAGTCGCATGATGCGCTTCCTGTGTGGGTAACGTAGTTCCACACGATGCGGTAAGGCTCTGCATGAGCCTGACGGAGTCACTCGAAGCGTCTCCCTGCGCGGGTAACTTAGTGCCACGCACTGTCCGTATGACCAAGACTTGTGATCAGGTCACTGGAGTCTCCTCGCATGTGGCGACTGGCCACACGGAGTTTAAGAGACTCGTGACACCGTCACGATGTCATAGCAGCACGACCCTCTTGGAGGCTCCGCGCGGCTCTGATTTTAAGTGGGGGAGGAGTGCTCGGAAGCACTTCCTTCCTCCATGGGCTTTGCACCCGGTCAAAAGGGATCACTTTCAACGGGGTGTCTTTGCGCACAGTAGTCGTGGCTGGGGTCCTTGTCGAACCTGCGGCGCTGCATGTTGGGTCGCCGCCGACTCGGAGAGCTTGGTCGATCACGACTGGAGTGCGTCTGCCGGAGGGCGACACCTCAATTGACCACATGCAGGAGCATGATCGGTCTGGCTGCGAAGGCCGCGGCCACTGCGCGGCGTTAGGGCAACAAGTGTCCAGGACTCGATGCCGAGATGGCAGAGTCTGAGTATGCGTGCATGCGATGCAGCTACTCTCAAGGAAGGACAAGTCGTACGCTGTCATGGGTGTCTTCACCCGCAGACGTGGGTAACAGAGTACCACGTCAAGTCACGCAGACTCAAACTGCATACAGGCTGGTACACACCAAGCCTTGGTCGACGATACTGACCTGGAGCCCAAGCAGGAAACTGCCCGCGCCACTGGAGTCTGCTGGTATAGCGACTCGGCGCTGCAGGGCGGCGCGAGGTTAGGCAGTCGGCTGCTGCCTGACCCACCGGGGTTCTAATCGTAAGTGGGGAGGGATCGGAAGTGCCCTTCCTCCCGAGGTCTCTGGCTCGAGACTTGCTTCTTCACAGAAGCCGGTGTAGTGGTTGCATGGTGCAACCACTTACGAAGCATTGCACGAAGGTGCTGGACCTGATGCGTCGCTGCTTAGGTTTCATGGTCTTGGTGACCGATGGCCAGCAACGTTGGCAGTGGTCACTGCCGCTGCTGGGCCGAAGGTGGCCGCACATTCGCTGCGGAAAGGCTGCATCTGTCGGGCGAGGACATGGCAGCCAGTCTGCGGCTTGGGCCGCGGACGAAGGCATGTGCGCGTACGCATCACCGTGCCGTAGCTTGATGCTGTTGCTACTCTGGACGCGGTACGTCTACCGGCCAGTTAGCTATCAGCATCGTGCTGAAGCACAAGGCTGTGGTTACGCTGGGCGCGGCACGTCTGCCGGCCAGGTTGCCATTAGCCTCGAGCATGGGTGTTGTCCACCAGGACGAACCCGAGGGACAGCTCCATGCTGTTGCTACGCTGTGCGCGACACGTCTGCCGGCCAGGTAGTCAACAGCAAGGAGCTTGGGTGTTGCCCACGAAGGGTGAGCCCGAACGTGTTGCCTTTGCGGGCAATCACACTTAGCGCGGTGTATACCGTGCTTGTAAGGCGCGAAGCCATACGGGTGCACGTGGCACATACTGCCTGTGAGGTAGTTGCGGTGCACGTGGCACCTGACGCTCACTGTGCGCGGGGCACTTGGAGTACGCGAGGTACTCGCAGTGCACGCGGCACTTGTCGTGCACGTGGCACTTGAAGTGCACGAGGCACTATGGCAGTCGTGGTGCATGTGGTACACGACATGCCTTTGGTGTATGAGGTGGTGCTCCCGTACACAGTGAGGTCCGGCATGGACTGTGTGCCATGCGGCCTTGCGTGTACACCGACCTGGTGTTGGTCCCTGCGACGCATGATGCGATCGCTGGTGACGGAGGACAGTGTACCTCGCACCGTGATGAAGTACCATTGCGGTACCTTGGTGTCGATGGAAGACACCTCAGCGTGGGCGACACGATGGCCGTGACGCGGGGCAGGACTGTGAACAAGTCCGCCGCGTTGCTCTGTACGATGAGCTGGCTGCGAGCAGCAGCCGTGGCCCCAGGACTATGGCGACGATGAAGCCGGATGCTTCTTGGCTTTGGTCAACGATTGACCTTAGCCTGTGGGTCGTGCCGACGTACTCGGACGACCGACACACTGCGCCGTGACGAGCGTGGTCCTGTCGGACCGCTGTCATGGCTGGAGATGAACAGCACAGCTCTCTCCATGGTTACGCTACGCGCTGACCTGAAAGGTGCCGTCCCTCGCGGGAGGCACCGCAGCACGAATGTGCTAGCGAGGCCCAAAGGCCACGCGACACCAACTGCGGGTGGTCTACGAGAGACACTGCAAGTTTGGGGCACGTGCATCCCGTGCCGAGGCACTCTGCGCCTGCTAGCGCTGTGGATACGGCCACTAGAAGCGTCGGCTTTGCGGCCAACATCGCCGAGGGCAGGGGCCGCGCGGGGTGCCCGCTGCGGGCACAAGTCACTGTGGGTGTGACAATGAGGCGCGCCAGCTTTGCGGCGGCGTCGCCCGAGAATCCGACCTTTGGGTGTTCGGATTCTCTCGATGCTCATTGGAGAATCAGATGTGATTCTCAGATAAGTTGGGGAGGATGTAACGGGGTACAATCAAGTGTACCCATTACATAAAGAGTGACGGGTGTCACTCTCCCGAGTACGTGGTACACGGTACCAGTAGCTCCGCAAGCCAACCATTTGAGTTTGTGTGGGCTTTAGTATAGATAACTTGTAGTTTGTATTGAGCCAAGTTAACCCCTACCAAAATACAGTCAGTCTTATAACCTACTCGTTTGTAGCAAGTCAAGTCGTCCCCTTAAGGCCAGGGACACGTGAACGGCTGTTCACTTGGAGTTTGTATACTCCTGCTTCCTCTGTCAAGAAGTGCTGTGTGCCCCGTCACACATGGTGAGAGCGGACCGGTAGATACCTCATCAATTCCAGAGCAATTGGAACGGGTTCGGACTATCCTTCGTAAATACGCCATCGCGGACATTTACAATTTCGACGAGAATGGGTTTGTTTTATAAGCTGTGCCCAGACCAAACTATTGCTACCCGCCAGATCGAAGGGTCTAAGAAGAGTAAGACGCGACTCACGGTAGCGGCCTCGCAGAAATCTCGCGGAGCCGGTCTCACACAAACTCGGCGCGTCTGGATAGCGGTCGCGCCAAGCATCTATTTCCCGGTTGTTGGAGTAGCGTATCTTCGAATATAGGGCCCAAGTCTTCGCAGGCTTCAGAGTTGGGGGGTTCTTGGTTGACGCTTGTTCCTTGTCGTAGGTCGTCGATCCTTGGGTGTGCGGCGTTATCGGGCCGGCGTTTCCTTGGCGTTCCCGTCGGGCGTGCGGCGTTATCAGACCGGCGTTTCCTTGGCGTTCCCGTCGGGCGTGCGGCGTTATCAGACCGGCGTTTCCTGGGGCTTGTGTGGCGTTATCGGGCCTACACGGGGTCTTGTGTGTGGAGAAGCACCGAATAAGAAATCCGTCTTGAACGGAAAGTGTTCTCTGAGAAAGGCGGCAGGGCCGGTCGACAGAGGTCCCGAATGGAAGATCGACAATCGATCAACGATCGAGAGACAGGTGGGTCAGACTGGGACTGAAGATCAGCGAGAGATCAAGTGACGCCGAGAGGCGGATCGTGCAGAGGCGGATTGTGCAGAGGCGGATCACGCCCTATCGATCCCTGATGGATGTCCAAGATCGGCATAGGCGCAAGCCCCTACTGGAGGCGAACACCGGTGATCCGGAACGACCAAGGATGGAAGTAGGCGGATCGACGGTGAACGACGATGTGCTCAAGTCCTCGATCGAGAGTCGATCGAGATCGCCGATCGGGATCGCCGAACGGGATCGTTGATCGGGATCGCCAAACGGGATCGCGGATCTGGATCGCCGATCGGTCAAGATGGGAAGCACAAGAGGAGCGAAGATAGGACAGGAATCCAGTTGTTGTTTAGTTGTAGGATGGTAGACAAGATGGTAGCAGTAGAGAGAGAAGCCAACTAAACATAAATCAGAGCAGAATTTGCACCGAAGAGCACAAGTCCCCTCAAGTCACCAAGTCCCAGGAACTACATTGGCCTCGGCAGACATCGACACTTTGGACAGTGAACTAGTGGTACGGTTAAGACTAGATTAATACATTGGCCAGCTTGACCTACTCTAGTGATCTATTTCTTGTGTGCGAACCCTCGATCGTCCGGATACTGCTTGGCCGGCGATCGTTCTCCTCTTGATCAACCTCGATCCCGCTATAGGAAGTGTGGTGTAGCGGGATCAGCCAAAATCTGGTTAAGGCCTAATCGAGCTTCCCACCAGCGCCCAGACACCGACTAACGGAGGGGGTCCCCCAACGATCCGTGATCGGCTGAACTTGTTCTCACCTTGTGTACCCGTCGGCGGGCTGGATCTGCTCTCTCGGGGCTCCGAGGATGCAGCACTTGGTGAAGATCGAATGTCTTGGCGTGACGCGGGGATGGTCCGTGGAGCAGCACGGGAATCTTCGCTCTGCGTCCGAGTATTCGTCCCGATCGAGGGTTGTTCGCTGCGATCGGTCGGCCTGGAGTCGATCCAAGGCCTGTAGTTGCCCTTTCGGGTGTGTTCCTTCCTTCCTTGAGTTGCTTGCCACTTCCTATAGCGGGATCGAGGTCGATTGAGAGACGCAGCGATCGCCGGCCAAGCACTGATATCCGGTCGATCGAGAGTTCGCACACAAGAAATAGATCACTAGAGTAGGTCAAGCTGGCCAATGTATTAATCCAGTCTTAACCGTACCGCTAGTTCACTACCCGAAGTGTCGACGCTTGCCGAGGCCAATGTAGTTCCTGGGACTTGGTGACTTGAGGTCACTTGTGGTCTTCTGTGCAAATTGCGCTCTGATTTATGTTTAGTCGGTGTCTCTCTACCGCTACCATCTTATCTATCATCCTACAACTAAACAACAACTGGATTCTTGTCCCGGCGTCGCCCTACCGTTCTCCCCATCTTGGCCGATCAGCGATCGGCCCCGATCGGCGATCAGCCCTCGATCGGCGATCGGCGATCAGCCTCTCGATCGGTGATCCATGATCGCGATCGACGGTCGACGATCGAACCTCGATCGATGGCTAGGCAGGTCATCGTCCACTATCGCTCGTCCTCTCCTGCTCCTGACCTCGCTCGGTCCCCAATGTTCGAGGCCTCCGATCGATCCCGGTCTTTGCTGCCTGTCTCCCCATCGTCGGTCGATCGTCGATCTGATCTTGACCTTGCTGCCTTTCTCGGAGAACAATTTTTGTTCGAGAAGGATTTCTTATTCGGTGCTTCTCCACATCCGCCCCCTGTCCGCTAGTTGTGTCGCACGGCGGCTCACTTCGGACACTGGATTCTCGCTCATTCTCCAATTTGCCGACTCGGACCCAGATCATCCCGGATGAGCACACCGCCGCCCAACCCTCCGGTACCACCGTCCAGTCCGTCGAACGGCGGCGCTTCACCGCATGACTCGCCTCGATCGACTCATTCGACGCCTCGATCGCCTCGCTCGACGCCTCGGTCGACCCATTCGACGCCCCGATCCACGCGCTCAACGGCATCTCGACGCGCTGCGGCCTCTCCGGACGCAGCCCGCCGTATCGCCCGTCTAGAGGAGGAGCTGACGTGTGCCTATGCCTCGCGGTCCACCATGATCCGTGACCGCATGCGTCTGGACGACACGGTCCGCGATCTGACGGCCAACCTTCAAGATCTCGAGCGCTACCGCGGATCACAAGAGGACGAGATCCGCCGGCTCCAAGTCGAGGTGGGCGACCTCCAACAGAGTGCGCAGGGGCAAGCTCCGCAGCTGATCCAAGATCTACGTGGTCAGATCGCTCAACAAGTGGCGGAGATCCAGGATCTAGAGCGCAGGCTGCGTCGCACGCAAGCCGAGCTCGCGAACGCAGTTGCTGATCGAGATCACCTCGAACACAGGCTCGATCTCGCCGAAAGCGACATCTCCGACCTCCGATCACGGGTATCCGTCCAAGATCACGAGCTGGACATGGCGCACTACGAGCTGGACACCACACGTGGCAGTCTCGATCGAGTACAGCAGGCCCTCCAGACGGCCGAAGCGACTTTGGCTCAGCGCGGTCCCTCGTCGACCACTACTCCCCAGGCTGTCCCGCCATCGACATCTCCTGCCGGCGCCGCCCCCGCCACGGATCGACTGCAAGCCGATCTCCGCCGGACGATCGAGGAGCTCCGGTTGGCTCGTGTCGATCGAGACGCCTGGAAGAGCCAAGCTGCCGCCTCCGCGCAGGAGGCCCGGCAGGCTCTGGATGCCCTCGATCAGGCTCATCAGAGCCGCGACGCTTCGCTTCGTGAGAACGCTGATCTGCGTACGTAACACTTTGCCAGCCCCGTTCCCATGTCGATCGTCGCTTATATCGCTATCGTGCCACAGGTGCTTGCGTCGCCAGCGCCCAACAAGTGATCCGGGCCCAAGACGCCCAATTCATTGACGTACAGGAGGCCTACGCCCTGCTTCGGCGCGTGAGCGATCGGCCCAACGAGGATCTCGAGACCGTGGCCGACACTTTATCCCGCGTGACAGACTGGATCGGACTTCGCCAGTGCAGACCGCTCACGCCTGCTCGTCGCGGCCGCAGTCCCTCAGGGTCTCCCGATCCCGCTCAGTCGGCTCAGAAACGTTCAAGATCGGCGCCTCCGCCACGCAGTCGGTCTGCGAGTCGATCGCCCTCTCGGTCCCCGTCACCTGCCTTCTCCCAGCCCGACCACGATCATGAATCTCCTGCCCAGGATCAGCGGACGCCTGATCGACGTGCGAAGGCCGACGAGCCCGAGCGTCAAGAGTCCGACCGAGAAGAGTCCGGGTCATCTCGCCGATCCCAGGAAACTGATCAGTCACCTGAGGAGAGTCCGCCTCGGCTGAATCTGGCAGTGGTGAGGAGGGGTCCGAGTCCGAGGAGACAGACCAGGAAGCTCTCGCCGCGTTGGCTCGGTCCCGTTCGGAGGCCCGCCGCCTCCAATCCGCCTCGCCGGCCTGCACTCATACTTCTCCGACCCGATCGCGATCGCCTTCTGTCATATCGATACACTCCCGATCCGGATCGGCGCGATCTCGATCGCCCCCGCGCTCACCACCAGGATCTCCGCCTGGATCGCCTGGGCCCCGATCTCTGATTCCTCCATTGTTCCCGATCGGCTCCATGATCCCGGGCTTCAACGCCCCGAGGGCACTCACCCAGGGCGATACCGATCCGTGGCCTTCGGTACTGTTGCGTCAGCTGCAGATCACCGGCATGATCTTGTCGACGTTGACCCATCACCTACTCCTACCAGAGGGGTGGCTCTTCCCGACCGTCGTTCGTGGTGTTCGGCAACCCGTCGCGGGGGCCGGCTACCGCGACGACCTGATCACCGGGCCGAACATCACTGCGCTGCTGGCAACTCGCCCGTGGCAAGTTCTCCGAAACCCGGCGGACCCGCTGACCTTCGATCTGGCACTCCATCGAGGTGCTGCCACCCCATTAGGCCGGATCGCTACAGCTTATCTGCAGTTCGAGGAGCAAAATCGCCAAGCCTTTTGGGAGACAACTCATTATCTCCCGATCACTGGCCGACAGCGCCGAGACCCAGCCGTCGATCGATATCATGCGGATCGCCGATCGCGGCGGATCCGTCTCGGCGATCGATGGCGACAGCTGGTGACTACCATGCTACCGATGATGCGGGGATGTGGGCCGACGTCGATCTGTTGCTGGGTCCGTTTTTCCTGCAGATCCCGGTACGACAGCGAGACTCGGTGATTTGGTACCCGGGCGTGGTGTCTCGCACTGCGAACGCCGGCAATCCCAATCAGCACCAAGGCGAGCCGACCGACCTTTTGACTGCCCTGATCGAGGCCGACACCCACGATCCTTGGCGGAACCAGTACCGCGACCACCCTCAGGATCACCCTGCTCGGCAGATTCCCCGCCTCCGCAACAAGTTCAATCCCAACGTCGGCACTCCACGGCTGTGAACTCAGCCCCGCTCGCACGATCGGCTTCCGCGATCAGCATGTTAGTTGGGTGGCTCACCCCGGATCGTAGTCGTTCGGAGGCCGATCCTCTGTAATCGTCACCCGACGTCGTCAAATCTATCCATTCCATCATAATACTCCGTTCTCTCCGCCGGGTGCTTATCGCCTCACTTATTTCCAACTCGATCAGCCTGGATCCATCGTCGTAATACTTCGCCATTGCCCCATATCCTTCTGGTCTGCATTCTCATGTACATACGCATTCATATACAACCCTTTCCTCCGATCGACGGCCTCCCCGCCGATCCGTCACCCATTCCGCTCACCAAGGCGACCAGCTCGCCCTGGCGGTCCGATCTCACTCCTCGTGAGACTGCATCGCGTTGAATCGGTTCCGGTTCACACGATCTCGAAGGAACTCGTGCAATAAAGCTCCGCAGTTGAGATCCGCTTCGTCGATCCAGTCAAGATCGTCGTAACCCTTCCAGTGTACCAGGAATTCTCGATACGTGCGGCCGTACCGTGTCCTTCGACCCGTCCGCATATCCGTGATCTTCTCCACTTCATACTCGTTCGCATCTCGATCTGGAGCCCAGCTGTCCTCCGGAAGTAGGATCTCGTCGAAATCGAGTCGATCTGCCTCGTCCACCGTGAGCTCGATCTGCGGTCGATCGGGGAAGTCTCTGACCAACTTCAGCTTCGAGTCATGCACGATCGGGAACAGGTGATAGTCTGTGCCAGCGATCTGAAGCTTCATCGTGTACTCATTCACCTTCTCGGCCACACGGAACGGGCCATGCCACAGGTGAGCTAGCTTCCGGGCGTACCCCTCCTTCACACGATCCAAGTACAGCCACACCTGGGATCCAGCCTCGATCGAGTGCGGTCGAACCTCTTCGTTGTGTCGATCGGCCCGATCCGCGATCGCCTCGCGTAGACGAGCATTCACCTGACTTCGAGCCTGATCATAGTGCCTCTCGATCCGATAACGCCACCGTCGCGGATTCCGATCCTGGATTCGAGTACTACCCAAAGGGATCGTCGCTTCCAGCGTCGATCGAGGATCCCAGCCATGTACCAGATAAAAAGGAGAGTCTCCTCGAACGCGATCATGAGCCGTATTGATCGCGAAGGTCAATCGCTCGGCGTACTCATCCCAATCCCTCTGATCCAGATCTTCCACGAACATCTTCAAGGCTCTCGTCGCCGTCTGCACCATTCGTTCCGCAGTACCGTTCGCTTGGGGCCGATATGCCATCGTCGCTCGCTGACGCATACCTAAGATCTTATTAAAGGCGCGGAAGAAGTCAGCCATAAATCCCGGTTCGCGATCATGCCTGATCACCTCACTGGCACCGAATCGCCGGAACACACACTCTTCGTAGGATTCGGCGATCGTCTGCGCCGTTCGAGAGGAGCTGGCCTTCGCGATCACGTATCCTGTGAACAGATCGACCCAGATCAGCAGTTCGGTGTTGCCTTTGTACGACTTGGGCAGCGAAGGTATGTGATCCATCGCTATGATCTGGAACGGATGTGTCGCCTGGATGTTCCCTGGCGACTCGCCCCTGATCGTGGGTCGCCCTTTACCGGTCTCACAATCGACACACTCTCCGACATACTTCTGCACACTCCTGAAGAGACCTCTCCAGTGAAAGTGATCACGGATCCGCTGATAGGTACGTCCAATCCCTTGGTGACCACCTTCCACAGTAGAGTGTTAATGGTGCAGGATGCCCTGATGCAGTGTCTCCGGAGCGACCAGCCTCATCAACCCGTCTCGATCTGCCTCCGATCTCTTGGAGGGGGAACAGTAGAACAGCAGATCGTTGTCATCGATCTCGTAGTCCGCCGCAATGTTGCCATAAGATTGGGCCTCATCCTGCGTCAGATCAGCCACGTCTCCCATCAGGTACTTCTTCATGCCCACGATCCACGTCTCTTCATCTTGCGATCGACGGATTCGATCGATCCGTAGTCCCCGCACAAACTCTTCCTGTAGGACAGTCGGATTCGGTCGTGATCTGGCGTTTGATCGGGTATTCATCGGTGATAGCCGGGCGATCGGTTCGTCAGATCTGGCAACCAGGATCTCATCGAGCCGGTTCAATGTCGTCAGATCCACGTGATCGGCCTCATCCTCGACGACGACGCCACCTTCACGTTGAAGCGCTGCGCTAGCCAAGTTGTCTGCGCTGCCGTTCCAGTCCCGTTTCACATGTAACAGCTCATGATCTGGCCAGTTCTGTAACCGGTCCAGCACCTTCTGCTTCAGTAACGTCAGCTTGGGTGCTTTGCAGTCGATCTCACCTCGTACTTGCCGGATCACCAAGTTGGAATCGCCGCAGACTACAAGCCTGCCTCGATTCATGCCGTCCAAGAGGTCGAAACCCAGCAGCAGGCCATGATATTCCGCTTCATTGACGGTCAGCCCCTCGGCATAGCCCGATCGTGCTCTCACCACACTTCCATAGGATCGCACTGTACGCGCCCCCACCTCGCTTGACGCGGGCGGATCCATCGAAGCTTATCACCAGCAGTTCTTCATCCGCGCGTACAGTCGGGATCGGGGCTTGGATCTTCCGCCGGGGTTTCTTCTTCGGCGCGATCGCGATCAGTGCGTCGTCGACATCCGATCGAGGCGTAATACTGGCGGCAATCGCCCCCAATATCTCGTCCTCTCCCTTGGTGCACTTCGTGATCTCCAACGCCCAGGGCGATAGGAGTGCGGCCCACTGACCCAATCGGCCCTGAAGGCCGGGTGATCGGAACAGCCACGCCAACGTCGAGTGTCGAGTCAGGACCCGGATCGATCGTCCAACCAGCATGTTATAGTTCTGTCGTGTAGGAAAACACGATTTAACGAGTTCTCGTCCCTCTAGCCAAGGCCTTTGGGACGAGCCCCTACCAACAACACGCTTCCCTCCTAAAAGGTCGGCGCTTATTGTTGGGATAAAATCTGAAGACCAGATCCGATCCCTTACACCGGGCTGGAATGTGCCTTGTGCGAGTCGTCGGTCAGGTAGGTAGAGCCCGTAAATCAAATATAAGAACACCCTTAGCCACGAGCAACGGCTAGGATGCAATGTACACACGCGCTTTCACACGTAACCCACTGTGGTCCCTCAGACGGAAGGGTACCAGGCCAATCGAGGCCTCGGACAGGGGCGCCGAGACGAAGTCTCGGCTGGAGGTCAAATATACTGGGGGGGGGGGCTCGCCACACACCCAGACAAGCGTACAAACGTACAGGGAGGTCTCTAATACCTCCAACACTCGGCCACTACTCACTCTTGGCCCTTCCAGGGATGAACACTCGGTCAATGTACCTTATGCTCACCGGCAGACATACCCCGTGTCGGCCGAGCGTATCCAGACTCTACAGCTAAGCGGAGACTTACCGGTAGACGGACTTGACCCTTGTGTGGCTTCGCGGGGAATTTCTGCTCTGATTTAGTGATTAGAGGCTGTGAGGCCTTCCCTATTGCTAATCCGTAACGTCTATACAAAAGTCAAGTATCGACCGAGCCTTGGAGCTGATCCGACGACTCGACGACTCCTCGGCTAGATCCGAATTCCTAATGAGAGGCAAATCTTGTACCCACTATGACTACTTGGAGGGCTCGGTGGGGATTTATTATGACCCACCGTGCCTTGCCACTAAATGGCGTCCATCCGGCCCTCTAGCGCGGTAAATGAGAGCGACCAATCAGAGGGCTCGGATGGCTTTCACTCACAAGTTCAAGACCGTTAGGCCTCGGCAAGCGCGGTCATTTCCGACATCACAGCAGTCCTCACCGCGGCCCGACCCTCAGGAGTACGGCTGGGGCCCGGGCTCGGAGACTCGGATCGGACTGGACCGCTGACCGTAGGAGCGATCGGACGGCAGAACCTGGCTGGACCTGATTCAGGGTCAACCGAGCCATCCGACCGTACGCTTGCCGGAGATGAAGGGGAGACGGAGCTTGTCCTGCGGAGCCGGCCGACCCCCACGCTGACCTTCCATTGAGCAGGTGGGAGTTGGGGTCGGCCGGCCCCGCGGGCTCGACGTCAAGCAATCGGAGAGTGCCGAGGTGCACGTCATCTCCGTATTTCATGCCGCGCTCACTGGGTGCTCTGGTAGTGGCGCAAGCTGCTGCCCTCCGAGCTGTCGGTCTCGATTCCACGGTAAGCTCGAACGCTCGCCGAAGTCTCTGTCTGCCATGACTCCGTAGCTTCGTCCCATGCCTTCTGCCATTGCGTGTAGCTGCCATCATCCCCTCTATCGTCCTCAGCTGGGAGCAGCGATCCGCCTGCCCCGCCACCCAAAGACTCGGTTCCTTCTTCCGAGGGCTTGGCGATGCCAACTTCCGCCTCTGCTTCGGCAAGCGGGGTATCCCGAGCCACGCCTGCGGCCGCTAAAGCGCCCGGCGCTCCTGATGCATCTCCGTCGCCAACTCCCGTAGCAGCTGGTGCTGGCGGGGCGTCGGTAGAGCATCAAGACTCGGTTGAGGCCGTCTCTGTCCGGGTTTCTCGCAACTCCATCGACCAGGATTGCTTGACGTCGAGCCCGCGGGGCCGGCCGACCCCAACTCCCACCTGCTCAATGGAAGGTCAGCGTGGGGGTCGGCCCGCTCCACAGGACAAGCTCCGTCTCCCCTTCATCTCCGGCAAGCGTACGGTCGGATGGCTCGGTTGACCCTGAATCAGGTCCAGCCAGGTTCTGCCGTCCGATCGCTCCTACGGTCAGCGGTCCAGTCCGATCCGAGTCTCCGAGCCCGGGCCCCAGCCGTACTCCTGAGCCCTCCATCATGCCAGTTTCTTGGCCGCTTTCCGCTGCGGTGGAGGACTTGATCGACGCCAGCGTCACTCAGACAGTCCTCCGCTCCGAGTCTCGTCTGGAGGAGCATGTTGATCGCCAGCTGGCAAGCCTCGCTCAGCTCATGGTTGACCTCGTCCGCTTCCCGCCTCTTCGGGTCGATTACGACCTCGGCCAAGACTTAGCCAACGCCCAAAGCCTCGCGGACGTCGTTCAAGTGGTGTCTCCCGACGTTCCGCCGCGCCCGCTTGGTTGGGACGAAGAGATTGACGCCCTTCGTCAAGAGGTCAGCAGACTCGAAGAAGCGGCAGCTCTCAGCGAGCGCCGGCTCAATGACGAGAACGACATCCGCCTCCGCACCGAGCAGCTGTGCGCGCAAGCTTCGGCTGAGCGGGAGGAGTTGACTCTCGTCGTCAAGGCTCTTAGGGACGAGCGAGCCTCCATCAGCCGACAGCTCGCCGTTGCCAACTGAGCCCTCGCCCAGAGTGTCGAGATCATCGATCACCTGAAGGGACAGATCTCGAAACGAGACGCGTCGCTGGCGAGTCTTGATACCGTCATCAAGAAGGACCGACAAAGCTATCGTGACGGGTTGCCTCGCTACTCAGACACCTTGAAGAAGTTCCACGCGTATCTTCAGCAGTTGAACGACCAACGTTTCGTCTTGGCGAACTTGGATTTGGGTGACGACTCGCTACTGCCTCCGGTCCTCCAAGAGTTTCTCCGAGACTTTGCGGCTATGGAGTTCGAGTTCTCGGCTGCGACGTCCTCACTTGAAAAGCGACCGCGCGAGGGCTCGGCTCCTGCTGGTACTTCTCAGGGCCCGAAGGCTAAAGCTCGGGACCAAACCAGTCTCGACTTTGATCCTGACGAAGAGTTCGGCAGCTCCGGCTTCGAGGACTCGGATGACTCTGGACCTATTATCCCGTCCTTGAAGCGTCGGAAGACTTCGGCCGCTCCTCTACTCACCGGCGCGGCGTCGTCCGTTACTCCCAAGAGGTCGTCCTTGCGGAAATCAAGGTCTCGGTTGGGTCGACGCTCGAATCTTCCGGTGAAGAGTACAGTGTCTCCGGCTCAACCCTCACCTGACCTCCCCAGAGCCCAGCTTCAACGTCCACCCGTTGTTCTTGCGTCGTCGGCCAGCCGAGCGGACGCATCGAGCCAAGCGGTTGACGTACCAGCGGCTGTGGTTGAGGCGTCGGTTCCTTGCCTCCCAGCAGCGCCTCCGTCCCCACATTCGTCGGACGCGTCTACATCGTCCATGCCCGGGTCGCCTGCTGGCTCTCTGAGTTCCTTGGCACTGCCCGCTGACGGCGACGATGAGGAGACGGGTGCGGCTAGCCCTCCGGTGCTGAACTTCGACTCTCCTTACGAAGCATCGGTCGTCATCCAGCCCCGCAAGGACGGACGGCCGGTGCGTTCGGCTTCCACCATGGCCTCTCTCCAGTCCAAGGTGGCGGTGGAAAGCGAGAACGCCCCTGACGATGTGGTCCTGGGCCTTGAGAAGCCATCCGTTCGTCGCCCTGTGGTGGTGGGTCTGACTCAAGACCCTCAGGATTCTGATCAAGATGTCCCGACTCCGGCGTCGTCACGTGGCGGGCTGGGTCGCACCCCAAGAAGGTGTCGGCCAAGGCGGCCAAGATGCAACTGCGCCAGCGCACTATGGTGCAATCGCCATCGGCTGTCCCAGCCACACCGACTCGTCGTCCGAGGGCTGGATCTGCACAACCAAAGACTGGTCTCGTTCCCGTCCGCCAGACGAAACCTCAAGTGCGACGCACTGAGGCTTCGTCTCGTCAGGCCTCGGCACCTGCTCGTCGGGATCCGGCCCCTCGCCGCGGGCATTACGACAGTTCGCTCTTGTCGCCCCCGTTTGCGAGTCCTGGGGCCGAAGAGTGTTGGCGGGAGATTCTGGAAGTACGGACCGCGCCTCCAGTCCCAGCGTCTGCTCAGGTCGAGTGCTCGGTCGAAGGGATTGAAGCCTTCCGCGACTGGACGGACCCGGCCCATCCCTTCTGGCAATTTGTCCAAAGCCTCCCAGCCGAGCCGTGCCTGTTCGACGTCTCTGACTTCATGCCAGACACCCCAATCTCGATCCGCGCAACCGGCGTCGCGTTGCTCACCAAGCTCTGGCGCCAATTCTGCTGCCGAGCTGTCGGCACCACGGAGAGCCACGACTTGTCGTTTGCGCTGTTCGAGCGGGCTCACTGGGTTTCTCCTGCTGCGGTCGAGCGATGGCTCGATAACCTCAGTCGTCGGCTTGGGGAGGACTCGGACGAATTCAAGGCAGTCAAAGCTGCGTGGCTCAAGTACTCGGCTGAACGCAACGCTCGGTCGGATCGCCTCCGGATCCAAATCAAGCGCTGGTGGGCCCAATTGCTTCCTGACGCTGATGGAAAGTTCGGCTATACTCCGGAGGTGCTGTTCGAGCTCTCGGTCCTCCACTACTCGCTCGAGATCCTCTCCTGGCTCCCCTCTTCCGCTAACTGGGTGGACGCTCTGATCGAGATCGTTGGGCACGAGCCCTGGCGCAACTACTGGATCGCTGTGCCCAGTATGCACCCATACAACACCAAGTTCGCGCCGTGCAACCCGGGGGCAATGTTGTTCATTCCCCGTGGTTTCACACTCCAGCAAGTGGCGTCCGCAATTGTGGTTGCGTCACTTGACCGGAGCAAGGTCTCGGCTCAATGGGTGCTGGAGTATACCAATTACTATGGCCCTCGGACTCTGGCTGGGAGTCCTGATGGAGGTTCGGTTCCGACTACTCCTCCAGGGATCTGAAGTCGCGCCTGGAACGGTGCAACCCGCTGAGCGCTCGGTTGACACGGATCGGATAGCGTCGTGACTCCTTCTGCCAATTCTGGAGGAGATGACGTCGCAGACTCCGCTGACGAGGACAACCACGAGGAGGACTCGGTTGAGGGAGCGACGGTTCAGTCCGACTCGCAGAGTCCTTCGGCCGGTTCGGGTTCGCTCCAAGTCCTGGCTCGTGCTGCGTCGGCTTCGCAGCTGTAAAATTCTTGCGGTGGGGTCGTTATTTTCGTTTCTTTTCTTCGCTGCCCAGGCTGGTTAAGGTCCCTCGTTGTATTCTAGCGTAACACCAGTCTGCAGGCCTAATTAATCTCCAATTCAATCACTTTAACTCGAAATCTCCATCTCTCCACTTGAGCGACTTGATAAATCCACTCGAAAATACATGCAACATGCAAACGTGCAGTAATGTTGGTGCAGTAGTTCTTTTCGTCTGCTGAGGCGGGCTGCATCACCCCGCCGGCAGTTCATCATTGCACCAGTCGCGTCTAGTCCTCGTCTGCGACTTGGACCATCTGCAACCGGCTGTCGCTGCGCTTCACGCGCAAGTAGTCCTACAGCAGTCCTTCGCACGACAAGTTGGACGCGGGCTCCCATGTAGGCTCATCGTAGCGACCCACTTTACTTTGAACTCCCTGACTGCTCGCTCAGTTCTCGTCGAGAGTGGCGTTCGGTCGTCCAAGATGGCTTCAACCTCATACTCACCCGCAAGATGGTTAGGTTCGAAGCTGTCTTCGGGTAGCAGTTCTTCATCGAAATCAAGTCTCGTTTCATCCGTGATGTCAGCCGTAAGTCGAGCCCTCGGTCGATCGCCGAACTCATTCACCGCTTTCAGCCGCGAAACATGAACCACAGGATAAAACCTGTAACCGCTTCGGTCCGGCAAGGCCAGCTCATACGCGTATTCGTCCACTTTCTTCTTGACTCGGAAGGGGCCATGCCAGCGATGTGCCAGCTTCTTCGTCAGCCCCGGTTTCACACTCTCCATGTAGAGCCAGACACGGTCACCCGGCTTGAAGAGCGACTTCGAGGCCTCGGCTGACGAACCGTCGGTTGAGCTTGTCGCCCCAGAGCCCTCGCCCGAAGGTTCGGTTCGGTCAGATGTCGGCATAGTCTCTCGTTCGCGCCGACTTAGAGTCTCGTTGTGCTTCTCGGTCCGTTTGGCTTTCTCCGTCGCTTGATACTCTTTGGCCATCTCTAGTGCAATCTCCTGCTGTCGATTGACTTCTCGTCTCCAAGCCAAGGCGTCGGTTTGCCGACCGCGGCTTCGTCTCAGTGACGAAGACATGGCCCGAAGTGTCGTCCGCGCATCCCAGCCGTGCACCAGGTAGAACGGTGTGTCCTTGCGTGTGGCGTCCTGCGAGTTGTTGATCGCAAAGATCAACTTTTCCACAATCTCATCCCAGTCCTGTTGCAGAGGATCTTCGGCGTACACTCGGACGGACTGTATCACAGTCTTAACCGAGCGTTCCTGCTGACCGTTGGCTTGTGGCCGATAGCTCAGAGTGGCTCGAGACCTCGATTGCATCATTTCCGTAAACGTTTGGAAGACTTCGCCCATGAAGCGAGGGTCTCTGTCGTGTCGGATGAGGGTGGGGGCGCCGAATCTTCGGTAAACGCATTCTTCAAAAGCCTGCGCAACGCACAGGGCCGAAGTGTCGGCCATAGCCTTTCCCATTATGAACCCTGTGAACGCGCACTGAAACAGCAGTAACGCCGTATTTCCCCGCCGAGTCTTCGGCAGTGGGATGACGAAGTCCATCGAGACAATCTGCAGTGGTCTTTCGGCTAAGATGTTCCCGGGTGAGTAGCCTCGAAGTTGCGGGCGACTCTTGCTCGAGCTGCAGTCTGGACACGAGCGTACATGCCGCTCCGCATCGGCGAACAGTCAAATCCAGTAGTAGTTGGCCTTCACACGATGATAGGTCCGGACGATACCTTGGTGTCCTCCCTCCAGCGAGTCATGGCAGCTTTGCAGCACTTCCTGGACCATCGTCGTCGGGATCACCAAACGTAGTGTCGACTCTTCGGATCGATCACGACCGAACCGACGGTTCGAACCTAGGAAATACAAAAGTCCATCTTCACTCAGCACGAACTTGTCAGACATCTTCCAAGCTTCTCGCGCGGCTTTGTAACCAAGTTTCGCCTCATCTCCATTCAGTACTGCTTTGAGATTTGCCCACCGGAGTTCTTCATCCTGCGCCGCACCAATACGTCGGCGTCGTTCCTTTTGCACCACCACGGGATCAATGTCTTCAGCGCTCGGTTCATGAACCACCGTCGCGTCAGGTCTCGGTTGTGATGGCTGGTCCGAGGGTTCAGTGGTGCCAGTCGTCGGTTGGTTCGAGAGTCTGGTATCGTCGTTTCGTTCAGACTCAGCGCCACGATTACTGTCTTCGCCTGTTCTTCATCTACAAAACGGACTCGTCTCTCGCGTTCCCTCGCCTGTCGTCTGGTCACTGCTGATACATGTAGCGGTTCCCGCACGAAATCGAAAAAATTCTTGTGACGAGTGGTGTCCGATGCATCTAGTACCCGGATTGAGCCTACGGCACGCACGGTCACCTCCTGTGACTTCTCGGTTGACGAAGTGTCGGTTGGTGCCGAAGCCTCTGCTGACGGTTCGTAGATAACTTCGTGGATGCGGTTCAGCCGCGCCAGCTCTTCAGCCCGAGTCTTGTCATTCACCGTCACTGACACCTTCTTTTCCAACGTCTCACTCGCCAAAGAGTCAGCTGCAGCGTTGAACTGACGAATAACATGCAGGTACTTCACCGACCGAAACCTCGATCTCAGTTCCTTGTGCCGATTGAGTTGCGCCATCAGTGTTTCCTTACGACATGCCATCACCCCTAGGGATTGCTGGATTGCGAGTCTCGAGTCTCCGACGATTACCATGTCGTGTAGGAAAACACGATTTAATGAGTTCTCGTCCCTCTAGCCAAGGCCTTTGGGACGAGCCCCTACCAACAACACGCTTCCCTCCTAAAAGGTCGGCGCTTATTGTTGGGATAAAATCTGAAGACCAGATCCGATCCCTTGCACCGGGCTGGAATGTGCCTTATGCGAGTCGTCGGTCAGGTAGGTAGAGCCCGTAAATCAAATATAAGAACACCCTTAGCCACGAGCAACGGCTAGGATGCAATGTACACACGCGCTTTCACACGTAACCCACTGTGGTCCCTCAGACGGAAGGGTACCAGGCCAATCGAGGCCTCGGACAGGGGCGCCGAGACGAAGTCTCGGCTGGAGGTCAAATATACTGGGGGGGGGGGGCTCGCCACACACCCAGACAAGCGTACAAACGTACAGGGAGGTCTCTAATACCTCCAACACTCGGCCACTACTCACTCTTGGCCCTTCCAGGGATGAACACTCGGTCAATGTACCTTATGCTCACCGGCAGACATACCCCGTGTCGGCCGAGCGTATCCAGACTCTACAGCTAAGCGGAGACTTACCGGTAGACGGACTTGACCCTTGTGTGGCTTCGCGGGGAATTTCTGCTCTGATTTAGTGATTAGAGGCTGTGAGGCCTTCCCTATTGCTAATCCGTAACGTCTATACAAAAGTCAAGTATCGACCGAGCCTTGGAGCTGATCCGACGACTCGACGACTCCTCGGCTAGATCCGAATTCCTAATGAGAGGTAAATCCTGTACCCACTATGACTACTTGGAGGGCTCGGTGGGGATTTATTATGACCCGCCGTGCCTGGTCACTAAACGACCGTCAATTTGTCACTATAATGCGGGGAATGTGCGTAGCCAATCGGAGAGCTTGCTCAGCCGTCACTCGAAGGTTCAAGACCGTTAGGCTTCGGCGCGGGGCTGTTTTTCAGCGGGTATTTCCCGATCTCACAGCAGCCCCCACCTCGACCCGAACCGGTGCAAGTGGTGAGTGTCGTGGTGCGCATCTGTCCTGCCGCCATGCCACGCGCGTCGAATCTTCTGGGCGAAGCGCAATCCGCCGCCCTCAAGCTGTCCGCGCGGATAATACGGTAGGTCGTCGCGCCTCGTTGACACCTGTGCTCGTCTCTGCTGCCTGGTACTGATCCGTTGATGTCCCTTCATGATGCGGCAGCCTTCGGACGAGCGACGTTCGCATTCAAGTGACGGACACCCTCTCAGCGCGACCTCCGAGAGCTCGGCGGTGCCAACTTCCGCCTCTGCCTCGTCAAGCGGGGCACCTCGAGCGCAGTCCGCGGCTGCTCAAGCGCCCGGCACTCGTGACGGCCCTGCTTCTCGCGCCGGGTCTTCTCCGTCACCAACTCCCGTTGCAGCAGGCGCTGGCGGGGTGTCGGCAGAGGCTCAGGCTGCGGTTGCAGCGCGCATGATCAAGTCGTCCGTCCAAGCTTCGGTCAAGCACTCAGCGTCGAGCGCAGCGAGGTCTCCGTCGCCAACCCCTGCTAGGTTGACGGGAAGCCGACACAGGACGTCGGAGGCTTCTGCTGCAGCTCCGCCTGCATCTCCATCGTCGCCACCTGCTACTCCGCCGCCTGATGACTCGGACGAGCTCTCGTCGGGCCCGACTCGCTATTGTCGGCTCGAGTTCGCGTCAATCAAGGCTGCGGCGACGCTTCGACCATCAAGCCACACTTCTCGTGACGGCGTTGAAGATGCTGTCGGTGCATGGATCGCGCAAGCTATTCTGCAGTCGGAGTCACGCCTGGAGGAGCACCTGGACCAGCGGCTGGCAGACCTCGGCCAGCTCATGGTCGGCCTCGTTCGCCATCCGCCTCTTCGCGTCGATGAGGACCTGGACCAGCGTCTTGCGGAGGTTCGGAGCCTTCGCGACGTCGTCCAAGCGGTAGCTCCAGACGCGTTGCCGAAACCGTACTGCTGGGACGAGAAGATGGACGAGCTGCGCCGCGAGGTCCAGCGATACCAGGATGCGGCTGCGGACAGCAAGCGACTGAGCGACAAGGAGCACGCGCTTCGTCTCAAGGCTGACCGACTGTGCGTCGCGGCTTCCGCTGAGCGGAATCAGCTGGCTCATGACCTCCAATCTTGCCGTAAGGAGCGGGACTTCGCGAACCAGCGGCTCAACCTCTCGGCCCGAGCTCTCGCGCAAACCAAGGAGATGCTCGACCAGATGAGGTCTCAAGTCCGACAACTCGAGGAAGCGGACAAGGCTATTCGAGTAGTGATCAAGCAAGACCGGCAGACGTTCAAGCAAGGCTTGTTGCGGTACACCAACACCGTCCGAGACTTCCACGCGTACCTCCAGACCTCGGAAGAGCATCGCTTCACTTTGAGCCAGCTCGACCTCGGCGACGGCTCAGCTCTACCAGAGGCTCCCAGGACGTTCCTTGAAGAGTTCAGCTCCATGGAGTTCGCGTTAGCAGAGGCTACGTCTGGCTCCAAGCGTCATCGCGAAGCTTCGGCGTTGGTTCCAGCTCCCAATAGTCCAAGTCACCAAGCTCGCGTTGACGACGCGTCGGCTGGCATCGTGGCGCTAGAGGAGGAGGATTCGGACGACAACGCTCCCATCATTCCATCATCCAAGCGCCGGAAGAAGTCGGAAGACGCGGTTGCATCGGTCCGTTCGCCTGGAAGCTCGACGCCGGCGACTCCAAAGAAGAAGGCTCGGTTCGGGCGTCCGTCTCAGCCTCTGGTGAAGAAGAGTGCTCGGACGTCCAACTCTCATCTGGCTAACTCGGAGGAGCCTGCGGCCAAACTTAAGGCTGTCTTTGCCCAGAAGAGCACGCCCATGGTTGAGTCTGCGCCAGCTTCAGCGGTTGTCCGCTCGGCTTCTAAGTCTCCAGACGCGTCTAGATCAAGCCTCGTTCAACCATCTTCTCCGCATCCCTCGGACGCTTCGACTGCTTCGGTGCCCGGGTCGCCGTCTCACTCACCGGACGTGTCGATTGCTTCGCCAGGTCGCGCCCAAGAAGCTGAAGAGCCGGACAGCAACAAGCAGGCGTCTGAAGTCCTGAACTACGACTCGCCTTACAAGCCATCGGTTGTGATTCAGCCTCGGAAGGACGGGCGTCCAGTGCGGCCAGCGTCCACCGTGGCCTCGCTCCAGTCCAAGGTCACGGTCGAGAGTGAAAACGCGCCTGACGACGTCGTTCTTGGGCTCAAGAAGGCTTCGGTTCCGCCGCCTGCTGAGATCGACTTGACGGGCGACGACGTGGACCAGACACCTGACAGTCGCGCTGCCCAAGGTTCGTCCAAAGGCAAGTCGAAGCAACGGATCAAGGCTTCAGCCAAGGCGACCAAGACGCAGCTCCGTCAGCTTCCGAAGGTGTCGGCTGCTACCGCAAAGTCTGGGTTGGTTCCGGTGCCAGAGTCGAAGGCTCGTTCACGTTCTAATCAAGCATCAGCTACTCCCAAGCGCACCCAGGCTTCGGACCAAATGATCCCGGAAACTCTGAGTCTGGAAGGCACGCTCCTCTCGGTTCCGTTTACTCGGACGGACTGTATAACAGTCTTAACCGAGCGTTCCTGCTGGCCGTTGGCTTGTGGCCGATAGCTCAGAGTGGCTCGAGACCTCGATTGCATCATTTCCGTAAACGCTTGGAAGACTTCGCCCATGAAGCGAGGGTCTCTGTCGTGTCGGATGAGGGTGGGGGCGCCGAATCTTCGGTAAACGCATTCTTCAAAAGCCTGCGCAACGCACAGAGCCGAGGTGTCGGCCATAGCCTTCCCCATTAACCCTGTGAACGCGCACTGAAACAGCAGTAACGCCGTATTTCCCCGCCGAGTCTTCGGCAGTGGGATGACGAAGTCCATCGAGACAATCTGCAGCGGTCTTTCGGCAAAGATGTTGCCAGGCGAATATCCACGGAGTTGCGGACGGCTCTTACTCGAGCTGCAGTCTGGGCACGAACGTACGTGCCGCTCCACATCAGCGAACAATCCCATCCAGTAGTAGTCAGCCTTCACGCGATGATAGGTCCGGACGATACCTTGGTGTCCTCCCTCCAGCGAGTCATGGCAGCTTTGCAGCACTTCCTGGACCATCGTCGTCGGGATCACCAAACGTAGTGTCAACTCTTCGGATCGATCACGACCGAACCGACGGTTCGAACCTAGGAGATACAAAAGTCCATCTTCACTCAGCACGAACTTGTCAGACATCTTCCAAGCTTCTCGCGCGGCTTTGTACTCAAGCTTCGCCTCGTCCACCTTCAGTACCGCCTTGAGGTTCGACCACCGAAGTTCTTCGTCTTGCGCTGCACCAATACGTCGGCGTCGTTCCTCCTGTACCACCACGGGGTCGATGTCTTCAGCGTTCGGTTCGTGAACCACCGTCGCGTCAGGTCTCTGTTGAGTTGGTTGGTCCGAGAGTTCTGCGGTGTCAGTCGTCGGTTGATTCGGGAGTTCGGCATCGTCATTTCGGTCAGACTCTGCGTCAGGACTACGATTTTCTTGAGGCACCGCCTGTTTTTCGTCTGCAAAGCGGACCCGTCTCTCGCGTTCCTTCGCCTGTCGCCTGGTTACTGCCGATACATATGGCGGTTCCCGCACGAAATCGAAAAACTTCTTGCGACGGGTCGTGTCCGATGCGTCCAGTACCCGGATTGAGCTCACGACACGCGTAGTCTCTCCCTTCGACTTCTCGGTTGACAAAATGTCGGTTGATGACGGAGTCTCGGCTGACGGTTCGTAGATGACTTCGTGGATGCGGTTCAGCCGCACCAGCTCTTCTGTCCGAGTCTTGTCGTCCACAGTCACCGATACCTTCTTCTCCAACGTTTCGCTCGCCAACGAATCTGCTGCAGCGTTGAATTCGCGAATAACATGCAGGTACTTCACCGACCGAAACCTCGATCTCAGTTCCTTGTGTCGATTGAGTTGCGCCATCAGTGTTTCCTTACGACATGCGATCACCCCTAGGGATTGCTGGATTGCGAGTCTCGAGTCTCCGACAATCAGCAACTCGTCAGCCCCAGTTTCTAATGCTGCAGTCAAACCATTGTTCATGCCCGAGTACTCGGCCAGGTTCACAGTCGTAGCCTCGAGATAAGCACTCGCAGCGATCACTATCGTCCATTCCGGTAGTTTCCACAGAATCCATGCGCAACTTCCGTAGCCCCCGTGCTTCTCAGTCTTAGTAGAACCGTCGAAGGAGAGCACATAGCCACAGTAATCACGAGGTAGCCGTGCATACAGCAAATGAGGGTCCATCCGAACACTCGGTGAGCCACGTGTCGGTGGGGTCACAGGTGCCAACGAGTCCTCAAGGTCGACGAAACTTGTGATCGACGACTGGAGGAGTTGGGCGAAAGCACAATCCTTCTCCTTTACACGCGTAACAACTAAATGCCACGCAGACAGCAGCACCGCAAACTGAGTTGCACGTCCGAACAGAGACTTCGACCTGTGAACCCATTCGAGCGTCGAAAACCGCGTATAGACGTGGATGGTCCGACCCGCGAGCTGTGTGTGACACACCTTCAACAACTGTAGCAGGGCCAGGACCTCCTTCTCCGCTGGGTGATAGTTCATCTCGGCGTCCTTGAGGACTCGGCCGCAGAATCGGACTGGGTGCATCGTTCCGTCGTGCTCCTGCATGAGCGTCGTGCTCAGCGCCCACTCATTGGCGAACATCATCACGTGGACATCTCTGTCGCGGTCGACATGTCGGAGGATCGGTGCGTCAGCAACCCTCTGTTGCAGCGCGGCGAAGCTTCGTCTGGCTGCAGAGAGGTCACCCCCGTCTCCAAAGTCCTCGTCCTTGAGTTGATAGAGCGCGGCACCATACACTGCGAAGTCCTGGATGAACCGGCTGTAGTAGTTCAGCGATCCAAGGAATGCTTGCACTCCCTTCTTGGACCGTGGAAACGAGAGTTCGGTCAGAGCCTTCAGTTTCTTCGGGTCCGCTTGGATACCGTTCCGCGTCACCACGTGGGACAGGAAGTCCACCCTGGGCTGCATGCACGAAGATGCTCTTGGTGAGACTCACGCTGATACGGCACTCTTCGAACCGTGCTAACAGTTGGTCCAGTGTGGCCAAGCAGTCATCGAACGACTCGCCCCCGAAACAGATATCGTCGACGAAAGACCGTCGTTCGAATACGGGTACTAATGGGGATTCGTCAGGCTCTCCATGTGCGAACATATCGGCTACAGGGCTGTTGATCAGTCCGGTCACCGCGTTTCCGGTACCCCCAGAACCGTGTCCTGCCTCAAACTTGGTCTGCGAAGACTCCATACGAGGTGTCGGTTCGACCGACGGCTCAGTCCGCCCTTGAGTAGCTTCCAGATCGCGCGATTCAGCTTCTTCCATCAGCGACGCGTAGTGCTTCCATCCACCCTTCGGCTGCACGAAGCCCCACAGAGCGTTGTCGAGCATCCTCTGATAGATCATGGGCGCATTTTTTAGCCCAGAGGGCATTCGAAGCCATTCAAAGTGGCCCAACGCGCACACGAACGCAGAAATCTGGCGAGCTCTCTGCGTCATCATGATAGCCCAAAATCCACTCGCAGCGTCAAGCGAGCAGTACCGCAGATACTTCTCTAGATCGGTAAGCAAGTCGTCGACCAGAGGCATCGCATACTCCATGATTGCGGTGACGGCGTTCACCATCTTGTAATCAATGCACAATCTGATGTCAACACCATTCTTCTTCAACACAATGACGATCGGTGAAGACCACGGGCTGTTTGAGAACGCAGTCAGCCCCGCCTTCAGCAGCCCTCGGAGTAGCTCGTAGAGCTTCTTGAGATGTCGGAGGGGTACCCGCCGAGCCCTCTGTTTGATGGGCGCGTGTCCTTGTACATCGATATCACACACTACTCCATAGGCTGGCGGAGGTAATGCATTGCCGCTGGAGATCAGAATCTTCTCACGCTTCTGGAGCACCTTCACCACGCGATCCTGCCGGCCACAGCTCAGGTCCGGATGCCGCACGTTATCAGCCGAGTAGTCCAACCCTGTAACCGAGGCTTCGGTCAGGTCGGGTAGGAAGGCTAGTTCGTGAGCGTAATTCTTCAGGTTAATGTCATTCGCTTGGTGCTCGGATGTAACATCCTTCGCGTCACTGCTATCTTCCGCAGCTGTTGCCGCAGTTGCTACTGAGACGTAGGTGCGCTCCAGTACCAGCATCGGGTCGTCGCCCCCAGGCGAGACCTCACTTTCGTACGAGCACTCCGATCCATAGTCATCACCACAATTGCCGTCGTCTCTGTGCGCGGCGTCCGAGTCTAGGCTGTCCCTTGAACACACCTCCACTTCATCAGAGTCTTCAACACCGTCTGGGTGAATCGGCTCCGCTGCCGTCCCAGCCGAGGTCTCAGTTCGCGCATGTTCAAGTTCCGTAGGTTGAGAAGGGAGCGCCGCTGGATCATCACCCACTGGTGAGCCGTCAGCAGCGAGTTGCTCTCTCTCTCTCGTCCCTCTTCACGAGTTCACGTTCCCATTGTTCGGCGCAGCTTAACCGGGGTCGCCGACCGGGCGAGTCCTCGGCTGGTCAAACCATCACTCCCGTTGGCGGAGTGTAAGTCGGCCGATCTACAGCCGGTGGTTGCGTGGCCAGCCACTTCGAATACGCTTCACACTCGCGCGCGAATGCGACTTCATCTCGACTGCCTTCGTAGGCAAGCTTCTGCCAGTCCTCATATCGTGCTGACGTCAGTCGCACATAGCCATCGTTTCGTGGAAGATCGCCAATCGGTACCCACAGGAGCACCGGAGTGTGCGCATGACACGTCGTTGGGTGGTCAGACACGTTAGTCAACCGCACCCACTCGACTCTGCCCCGCCGAAACCTCGTCACCGTCGGCAGCAGAGACTTCGTGCGGCGTACCCACACTTCATGTGTATCTGGGTGTGGTTGGCGTCGCTGCACTCGGTACTCCACACACTCACGACTTTGGACAGGCAAGTCCTCGGATGGTCCACCATTAACATGGGGACCGAAGCCTCGGTCGTCTGGTGCGCCAAGAGTCTTGATGAGGGGAATGCTGACCTCGTCCGGCAACCTCGCGGTCGCGTGGAACAGGTCTAAACGTACTCCAGCGGGGATCATGAAGTCTGTGCCGAGGACTACGTCCACCCCAGCGCCATGGTCCATGACCCACAGCTCAAACTCGTACACACGCGCCCAGCCGAGGGTTATCATGACGAGGGCTCGTCTCTCGGTAGCCATGGTTCCCTTCGTAAAACCTTTGATCTCCATACAGCGGCCATGTCGCTGAATGTCACGCAGCCGCAACTGCTTTGCAAACTTCTCCGATATCACACTTACGTTCGCTCCCGTGTCCAACAGAAGCCTCGTTCTCGAGTCGTTGACCGCACCCTTGACCAGAGCTCTCATCCGAGCTCTCTTGTCGAACTTCTGTGCGGACCACCACCCCAGCCTCTCACCTGGGAGTAACTTAGTCACTCCACTGGGCGTTCGGCCAGGGCGTTCACTCTGCACCGCGCTTGAGACCCAAGCCTCGGTTTCATCTTCATCTTCCTCGTCTTCAGTCTTTCCACTTTTATCACCTCCACCGAGCGTTTCCTCTCTCTCCTTTTCAGTTTCAATCCATTTCACAATTTCCTTGTCCTTGTCGTTCGGCCGTTTGCTTGTTCCCACAAACGCATAGACGCAGTCTGCATCAATCGCAGGAGCAGCTAACTGTGGCAGCCCGATTGGGACCAACCCAGTTTCAGTTGGCGGGCTGCCTAGTTTAAATTGCCACCGAAAACTAGGCTTTGGAGCTCGGGAGAGAGGTCCTTCTTCTCAACCTTCGTCCGAAGGTACGTGGTGAGGGCTTGGAGCGCTTCACACTTGCCGATGTCGTGGACTTGCTGACACAGTCTGCAGCGTCGATAGCAGTAGTGGGCCGAATGCCCGGCACCACCACATGCTGCACAGGGCCCGTACTGACGTGGGCGACCATCACGGTTGTCTCGGCTGAAGTGTCGGTTGGACCGGTCGAAGTTTCGACCGGATTCTCCACCCCAGTGTTGACGTTGGTCGGACCGTGCGTACGTTCCTTCAGCTACAGCACGTCTCTCCTGTTCATTCGCCGCTGCAACATGGCCGCCTTCTGCATCCGAGGTGTCGAAGTCACTGTAGTCACCGAAGTCTCGGTCGTCCTCGAAGTATCGGCCGTCACTGGAGTCACTTCCACTATCGTCGCGCGACTGCCCACGGGGTACTGGACGGTCAGACCGACCACTCTTCGTCCCACGGACCTGCAACTCAGCCACCAAGTCGGACAGCGACGCTTCGGCCAGCGACACGCATGGAGCGTAGCGCGAATCTTCGCGTCCGCGTCCGAAGTCTCGGTCTCGGCGTTCGTACCGTTCACGGCGGTGGTTGTCGCGCGCTTGTTCGCTCCAGCGCTCCTCCCGTCTGCGAGAGTGCTCGCGTCCACGCGACTGGTGAGACGAGGCATGCGACGAGGCGTCTCTGCTCTGTCCACGTTCCTCCGACTTGAGGATGTCATTAATCATGTCTTCAAGCTCATGGATGTCCGAGACCCGGACGTGGAAAAGTCGCCGCTCGAGTCCTCGGTCGCCGCACGTCTCGAGGAAGCGTTGCACGTGATCCTTCGCGTCGCTACCGCCCTTCTCGAACTGAAGGTCAGCGTTGCGAGCTAGCCATTCAGCCGATTTAGGTAGTCGCACAGATGTTCCGAACCGTCACGTCGCGCCGAATAGTAGCGAGCTTTCGCAGACTGACTGAACTGCGTGCAGTAATACTTGATGAAAGCATCACTGAGCAGCCTCCACTGATGCTTCGTCTTCTTGGGGAGCTGACGGTACCAGTGCAAGGCACCGTCCCGAAGGCTCAGCTCGAAAGCCATGCACCACTCATTGGGCGGAGTGTGCGTCCCCTTCATCTCATAGACAAACGCCCAGAGCCACTGCATAGAGTTTTCACTCTTGTTGCGGGCTCCAGAGAAGTTCTTGATCTGAGCGAGGAGTCGGTGAGTCGCAATCTCCAGCCGAGGGGTCGAGCTCAGCCGCTCCATCTCGCTCACTTCGCGCACCTGGCGGGCCAGCTCGTCGCTGGGATTGTCGAAGCCGTGGTCGTAGTCGGGCGTGTCGTCGGCATCGTCGTCCGACGAAGAGTCATCACGCGGGGTGAAACGACGGCTCGAACGTCTGGGGAAGCTTCGGTTGGCACTCCGTCCAGGTCGCGTTCCTTCGGTCTCGCGGGCGATGCGCTCGGTTCGGCTAGTCGACCGAGGGGTCACCATATGCGAATCCTGGAAGTACGGCGTGCCCTCTGCTTTGGCAGAGAACACTCCATCCGTCGTCTGGCGTCGGCGCGAGCGCTCGGTCGTCTTCTTCGGAGTCTGCGGCAGCGGAACTTTCGAGGGATCGGTCGGCTCTCTCGCAGGGCGTGCGCTCGGTGGGCGACCCAGCGTGAGGTCCGTCTCCCCGAAGCTCAAACGCAGCTTCCTCTTCCACTTGTACAGCTCCTTGCCAGCCAGTTGCGGCGTCCAACGCGTGACTGAGACCTCGGACGGGCGAGTCATCGGTTCACACCCCATCGCTCGGAGGAGCGCCACCGTGTCTTCGGCCATTTGGGTGACTGAAGTTGCTTCCACTGGGTGTTGTAACTCCTCCTTCAGCTCGACCCACGTCGCTTGGCGCGTCATCTCAGGGCTGAACAGCCGGATCCACTCGCTCGACTCAAGCATCTGTTCGAGCATTCGGCCGAGCACCTTGTTCGCAGCTGGGGTGCTGCTGTTCATCGACGGCCGAATTCCGCGGGATTCTTGAGGATCCTTAGTAACCTGCACCAGAGCCTTCGAGGTGAAGGCATCGGTGCCATCCTCCGAGTCATCGTCCGCAAAGTCCGGCCGCGCCACTTCATCAAATTCGGAAACGAGGTTTCGGCTGAGGAAGAGTGAGCCCCCACTGCGTCCAGCCAACACCATCGCCGCCTCCTGGTCTTCGTACTCCTGCGCGGGTGCGGGAGCTTTCTCTTCCGGGTCATCGTAGTTCATCATCATGTCATCCTTGGCGTCCGAATCCTCGTCAACCGACTCTTCGAAACTGACCGACCTTTCGGAGATCGTCGACAGCCGAGACGTCAAGTCACTCGCGATCGTCGACAAGCCGTCGGTTGGCCCTCGTCCCGATTTCGCCGGCGTAGCTGGCACCGCTGACTTGGATCCTTTCGCCATCTTGTTCTTGTTCTTCTTCTTCTCTTCTTCTCTTCTTCTTCTTCTTCTTCTTCTTCTCCTCCTCCTCTCAATGCTCGTTGGGGACAATACATACACAGACCACAACACACAGTTCGGTCACACCAGTCCCGGGTCGTGGCACCAGTTGTCGTGTAGGAAAACACGATTTAACGAGTTCTCGTCCCTCTAGCCAAGGCCTTTGGGACGAGCCCCTACCAACAACACGCTTCCCTCCTAAAAGGTCGGCGCTTATTGTTGGGATAAAATCTGAAGACCAGATCCGATCCCTTACACCGGGCTGGAATGTGCCTTGTGCGAGTCGTCGGTCAGGTAGGTAGAGCCCGTAAATCAAATATAAGAGCACCCTTAGCCACGAGCAACAGCTAGGATGCAATGTACACACGCGCTTTCACACGTAACCCACTGTGGTCCCTCAGACGGAAGGGTACCAGGCCAATCGAGGCCTCGGACAGGGGCGCCGAGACGAAGTCTCGGCTGGAGGTCAAATATACTGGGGGGGGGCTCGCCACACACCCAGACAAGCGTACAAACGTACAGGGAGGTCTCTAATACCTCCAACACTCGGCCACTACTCACTCTTGGCCCTTCCAGGGATGAACACTCGGCCAATGTACCTTATGCTCACCGGCAGACATACCCCGTGTCGGCCGAGCGTATCCAGACTCTACAGCTAAGCGGAGACTTACCGGTAGACGGACTTGACCCTTGTGTGGCTTCGGGGGGAATTTCTGCTCTGATTTAGTGATTAGAGGCTGTGAGGCCTTCCCTATTGCTAATCCGTAACGTCTATACAAAAGTCAAGTATCGACCGAGCCTTGGAGCTGATCCGACGACTCGACGACTCCTCGGCTAGATCCGAATTCCTAATGAGAGGCAAATCTTGTACCCACTATGACTACTTGGAGGGCTCGGTGGGGATTTATTATGACCCACCGTGCCTTGCCACTAAATGGCGTCCATCCGGCCCTCTAGCGCGGTAAATGAGAGCGACCAATCAGAGGGCTCGGATGGCTTTCACTCACAAGTTCAAGACCGTTAGGCCTCGGCAAGCGCGGTCATTTCCGACATCACAGTTCAGATCTAGGATCCGTAACAGAGCCAGCACTTCTTTCTCCACCACGTTGTAGTTCAGTTCATTCGACTTCAACGTTCGACTGGCGAAGGTAACAGGGTGATAGATCTGGTCGTGTTCCTGCATCAGTGCGGCCGAGATCGCCCGGTCACTCGCGTACAAGATCACCACTGGCGTCCGATCGCGATCGAAATGCCGCAGGATCGGCGTCGTCGCGATCTTCGTCTTCAGTGTCGAGAAGGCGCGATGAGCACGGATCCAGCGTTCGTCGCCAACCTCATCTCCATGAACGGGCGGTGTCCTATCGGGGTCTGCCGAGTTCCGATCTACTGAGTTCGACACTTGACCGTCCATGATCCGGCGCAGATCTGGACGCTTCTTCAACTCGGCGAAGTCTACCTCGCGCAGTTCATACAGGATCGCCGCGTAGATCGCGTAATCATCC
Source organism: Phytophthora melonis (assembly GCA_024211575.1). Taxonomy (NCBI): domain Eukaryota; phylum Oomycota; class Peronosporomycetes; order Peronosporales; family Peronosporaceae; genus Phytophthora; species Phytophthora melonis. The sequence goes on along the minus strand of JAMXKT010000038.1, from coordinate 4,301,436 downwards.
AGGAAACGGCTGTAGTAGTTAAGACTGCCCAAGAAAGACTGTATTGATCGGAGCGATCCAGGGAACGGTAGATCTGTCAGAGCCGCGAGGTCCTTCGGGTTGGCCTCCATTCCATCGTTCGACACGCGATGTCTAGATAGTCCACCTTGCGGATCCCCCAAGAGCTCTTCTCCACACTGATCGAGAGGTTCCACTTGTCACAGGCGTCCAACAGGTGATCCACCCGATCACACAGCTCATCCCATGATCCAGCCGTCACCAGAATACCGTCGATGTACGATCTGCGGCCTAGCACTGACGGACTCCCCGGATCTTCTGGTTCGCCCGACTCGATCAGGTCCGTGGTGACTTCTGAGTTCGACGATCGCGGGATTCTGGTGAACCCGTACAACGCGTCATCCAGAAGTCGCTGATAGATCTGAGGAGCGTTCTTCAGGCCGAACGGCATCCGATTCCATTCAAACAGACCCATGTGGGTGATAAAGGCCGAGATCACACGAGCTCGATCGGTCATTGTCACCACCCAGAATCCACTAGCCATATCCAAAGAGCAATACCAGAGCACCTTGTCCAGATCTTCCAGCAGATCGTTGATCAGGGGCATTGGATACACCATGAGCCGGGTCAGACTGTTGACGAGCCGATAATCGATGCAGAGTCGGATATCCACGCCGTTCTTCTTGATGATCACGACGATCGGCGAGGCCCACGGTGATCGGGACTTCCGGATCATTTTGGCTGACAGCAATCCCTTGATCAGATCCGACACCTTCTCCACAAACTGAGGGGCGACCTTCCGGACTCGTTGGGCGATCGGTTTCACATCGCCGACGTCGATGTCACATGTGACGCCCCTGGCTGCTGGGGGAAGTGCATTGCCCTTGCCGATCAGCAGGTGCCTCCGGTGCCAGATCTGCTTTCGCAGTCGATCGATCTCCTCCGGGGTGTTGAATTCCAGATCTCCCACCTTGATGTCGTCGATCTTCACCTCATCCGTTGTCGAGATCATAATTTCCGGAAGCACAGCCAGTTCGCCTTCGACATCTTCTGCTGATAGACTCCCGCCCTCGTGGTAGTGGACTTGATCATCGGCGTCCACATCTCCATCTGGTTCAGCTGCATGGGCTTGATCATCAGCGCCCGCTTCTGGACCTGGTTCAGCTGCAGCAGGATCGCCCCGATTGACAGTGGGTTTGGTCTCTACTTCCACCTGATCATCCCCGTCGATCGACATCGGAATACCAACAACTGCGATGTCACTTCTTGATCTCGACTCTTCCACAGCTAACGTCGCCACATGGGGTACTCGATCGGCACTCCCACCCCCGAGATCTGGTTCGACGGCACAACCGTCGACCTGATTGGCCGATGGCAAGTGAGGGGACATTGCTGGGGACCTTGCTCCACCGTTCTCCTCCAGATCACCAGTGCAATCATCTCGCGGCTTATCGTCATCCATCGCTTCGCACCCTGGGCCGGCGGTTGGCGAAGACCGGTAGCCCACAAGCACCTGTTCCTGCTCCGGAAGGCATTCACCCTCCGATCCGGAGGGTTTGGCCAACGACCCTGTAGGATCCGATCGTAGGTCCGTCGGTTCTCCAACTAAAGTGGTTGAAGTAGACGATCTGGACTCTTCGGTCACGCGATCACTCTCCAGCCCCTGATCTAAGCGTATCGGCAACAGCTACCTCCAGATCAGTGTGAGATCGGGAAATGGCCGCGGTCGGGCGAGTTCCGGCCGAGGTCTAACTGTCTTCAGCCTAGAATGATGGCTGACCGAAGACTCTGATTGGTCGGACACATTCCCCGCGTTTGAGTGCCACGGTGATTGATGGAGACTACGGAGTGATAGGAGAGCCTCGGTGGGTCATAATAAACCGCCTGCCGGGGCCTCCGAAGTTTCATAGTGGGTACACTTATGCCCAGTGGGAGTTCGGATTTAGGGCGAGGTATCGTCCGGTTGTGAGATCAGCTCGAAAGCTCGGCCCACACTTGATATTTGTATAGACATTAGGGATTAGTTATAGAGGAGGCCTCACGGCCTCTAACATTAAACAGAGAGCAGAATTTTCCCCCCAAGCCACACAAGGGTCAAGTCCGTCTACGGTAAGTCGCTTAGCTTAGCGTAGGGTCTGGATACACTCGGCTGCACGGGGTATGTCTGCCGGTGAGCATAAGGTGCATTGACCGAGTGTTCATCCTGGTAAGGCCAAGAGCGAGTAGGTGGCCGAGTGTTGAGAGGTAGAAGAGACCTCTGTGTACAGTTGTACGTTTGACTGGGCGTGAGGCGAGGACCCCCCAGAGTATTTGACTTCTAGCCGAGGCTTCGCCCCGGCGCCCCTGTAAGAGGCTTCGATTGGCCTGGTACCCTTCCTTTCTGAGGGACCACAGAGGTTTAGTGCGGAAACACGCATTACACATTGCATCCTAGCCGTAGCTCGTGGCTAAGGGTGCTCTTATATTTGAACCAAAGGGTAACCTACCTGACCCGCAGCACACAGGGAGGCACATTCCAGCCCGTATAAGGGATCGGACCTGGTCTTCAGGTTTTATTATCCCGACATATCCGCCGACCTTTCGGGGTAGGCGTGTGTTGTTGGTAGGGCTCGTCCTAAAGACTCCGGTTGATAGGGCGGGGACTCGTAAACTCGTGTTTTCCTACACGACAACTGGTGCCGCGACCCGGGACTGGTGTGACCGAACTGTGTGTTGTGGTCTGTGTAGGTATTGTCCCAAACGAGCATTGAGAGAAGAAGAAGAAGAAGAAGAAGAAGAAGAAGAAGAAGAAGAAGAAGAAGAAGAAGAAGAAGAAGAAGAGAAGAAGAACAAGAACAAGATGGCGAAAGGATCCAAGTCAGCGGTGCCAGCTACGCCGGTGAAGACGGGGCGAGGATCGGCCGAGGGTTCGTCAACGATCGCGAGTGACTTAACGTCACGGTTGTCGACGATCTCCGAGAGGTCGGTCAGCTTGGAAGAGTCGGTCGACGAGGATTCAGACGCCAAGGATGATATGATGATGGACTATGAAGACCTGAGGAGAAGACTCCAGCGCCGACGCAGGAGTTCGGTGATGAAGAGGGTGCGATGCTGTCCGCGGGACGTAGCGGAGGCTCGCGCTCCTTGTCCCGGAACCTCGTCGCGGAATTTGATGAAGTGGCGAAACCCGACCACGCGGACGATGACTTTGAGGTCGGCACCGAGACCTCGAGAGCTCTGGTGCAGGCTACTAAGGGTCCCCAAGTATCCCGCGGAAGTCGGCCCGCAATGAACAGCAGCACCCCAGCTGCGAACAAGGTGCTCGGTCGAATGCTCGAGCAGATGATGGAGTCGAGTGAGTGGATCTGGCAATTCAGCCCGGAGATGACGCGTCAAGCGACATGGGCTGAGCTGAAGGAGGAGTTGCAACACCCGTTGAATCGACCTCGGTCACCCAGGTGGCCGAGGATGCGGTGTCCCTTCTCCGAGCCATGGGATGTGAGCCGATGACTCGTCCTTCCGAAGTTTCGATCAAGAGTTGGACGCCGGATCTCGCTGGCAAGGAGTTGCACAAGTGGAAGAGGAAGCTTCGTCTGAGTTTCGGTGAAACGGATCTGACCTTGGGACGTCCGCCGAGCGCTCGTCCTGCAAAGGAACAGGTTGACCCGTCGAAGATCTCCGCTGCCGCAAACTCCAAAGAAGTCAGCCGAGCGCTCAAACCGCGGCCAAGCAACGGACGGAGTGTTTTCTGCCAAGGCCGAAGGCACTCCGTACTTCCAGGACTCGCACATGGTGACTCCTAGGTCGGCGAGTCGTGCCGAACGTATTGCGCGTGAGACCGAAAGCTCGCGACGCGGACGGGGCAATCAACGGGGCTCCACGTGACGCTCGAGCCGTCGGTTCACACCGCGGGACGACTCCTCGTCGGACGATGATGACGAAGACGCTACTGACTACAACGATGGGTTTGACAGCCCGAGCGACGAGCTGGCCCGGCAAGTGCGCGAGGTGAGCAAGATGGAGAGACTGAGTTCGACTCCTCGGCTTGAGATCGCCACGCACCGACCGCTCGCGCAGATCAAGAACTTCTCAGGGCCCGCAATCGGAGTTAAAACCCTATGCAGTGGCTCCGAGCTTTTGTCTATGAGATGAAAAGGACGCACACTCCGCCGGATGAGTGGTGCATGGCTTTCGAGCTGAGCCTTCGGGACGGTGCCCTCCACTGGTACCGTCAACTTCCGAACGCCATTGGAAGAAGCTCAGCGATGCGTTCATCAAGTACTACTGCTCGCAGTTCAGCCAGTCTGCGAAGACTCGCTACTACTCTGCGAAGTGTGAGTCCTCTGAACACCTATGCGACTATCTCAATCGACTGAACGGCTATGCTCGTAACGCTGGCCTCCAGTTCGAGAGTGGTGGTCGCGATGCGAAGGACCATGTGCAGCGGTTCCTAGAGACATGCGGTGACCGAAGCCTCGAACGCCGGCTTTGCCACGTTCGAGTGAAGGACATTCATGAGCTCGAGGACATGATCAACGACATCCTGAAGTCTGAAGAGCGCGGACAGCCCCGAGAGACCTCGTCTCGCCACCCACGTGGTCGGGACCAACCGCGCCGTCGTGATGACTTGGAAGAGTCGGTCGACGAGGATTCAGACGCCAAGGATGATATGATGATGGACTATGAAGACCTGGAGGAGAAGACTCCAGCGCCGACGCAGGAGTTCGGTGATGAAGAGGGTGCGATGCTGTCCGCGGGACGTAGCGGAGGCTCGCGCTCCTTGTCCCGGAACCTCGTCGCGGAATTTGATGAAGTGGCGAAACCCGACCACGCGGACGATGACTTTGAGGTCGGCACCGAGACCTCGAGAGCTCTGGTGCAGGCTACTAAGGGTCCCCAAGTATCCCGCGGAAGTCGGCCCGCAATGAACAGCAGCACCCCAGCTGCGAACAAGGTGCTCGGTCGAATGCTCGAGCAGATGATGGAGTCGAGTGAGTGGATCTGGCAATTCAGCCCGGAGATGACGCGTCAAGCGACATGGGCTGAGCTGAAGGAGGAGTTGCAACACCCCGTTGAATCGACCTCGGTCACCCAGGTGGCCGAGGATGCGGTGTCCCTTCTCCGAGCCATGGGATGTGAGCCGATGACTCGTCCTTCCGAAGTTTCGATCAAGAGTTGGACGCCGGATCTCGCTGGCAAGGAGTTGCACAAGTGGAAGAGGAAGCTTCGTCTGAGTTTCGGTGAAACGGATCTGACCTTGGGACGTCCGCCGAGCGCTCGTCCTGCAAAGGAACAGGTTGACCCGTCGAAGATTCCGCTGCCGCAAACTCCAAAGAAGTCAGCCGAGCGCTCAAACCGCGGCCAAGCAACGGACGGAGTGTTTTCTGCCAAGGCCGAAGGCACTCCGTACTTCCAGGACTCGCACATGGTGACTCCTAGGTCGGCGAGTCGTGCCGAACGTATTGCGCGTGAGACCGAAAGCTCGCGACGCGGACGGGGCAATCAACGGGGCTCCACGTGACGCTCGAGCCGTCGGTTCACACCGCGGGACGACTCCTCGTCGGACGATGATGACGAAGACGCTACTGACTACAACGATGGGTTTGACAGCCCGAGCGACGAGCTGGCCCGGCAAGTGCGCGAGGTGAGCAAGATGGAGAGACTGAGTTCGACTCCTCGGCTTGAGATCGCCACGCACCGACCGCTCGCGCAGATCAAGAACTTCTCAGGGGCCCGCAATCGGAGTTAAAACCCTATGCAGTGGCTCCGAGCTTTTGTCTATGAGATGAAAAGGACGCACACTCCGCCGGATGAGTGGTGCATGGCTTTCGAGCTGAGCCTTCGGGACGGTGCCCTCCACTGGTACCGTCAACTTCCGAACGCCATTGGAAGAAGCTCAGCGATGCGTTCATCAAGTACTACTGCTCGCAGTTCAGCCAGTCTGCGAAGACTCGCTACTACTCTGCGAAGTGTGAGTCCTCTGAACACCTATGCGACTATCTCAATCGACTGAACGGCTATGCTCGTAACGCTGGCCTCCAGTTCGAGAGTGGTGGTCGCGATGCGAAGGACCATGTGCAGCGGTTCCTAGAGACATGCGGTGACCGAAGCCTCGAACGCCGGCTTTGCCACGTTCGAGTGAAGGACATTCATGAGCTCGAGGACATGATCAACGACATCCTGAAGTCTGAAGAGCGCGGACAGCCCCGAGAGACCTCGTCTCGCCACCCACGTGGTCGGGACCAACCGCGCCGTCCTGATGACCGCCGCCACGAAGCTTCGGTTACCGACGTGACCGAGACCGCAGTTATGAGCGCCGTCGTGAGGACTCGCGCCGACGTGACGATTCGCGTCGTCTCGATGACTCGCGCCATGTTCCGCGCATTTCGCTAGCTGAAGCCTCGCTGTCTGATCTGGTTGCTGAACTACAAGTCCGCGGTACCAAGGGTGGTGGAGCCGAACGCTCTTCGCCACGTCGTACCTCGTACAACGACAGCGACAGTGACGCCAGTGATTACTATTACCCTGAGAGCGATCCGAGTGATGGTGGCTACAGTGACGTTAGCAGCTCCGGAGATGAAGGAGCTCACGTTGCCGCTGCCAATGAGCGCGAACGGCGTCAAGCAGCGGAGGGGACGTACGCACGACCTGACCAACGTCAGCGCAGGGGTGGCGAGCCTGGTCGAGGATTCGACCGGGATAACCACTACCCTGGCCGAGACAACAGGGATGGTCGCCCGCGTCAGTACGGACCGTGCGCAGCGTGTGGAGGTGCAGGACCCTCTGCCCACTACTGCTACCGCCGGTGCCGGCTGTGTCAGCAAGTGCATGACTGCAAGCCCTCACTTCGTTCATCAAAACGAAGGCCGCCAAGAAGGACCTCTCGCCAGAGCTCCAAGGCCTAGTCTTCGGTGGCAATTTAAACTAGGCAGCCCGCCAACTGAAACTGGGTTGGTCCCAATCGGGCTGCCACAGTTAGCTGAGCCCGCGATAGATGAAGACTGCGTCTATGCCTTCGTGGGCGACTGCAAACGGCCGAACGACGAGGACAAGTAATGTGTGAAAACGACGGAAAATGAAAAGGAGAGAGGGGCAACCCTCGGTGGAGGTGTAACAAGCGGAATGAACGATGATGAAGATGGTACCGAGGCTTGGGTCTCAAGCGCGGTGCACGAAGGACGCCCTGGCCGAACGCCCAGTGGGGTGACGAAGTTACTCCCAGGCGAGAGGCTGGGGTGGTGGTCTGCGCAGAAGTTCGACAAGAGGGCTCATATGAGAGCTCTGGTCAAGGGCGCAGTGAATGACACGCGAACGAAGATTCTATTGGACACTGGAGCGAATGTCAGTGTCGTTTCCGAAAGGTTTGCGAAGCAGTTGCGGCTGCGTGATATCCAAGGTCACGGGCGCTGCATGGAGGTTAAGGGTTTCACAAAAGGAACCATGACGACTGAGCGACGAGCTCTCGTGAAGGTAACTCTCGGTTGGAGCAGAGTGTACGAGTTCGAGTTGTGGATCATGGATCATGGTGCTGGGGTGGACGTAGTCCTTGGCACTGACTTTATGATCCCCGCAGGAGTGCGGTTGGACTTGTTCCATGCGACCGCGAGGTTACCGGATGAGGTGAGCATTCCGTTTATCAAAACGTTGAACATGCTGAACGACCAAGGAGAAGGCCCACACGTCAACGGTGGTCCGTCCGAAGACTTGGCCATTGAGAGCCGAGAGTTCGCAGAGTACAGAGTGCCGAGGCGACAACCACCTCTGGATACACACGAGGTGTGGCTGCGCCGCACGAAGTCTCTGTTACCAACGGTGACGAAATTTCGGCGAGGCAAAGTGGACAGGGTGCGGCTGACGAACGTGTCAAAACGTTTTACAGTCTGCCGCGCTTAGTCGCCTATGCTGATGTGGGTGCCAATCGGTGACCTACCGAGGTCTGAAGGCTATGTAGAACTCAGTTCGGAGCGATACCAAGACTGGCAGAAACTAGTTTACGATGGGAGTCGGGACGAAACGGTGTTCAAGCGCGAGTGCGATGCGTACGCCGACTGATTAGCCTCTCAGCCTTCGGCAGTTGATCAACCAGAATATGCGTCACCAACCGGAGTATTGCCTCGGCCACCCGAGGCTTCGCGGGCGCAAAGACGCCAGCTGAGTTGTGCTGAACAATGTGAACGTGAAATCACGAAGCGTGAGGAGCAGGAGCAACTCGCCGCCGACGGCTCACCAGTGGGTGATGATCCGGCGGCGCTCCCTCCCGTACGCGCGGAATCCGATGCCACCAGTACCGAAGCTGCGGTGGAGACCGAGAGTGATGAAGGTGCGGACGTCGAAGACCACGGGGTGACTGAGAGCCGGCGTCTTACTGAACCCTCGGGTGGACCCGAATGCGGTTCAGACTGGGGTGACGGCGAACAGTTCCCCGAGCTCGAAGACTCGGTAGCCGTGCTGACTAGAAACTACATGTCGGCCGCCACTGCAGTTGATGTAGAGGGTGAAGGACAGGACACCCAGGTTACCAATGATCGAGCAACGCATCTGCCCAATGAGATCAATTTGGAGGATTACGCTCATGAGCTCGCGTTCTTGCCTGACCTTACGGAGGCTTCGGTCACGGAACTGGATTACTCGGCTGAGAATGTTCGGCATCCGGAACTGAGCCGAGAACGGCAGGATCGTGTCGTGAGAGTTCTGGAGAAGCATGAGAAGATCATGATGAGGCGAGGCGGGTGAACGCCTTTATCGTCCAGGGTGTATAGCGTACGTCCGGTAGGCTTAGACCCGGGAGGGTTTAGCTTACGGAAACCCGAAACCCACAATGAATGTAAGCTCCGGTTGGCGTGTGACCTTGTGCAATCCCTATGGGTATCGTTTATCTTCGGCGGACCGAGTTTCAACCCTATGAGAATCGCAATCGATCAAGAATACAGGAATACAGAGAACTTCCGGGCGCAACTCGTTCCGGGAGTCCTGAATGGGAGCGAGATCACGAGCAAAGACCTTCTCCAAAATAACCAATATCAATACAGAGTTTGTACACACAATATGCAGCCTGTCAATTTAGGTTGCACCCCGAATACAGGTAAATTCGGGATACCCCACGCGCACCACTCCTGAATGTCAGGAGAACAATACCGGTACCTTCCTACCACACGCAATCTACAATCGGGTCCTAGGGGGCGATTGCCACAACCTCCTAACACGCAGGAAATATGAAATGCAAACGCACACTGAGAGTGTACGTCACAACTGGGAAATGAAACAGGTGTACCAACCCGATGGGCAATACTTTTGGGTACCTGACTTGGCTTGATGATGTAGTGAGAAGTTTTCGAGGGCCTTGGGCCAGGCGTTACTCAACGCTCGCAGCGGGGCTCCGAATGGTACACCCTCTCGTGGGCTCCTAGGCGGTACACTCTCGCGTGGGCGGCGGCTGTCCTTAGGCGAATCACGAACCAGGCACTTGTGCACTAGAGCGCAAAACAAACTATGTTGATCTTTATCCTCTTCTCTCTCTCTTTGGCTATCTCTCTTCTCTTTTGTATCTCTTTCTTCTTCGTTGTATACTTCTCTTCTTCTTCGTATGGTCTTGTTACCTTGAGGGCCGCTGGATCTTCACGCGGTCTCCTCTGCTCATATCTTCATACACTTGCTCGGGTTCTCTTGACTTCATTATACCCGAGCGTCGCGTCGCGGCGCACACACATCACTTGATGTCGGAGGGACTCGGGTGCCTGACCTGGGGATCTGCTGCACTGATTACGCCACGGACTCAGACTGGGTCATTCTCCATAGCGAAAACAAGTCACGCTCGGAACAGGCGCCTTGGTCGCTGACTTCACTGACTTGGCACGTTCCTGGGCGTCGGTCCATTGGCAGATATCCGCAGTGTCTTGGGTCTTCTCCATTCAGGGCAGTCATGGTCCATTCAGGGTGGTCGGCACTTGGGCACTCCGGGCGTTGCCCATTCGGGATAGTCGTTCACCATTCGGGATGTCGGTTGTCTATCCAGGCTGCCGTCGACTCCACGAGCTTCAGTGGCCACTTGGTCTCGCTGCTTGAGGTCCTCAACTCATTGTCGGGTCACACTCGGGGTCTTCGTAGTCGCAGTGTCCTGGATGTTCACCTTCACCGCGATGGTAGCGTCGTTCAGGATATCAGTGGCTTGGTGTGCTTGGATAGCTTCACGCCGGAGCTGGTGGGGTTCGGAGTACCTTGGGGATGCTTGGCCTCGCCAAGAAGGGTAGCTCTCCGGGATACGTTCACCGGGGCACTTCACAGTCGCCCTCCGTCAGACTAAGTCGGGGCCGGACTGGGTGCTGTGCACCTCCGGCCAGTTGAGGTCAAACGCGACCAGTCATCCGCACTCCACATCTCATCCACCGCTCGGGCGTTCCACAGGCACGCCATCCTGAGCCGAACTTTCTCTTTCCCGCTACTGCTCTCCCTGGATCGGTGCCGGGGCCGGCTGTGCGGGTACTCTCCAAAATTTCAAACGACTTCGTGTCAATGATCTCGAGTGGCAATGCTCTGCCACCACCGGCGTATGGTGTGGTATGTGACATCGATGTGCAAGGCCATGCTCCGATCAAGCAGCGAGCACGGAGGATTCCCCTCCGACACCTCAAGCAGTTGTACGAACTCCTGCGAGGTTAGCTCAAGGCCGGTCTGATCGCGTTTTCGAACAGCCCATGGTCGTCACCGATCGTGATCGTACTGAAAAAGAATGGCGTTGATATCAGGCTATGTATCGACTACAAGATGGTGAACGCAGTCACTGCTATCATGGAGTATGCGATGCCCCTGGTGGACGATTTGCTCACAGACCTGGAGTAATATCTGTGGTACTGCTCGCTTGACGCGGCGAGTGGATTTTGGGCAATCATGATGACACAGAGGGCTCGCCAGATCTCTGCTTTTGTGTGTGCACTGGGTCACTTCGAGTGGCTCAGAATGACTTTTGGGTTGAAGAATACACCTATGATCTACCAACGAATGCTCGACAATGCTCTGTGGGGCTTCGTTCAGCCGAAAGGCGGATGGAAGAACTACACGCGACTGATGGAAGAAGCTGAAGTGCGTGACCGAGAACTCACCCGCACCTCGACCGAACAGACCCCCGAACAGTCACTCGACGCGGAGCAGTCGCCGACGAAGTTTGAAACGTCGCTTGGCGTGGAGCCAGTGGAGAGCTCGGTCTCGAAGCTGATCAACAGCCCTATCGCCGACATGTTTACGAATGGAGAGCCCGACGAATCTTCGTTGGTACCAGTATTCGAACGACGATCGTTTGTGGACGATATCTGCTTTGGGGGCGAATCCTTTGACGAGTGTCTCGCGACTCTCGATCGACTCCTCGCTCGCTTTGAGGAATGTCGGATCAGTGTCAGCTTCACGAAGAGCATTTTCGTGCAGCCTAAGGTGGACTTTCTGTCTCATGAAGTGTCACGGAGTGGTATCAGGGCAGACCCGAAGAAGTTGAAGGCTATCACCGAGCTCTCCTTCCCACGGTCCAAGAAGAGAGTGCAAGCTTTCCTTGGCGCTCTGAACTACTACAGCCGCTTCATACAGGACTTTGCGGTCTACGGCGCTGCACTCTACTAGCTACGAGACGAAGACTTTGCACCAGGAGGCGACCTCTCTGCGGCTAGGCAAAGCTTCGCGGCGTTGCAACGAAAGGTCGTCGAGGCACCTGTCCTCCGACACTTTGACCGTGACCGAGAGGTCCATGTGACGCTGTTTGCAAACGAGTGGGCAGTGAGTACCACGCTCATGCAAGAGCACGACGGCCTGATGCACCCTGTTCGGTTTTGCGGCCGAGTGCTCAAGGATGCCGAGATGAACTACCACCCAGCGGAGAAAGAGGTATTGGCTTTGTTACAGCTATTGAAGGTGTGTTACACCCAGCTGGCAGGTCGGACCATCCACGTCTACACGCGATTTTCGACGCTCGACTGGGTCCACAAGTCGAAGACACTCTTCGGACGTGCAACACAATTTGCCGTCTTACTGTCTCCGTGGAGTTTAGTGGTGCGACGAGTCAAGGAGAAGGACTGTGCTTTCGCTCAGCTCCTGCAGTCGACGATCACAAGCTTCGTTGACCTCGAAGACTCGCTGGCACCGGTAACCCCTCCGACCAAAGGCTCGCCGAACGTTCGGATGGATCCGCACTTGCTGAATGCACGGTTGCCACACACCTACAGTGGTTACGTACTTTCGTTCGACGGCTCGGCGAAGACTGAGAAGCATGGTGGCTACGGCAGTTGCGCCTGGATACTATGGCGACTTCCTGAATGGAGTGTAGTGATCGCTGCGAGTGCGTATCTCGAGGCTACGCCGGTAAACCTCGCTGAGTACACCGGTATGAACAACGGAGTCTTGGCAGCCCTAGAACATGGGGCCGAGGACTTAGTCATCGTCGGAGACTCGAGACTCGCAATCCAGCAATCCCAAGGGGTGATCTCTTGCCGTAAGGAGTCGCTAATGGCACAACTGAACAAGCACAAGGAGCTTACAGCGAAGCTTCGATCGGTGAAGTATCTTCATGCCATACGAGAGTTCAATGCAGCCGCAGACTCTTTGGCGAGCGAGACCTTGGAGAGGAAGGTGTCGATGACGGTGACCAGTGAAGACCGGAAACGAGAGTTGATGGAATTGAATCGGATCCGAGAAGTACTCTATCTAAAGAATCAATCAGAGCGTCGTTGTCCGAGCGTAGCAAAAATCGTCACACTTATTCACTAAGTACGAATCCCACTAAGTCCGATTTGCTGCCGAGCGCAGCGAAGGCGGCACCCACTTGCAATCTAGCGGGCCCGCAGGCCCGCCTAGCTACCTATTAACAAATAATACTGCGAGTAGTGCAGCGAGTCGACAAGGCGAGCGGAACGGGGGCGATAAATTTCTACTTCCGTAAACTTACGGCTATATTAGTTCGTCAACATAGTAGTAGGAGGAGCGATACCCACGGTAGCAGGGCCCGCCCAAGTATATAATAGCTAATGGCACTGCTAGCAGTTCGTAGTAACAGCGAAACCTGGGCCCGCACTACGTCTGAATATAATAGTAGCGATGTTTGGTTATATAAAAACAGGCCACGACATTGATATAATTAGCGATATCAGCGTGTTGGAAGCGATAGAAGCGCATAGTAACCGATAGAAGCAACGCAATAAGCGATAGCAGTGCAAGTACATGGAGCGAGAGGTTGCCGAAGGCGGTTGATTAATAGTTTCAGCTATGTTTACTGTAATATTTTTTTAGATGAATGCGGTGATTGACGTTCGTCTTGCCGATGACATATAACTGCATAGGCTGAAACGTGAGTCATATATTATGAGCTTACAGTATAGAGCGGTAGAACAATGTGTCCTGGGGATAGTAGATGGTTAGACATGTATTGAAGTGGAAGGTCTACATAGGCATGCATTTGACACGTTTCCCCACACTCTAAAAATACTGATGGATTGTACATACATGCATGTTAGCGAAGAAAACCTAATTAGCATAGCACGCTATACGAATTTTGAATGCGCGGCGATTCTTTAGCTACTCAGCTGTACGCAGTACGCAAATGTGCTCAACTGATACGCACGTTTTAGCTCATTAAAAAATAAGTTTTAAAGCAGGTCACGTTGACATTAATGCAGTCCACAGCTCATTACATTCTTAGGACCGTACCAAAACTGCTGAAACGATGCAGCACGATATACACACGGTGTTGTTTTGAAGGACATTGACTCTGCAAATAACGAAGACAGCAATTTGATGTTGCTTTAGCTTATAACCTTATCACATAATGTAAATGGTATAGCCTGAGAATAGTATACAGAAATAAACTACGGTTGTGCGATAACTGATAAATAGCAGGCATAAAGACTTAACCGAGCACACGGTAGATACCAATACTATATCGACCCACCCCGACACGACATGTCAAGGTTTATTTCTACCACATGTCTACTTTGGATATCTACTTTGGATATGTACTCCGAGGCGACTTTGTATTCATATTGACTATTATAATTGCACCGGTGTGGACGCGGTTTACAACATAGTGTCATACAATACATAAAGTTATGCCTTGCTACATACCACATGTACATGTACATCTACTGACAATACATGTAACTATTACGCGGGATAGCTAATACACTGATATCAACCGCGTAATTCTACTAGCAGTACTCTCACCGGCAAAGATGCTTTCTACAATGTAGAAATGTGTGGGCATGTCATGCCCACAGTCGATATTAAACACATTTAACAAAAAGCCCACCGGAGCGAAGCGGAGGTGGGCGGACCTAACTACTGTAACCAACCACAAAATCTCCGGCGCTCGGCTAGTGAACAGTCAGCTGAAGCTTCTGAAGAGACGATCACGCGTCATGTGAACTCGATACGTGTGATGGATACGCGTGACAGTGACCGTGGTAAGAATTTTTTCGATTTTGTACGTGATACTGGACAGGTGGCCGCGATAACGAGGCAACAATCCCGAGCGCGTGCGAAGCGTGTACGCTTTGCTGAAGAGACTTCGGGTGATGGTCCATAGAAAAGAACCAAAGGTGATGAATCGAACGATCTCAACAACGAAGAGTCTGACGAACCGCCGGACCCACCGAGGCCTGACGCAACAGTGGTCCGTGAACCGAGTGCTGACGACATCGACCCGCTGGTTGTGCAGGAAGAATGACGCAGACGCATTGGCGCAGCCCAAGACGAGGAACTCCGATGGTCAAACCTCAAGACGGTGCTAAAGGGAGAAGAAGCGAAGCTTGCCTACAAAGCTGCACGCGAAGCCTGGAAAATGGCTGATAAGTTTGTGCTAAGCGAAGATGGCTTGCTGTACTTCCTTGGTGCGAACCGTCGGTGGGGGCGTGACCGAACCGAGGAGACGACATTACGTCTAGTGGTGCCAACAACGATGGTTCAAGAAGTCCTACAAAACTGCCATGGCTCGATGGAGGGCGGTCACCAAGGTATCGTACGAACTTATCACCGTGTGAAGGCAGACTACTATTGGATCGGACTGTTCGCCGATGTGGAAAAGCATGTGCGCTCCTGCCCGGATTGTAGCTCAAGCAAGAGTCGTCCACAATTGCGTGGATACTCGCCGGGCAACATCCTGGCCGAACGACCGCTGCAAATTGTCTCGATGGATTTCGTGATACCCCTACCGAAGACTCGGCGGGGCAACGCCGCACTGTTACTGTTTCAGTGTGCGTTCACTGGATTCGTCATGGGCAAGGCGATGGCGGACACGTCTGCACTCTGCGTTGCACAAGCGTTCGAGGAGTGCGTGTACCGAAGGTTCGGAGCGCCCTCTCTGATAAGACATGATCGAGACCCGCGCTTCATGAGCGAAGTCTTCCAAACTTTCGCTGAGATGATGCAGTCGCGATCTAGAGCTACGTTGAGCTATCGGCCGCAGGCTAACGGCCAACAGGAACGCTCGGTCAAGACCGTAATGCAATCCGTGCGAGTGTACGCAGAAGATCCGCTACAACAAGATTGGGATGAGATTGTGGAGAAGTTGATATTTGCGATTAACAACTCACAGGATGCCACGAGGAAGGACATCCCTTTTTCTTGGTGCACGGATGGGACGCAAGGTCCACCCTCAGAGCCATGTCTTCCTCATTGAAGCGAGGCCTCGGGCGCCAGTCGGACGCGTTAGCATGGCGCCGAGAAGTCAACAGGCAGCCGGAAGTGGCGCTAGAGATGGCAAAGGAATACCAAGCGGTCGAGAAGGCTCGGAGAGCTCAGAAGTACAACGAGACTTTGAGTCGGGCGGAACGTGCCGCGCTTCCTCCTTCTGCGACTAGTGAAATCACGGAGGATGAACCAACAAGTACTGATGGTGATGATGACTCACCGGACCCAGCACCGAGGTCTCTCTTCCAGCCCGGAGATCGCGCGTGGCTTTACATGGAACGTGTTAAGCCTGGATTGACCAAGAAGTTGGCTCACCGGTGGCATGGACCCTTCCGTATCAAGCAGAAGGTTAATGAGTATGCTTACGAGTTGGATTTGCCCGACAAGAGTGGTTATCGGTTGTACCCTGTCGTACATGTGTCACGACTGAAGGCCGTGAATGAGTTCGGCGATCGACCGAAGACTCGACTGGCTGAAGAAGTGACCGAGGAGACGCGACTAGACTTCGACGAGGAGCTACTCCCGGAGGATAGTTGGGAACCTGATCACCTCGCAGGCGAATATGAGGTAGAGGCCATCCTGGACGACCGCATCCCCCTCTCGACGAGCACTGAACGAGCTGTCCGAGAGTTCAAGGTGACATGGGTTGGATACGACGAACCCTCGTGGGAACCTGCATCTAACTTGTCGTGCGGTGGTCTGTTGTACGACTACTTACGCGAGAAGCGCCGCGACCGAAGGTTGCAAATGGTCCAAGTCGCAGACGAGGACTAGGTGCATCCCTCTCGCAATGATGCAATGATGAACTGCCGGCGGGGCTACGCAGCCCGCCCCAGCAGATAAAAGAAGATACTGCGGACGAAGATTGTATATTTGTATGTTGAAGTGGACAAGATTTTACGATGTGGAGATTACGACTGGAGAATCATGGAGAACAACTGAAGAAGGACGAAGAGTTATTGGATTGCATGGGCGAGCTAGTTATGCTACGAACGCACTGTCTGATTACCCTGATCTAGCTCGACTCGGACATGATGAGGAACTAGGACGAAGCCTAAGGATCCGAAGAAGACGCGACCTTGGCCAAAACGCGGAGACGCGCAGTCGGAGAAGCTTCGCCTTGAGGGGCCGCTTGATCAGCGACACTTGGAGGCGAACTTGGTTCTTTGGCAGAAACCTCGCCGGCTGACGTCTCTTCAACAGGGGCCTCTGCGGTCGGGGCGCGCTCTGGGGCCGAAGGTTGCGTGGCTGCCGCGGCAACTTGAGTGTCGCGTGTCGGTGTAACTTCGTCAGCAGGAGCTTGTGCAGCGGGGCTGCCGTAGCTTTAGCGTCAGAGGAAGACGTAACAGACTCACAGAGTCGCGGCTAAAGATAGCCCGTTCTAATACCAGAACGCACGAGTCCGTACTCCCTACGGACTCCAAGAGTCAACCCTTAACTCTTAGCTGTGAATCTTCAAAACTGAATGTATTTCTCTTATCGCGGCAGAGCCGCCTTCGGTGTAAATGTATCTGGTTTACTATCTAGCATAGTGAACCCTAGTCATATGCATAATCTGTGGCTCTGAAGCCATGTACTGATTCTCCTACTGAAATAGGTTAGACAGTGTGCACCACACTTCGTAACCCTTCGGGTAACATTCGTGTAACCCCGTTACACCCTCCCCCACCAAACCGTGGACACGGGTGTTCACGCTTAACGGTTAACGACCGGGTCTTGTTCTGTCAAGCCTCCTTCTCGAACGAGTCAATCCACATCGTGTGGACGTCTCTGAGAACTTCTCGGCGCAACGCGCCCTCACATGACTTCAAGTCATAACGCCTTTTGGTCTTTCGACCGCAGAAACCCTCTCGCGAGGTCCGCCTCGGAGCCTCGCTCCTCTCGCACTTCGGCACCTCGTGCCTGCGAACTCCCAAGCCCCCGCGCAGGTGCGCACACCGACCGCGCCTCCCAGGCTCTCGGTCTCCCAATACTTCGCGGCGCAACGCCTCAAGCAACGCTCGCGGCGAGCACGCCCCAGCTCCCCTCGAGCACTAGCCCATCAGACCATGGACCTCAAAGATCTCTTCGGAGATGAGGAGGAGGGCGAGGTGGACTACAGCGAGTCCGATGCCGGCTCTCCGAGCCATGAGGGTGAGGCAGCGGCCCCACAACGCTCCCGGAACCGCCGCGACGCTTCGCCCACGCCGCCGGCACAACGCGAAGGTGGCACGTCGGCCACAGTTGGCTCGTCGAGCTCCCGCGACCAAGAGCGCCGCGCGCGAACTTCTCCTGCGCGCTCGTCGAGCCATCTCTCTACTGAGCGCACTGCGCCGTTGAGGAGGAGCCGCGGCCACCGCTGCGCACTCCAAATCCGTTCCCTGAACGCTCCTCAGGGCTCCGCGAGCTGCGCGAGCTCACTGAGTCACGGTACTCGCCGCCTCGTGCGGGGAAGCGCCCTTGGGCCCCGTCATCTCCAACCCTTTGGACGAGGCTCAATCCGAGCAGGTTGCGGCGCAGCTGGCCTCCATGCGCTCCCAGCGCCCCGTGTAGTGGGCCTACCTTGGCTCACTGCAACAGCTTACACGTGTGCGCTCGTGTATGAGGAAGCGTAGCTTAGTTTAAACTAGAGTTAATTATACTCGGGCCTCCGAGTATAGATTAATCTAAATAAACGATCCAAATAATGTTTTTGGGTAAAATGAGAACTGTTATTTTTGTTTTATGTTTCTGACTTCCTCTAAATGTAATATTCTAAGTTGGGAATCTGCCAACGGCTGGTTGGCAGAATTCCTTTGCTATGCATGTCGCTCATTGGTTAAAAGATGCTGCTTTCAACCAATAGGAATCCTAAATGTCTATGGACCACCCGTCGTGGTAATCGTAAATGAATGTGGCACTTGATGTAACGTACATCAAGACCGAGGAAGTGTTTGTACCTTTAACAGACATCGTGTCTGTTAGAGTTACAAGCGGCTGTAGCCACTTGTGCGTGTAACCCCGTTACACCATCCCCCCCTTAAGGTTAGACGCGCCGGTCACGGCACGTCAATCAAGCAATTGACCACTCGTCAATTCTTCACGTTGGGAGAAAGAAAACTCGAGCTCATTCCGCAATGAGCTCGCCGAAGAAGACCGCCGCCGAGGAGAAGCCCGCCGCTGGGACAGAGAATCTCTCTGTCCCCGAGTACCACGAGCGGCAGCAGGCGAAGCAGGACGCTCGCGCTGCTAAGGCTGCGGCCGAGCCGAAGATCGTCCTTCAGGGCTCTTCGATAGTCAACGATGTCGTTGACTATAGCGAGGACGACGTGGACATGGAGGAGGGCGATGCCTCCCCCAGCAGGCGCAAGGAGTCAATCGACAGCGACAGTCTCGACCCGCATGCCGGGTCGAGACGCCCTCGTGAAGAAGACGACTCGGACGCTTCGAGTTCGAAGCGTTCGCGTAGCGCAAAGGAGACTCCACTCTCTGCTGCTGGAGCCTTGAGCTCGCCGCGCGATGCGGCGCCTTCAAGCTCTCCACGCGCTGCTCATGCAGCGCGTGATCCATGGATGCCGTCCGCGGCAGACATCGCGGCGCGGGTGGGCAACTCGGTGCCCCGAACACTCTCCCGCTGTACGTATGCAGCGCGATCGAGGACGACGAGGTGGCGGAGGGCCAACACTTTGATCCAATGACGGATCAAAGGCGCGACTACTATATCGGACTCTTCCATGAGCTCCGATATTACTCCAGCAAGAAGACCTCTTCTCGCAGCAAAGTGCCCGAATGGCAGGCACTTTGTCAAAGTTGGAATGCCTTTGTTGACAACTTCAGCAAGAATCCGGCAGCCTACCGCGAGCGGGTTAAGCATGCCCGTGAGCGCTTCGAGACGTTCTCGACGCGTGGGAGGTTGGAGCAGCTCCACAGATCTTCTGTGGATGCTGGAGTTCCGTGCGCTGTGCCCGAAGGCCAGCGGTGCTCGTTGTGTCTTCCGGGTGCGGCGCGCTTGAGCGACCGCGACCTAAACGGGTACACGTCGATTCGTGTACCTGCGAGTCTCAAGGATCTCCGTGCCAAGTTCATGGCACGCGAGGAACGCGACGAGCGTGGTGCTTCGAGCGCTGGGGGTGACCACAGCGCTCGCACTACCTTCGCGCCGGCAGTGCGTGGTGGGCTTCGTACGCCCTCACCATTTCCGGAACGTCCTGCAGCAGGACGTTCCGCGGCTCCCATGTATCTTGGTGGGGCGGAAACCCTCTCCAACGAATACGATAACGAACCGGATGACGGTTCGTTTTCGGGATACTATGGTCGACAATACGCTCAACAATCCAACGTGTTGAGCCGTGGGCGTCACGGATCGGAGGCGGCGGTGGTGGGAACACGCCCCGGGTACGGTCAACCTGGGGTTGACTTTGGGCCTCCGTCTCTCGAAGACCGAGTCGCCGCTGTGGAGCGTCTTCAGAGCAGTGACTTCGCTGCTCTGAGGCAAGAGATTGCGAACCTGAGGGCTCAAGTCGCTCAGGCCGCGCAGACCGCGTCGGACGTCTCCGTCGACGTTGGGGTCGCGTCGTGCGCTTGGTCCAGCGCGTTGACGCGCTGGAGAAAGGTTCGGGTTCCGCTTCGCGCCGGCCGAGCTAGCTGGCTCGTGCTGCCGGTATGGCTTCAGCCGCCCGACGTAAAAGGTCGGGTGGAGGCGCATGCTAGACGGAATGTCTAGCGTGTAAGCGTTCCCATGCCGTGCCAACACTGTGAACGGCCCAATGAAGCGCGGAGCGAGCTTACTCGCCCCGAAGTCGGAAACTGCATGTTTAGGCAGGTTTTGAGAAGCTAACAAAACCAATGAACCCTTCTTGAATTCATTTGTGTTGCCCCTGCCAACGTTATCTGCATTCAGCTTCTGTCGATCGACAGAAGCTGCAATAGCGTCTTGGACAAACCGAATGACGGCTTGTCTGCGCTGCACGAAGTTGATTGCATCCGAGCTGAACTTGTTCAGCTCGTCCTCACTAGTGGTCATTGTGTCTGTGCCCCGCACAGACGCGTTGTTCTTGTTCTTCGTGGCGTCTGTGCCCTGCACAGACGCGTTCTTCTTCTTCTTGTTCTTCGTGGCGTCTGTGCCCTGCACAGACGCGTTCTCCTTCTTCTTGTTCGTCGCGGCGTCTGTGCCCTGCACAGACGCGTTCTTCTTCTTCTTGCGCGTTATCGCGGCTGACACTGTGCAAGTGTCAGCGGCATTCTGCGGCTGCTGTGTTGCGGCCGTAGATCCTCCCCACTTAAGGAAGGAGTCACCATCCCGAGCAGGCTCGGGAGGCGCGGGTGACGCATTGCATTCACGTAGAACGGTGTATGCCCGGTCGAGGCATGCACCGAGTTGTTGATGGCGAACTCTGCCATCGACAGACACTCGCTCCAGTGTTGGAACGAGTGAGCGTAGCTCTTGAGTATGTCGACGAGCACGCGATTCACGCGCTCGGTCTGCCCATCCGTCTGCGGATGGTCCGCAGTCGACATTGAAAGTTGGCTCCCAAGAAGTGTAAACACTTCTTGCCACAGGTGCGCTGTGAAACGCGGGTCTCGATCGGACACGATGTCCATCGGCATGCCATGGTGTTTGAACACCATGTCAACGAACAGACGTGCCGTCTGTTTCGCAGTCACTTCGGCGGGTACTGCAGCAAGATGTACCATCTTGCTGAAGCGGTCAACAAAGACCACAACGCCCGTGTTCCCCTGGCTATCCGGGGGAAGACCAAACACAAAGTCCAAAGACATGGACTGCCAACACTCCGACGGAGTTGGTAGTGACTGCAAAGGAGCCTGCGCGAACGGCGCAGGCTTCACACGTTGACACACCTCGCAAGCACGGACGTACTTGCGCACCCATTTATACTGGTGGGCCCAGTAGAAGTCTCGCGTGAGAAGAAGGTATGTCTTCTCACGGCCCGGATGCCCCGCAGTCGGTGCATCGTGATACTCATACATGATCCTGAGTCGCAGGTCATGGTCATTCGGCACGACAACACGGTCCGCGTTGTCGTCGACTGCACTGTAGAGCAATAACCCGTCGTGCACCCGATAACGGTGTGCACGAGCACTAAGATGCTTCGGCGGCTTCTGACGAGCTTTGTCAGAAGGCGCTGAGCCGTAGGCCAGCAAGAGCTTCGCATCTGCGTCGTGCGCGTACGCGATCTTCACGTCGTCCAACAGCGACGACGTGGGAGTGCTCGATTACATGGCGTCAATGGCATTGACGTCAGCATCAGTTGAAGCGTAGTCAGGTCGACGCGATAACGCGTCGGCCACCACATTGAGTCTTCCGGGTTTGTACTCAACCCGGAAGTTGTATTCCGCAAAGAATGAAAGCCATCTCGCCATACGTTGCGAGATGTGTGGCGACTTGATAGCCGTACGCAATGATGCGTGGTCTGTGTAGACCACGAAGGGTTCGCTTCCGAGTAAGTACACTCGGAACTTCGCGAGTGCATACTTCATGGCAAGGAGCTCCTTGTCATGCACCGGGTAATTGCGCTCAGCTGGCTTCAGCTGACGCGACTGATAATGAACGACACGATCACGGCCCTCGTGATCGTGCTGCATCAACGCACATCCGATCGCGAAATCGGATGCGTCACACACAACGTGGAATGGGCGATCTTGGTCGGCCACCGCCAAGATCGGCGCCTCAGTCAAGCCCGCTTGACTGCATCGAAGGCCTGCTGACAGTCAGCAGTCCAATTCCACTCGGCATCCTTCTTCAGGAGCTGTGACAGCGGGCGTATCGTGCCCGCGTAGTTCTTCACGTACTTGCACAAGTACGTGGCCAAACAAGGAACTGCCGCAGTTCCTTGACACTCGTCGGCGTCGGCCACTCATTGATCACTCTGACCTTTTCAGGGTCAGGGCGGACACCGTTCTTCCCAACGAGACACCCGAGCACGGGTATCTCGCTCGCCCCAGATGCACTTCTTCAGGTTCGCGTAGAGCTTGTGCTTGCGCATGAGCGCAAGCAGCTTCCGGAGATGCACCTTGTGCATCTCAACGTCGCTCATCCCGTCCGCAGCACGGCTGTGGACGAACACGTCATCGAAGTAGCTCGGTGCGAAGTCGCGCACCGAGCGCAACAAGTGCGTCACGCACCTGTTGAAGGTCGCAGGGGCGTTCTTCAGACCCTGCGGCATCACTAGCCACTCCCAGAGCATGCCACTCGGCGTGCTCACAGCCGTGAGAGGGATATCGCTCTCACGCATTAGGATCTGATAGAACCCATCGCGCAGATCAAGAGCACTGTAGACAGTGCTCCTGGCCATCGAATCGATGATAACATCTTTTCGCGGTATCGGTGTCTGCGCCGGTATCGTCGCATCGTTCAGCTTGTTGTACGCGTGAACGATGCGCCAGCCGCCCTGTGGCTTCTTGACACAGAACGTCGGAGCACTGTGCGGGATTTCGATTCCCGCACTTGTCCAGCTTTGCGACGACTTTCGAAGAAGTCGTCGATCGCCTTGACTTGTTCTCGCGGCAGTGGCCACTGCCGCGTGACACAGTATTTCGTGCCCGGCACGAGATCAATCTCGTGCTGACTGCCCTTGTCCTGCGGAAGCTCCGCAGGATCTCTTCCGGAAGTACGTCCGCGTACTCCCGTAGAATCTCGTAGTAGGGGCTCGCCTTCAGCGAGTCCCAGCTCTGCTCCTCAAAGCGTTCCTTCTTCGTCTTGGCACTGAGAGTGTCTTCACTCCCAGTGGTGCTCTCCATGAAGAACTGCCTCAGTTCCTCATTCTCGCTCTTCGTTCTCTCGGCGTCCGAGAGAATGCATATTTGCTCGATGCGTCCATCGTGCAAGTCACGCGCGAAGCGCTTCCAGCTCATGACTGGAAGTGAAGTCAACTCTGACGCTTGCGTCGGAGGATTAGCGAGGTCATCTCCTGTGCCGGAACCCAGCACAGGTACGCGTCAAGACGTTCAACGTCTCGACGTTCGGCTTCTCAGCCTTCGTCTGCCCGGCAGACATTTCTTGGAGCGTCTCGGCCCCGGGCCGAGACTTGCGCAGCGACCTTCGCATGCGCCGTCTTCTTGTTTTGCGGAGCCCGGCTCCGCATGGTCTCTGACCTCGTCCAGGCCCAGCCGTGGACGGGTGTTCTTCTTTATTCCGCCGGCGGGTACTTCCCGCGGGCGAGCGACTTCAAGCCCGGCTTGGTCGCGCGGCGCTTCATTGTGCAGCCCGGCTGCACGACGGCATGCAAGTTTTTCCGGTGCGGGACGTTTGCAACCGTCCGCACCGCCTGCAGCGTCGGTTCCCGACACGCCATCATCACCTCGACGCCAATCATTGGCGGAGCCCTTAATCATAAAGGGTGCGTCGACTCCCGGGTTCGACGCGAAATGGCTCTTCGCAGAATCGGTTCCCAGAACCGACGCGACTTCAATACCTCGACGCCTTCCATTGGCGGAGACCCCCATTACGGAGGGTGCGTCGGCTCCCCGAGCCGACGAATCGAATTCATTCAAGCCATCGACTCCCGGAGTCGACGGCGTCACGTCACCTTGGCTCTCATTACAGGCCAAAACCGATCCAATCAGGTTCGCGTCAGCCTCCACGGCTGACGTGTGTGACTCGCTTGTGTCATCCGCACCGCTCGAGGCCGGAGACTTCTCTTGATTCGCTGAAAGCGGGTGTCGACCTCCGAGGTCGACACATTTTCTCTTCCAGCCGTCGGCAGTGATGCCGACGCTCTTGCACTTGCGCGCGCCTTCTTGCGCGTCCTGGGCGTTCCGGGACAGCGGCATTAGGCGCTGTCTCGACTGGAAGATTCGCGCGCACCTGCTGGTGCGTGTGTGGTAACAACAGGGCCATCGCTCTCTGTTCCACCGCCGCGACCGAAGCGCACTAAAGTGCGCTTCTCCCAATCAATTACCGGATCATGCCGTGCGAGCCACGGCATGCCCAAAACTCATGTCGAACTTATCGTCCAGGTCCAGGACGATGAAGGTTTCGACGAACACTCGACCCTTGTACGTGAAGCGCACGCGTACCATGCGCTTCTCGGTCTTCACGACGACACCTGTCGCCAAGCGTACTTCCAACAGACTTCGAGGTATCTTTAAATCCTCGAAGTCAAGCATTGATAGGCTTCGCAGTCGAACAAAGTTTTCGACGCGCCAGAATCTACCAACGCACGACGAGAGCCGCTTGCTCTCATCGACTTCACCTTCAGGATGACAAGATCAGCCTTGTCATCTTGCTTCTTGCAGTGAGAATGGTCCTCACTGGGGCTGCAGTCCTCAGTGTCGCGTGTCCAAGGTTGACACGCGGAACCGCATTACCAGTAGGGCGCCCCGCCTACTGGCGTCCAGCGTTTTTGTTTGGCTGCGACGATGCCCAGCATCGCCGCGATAGCCACCTTGCTGGTGCACGGGTGCCGTGCACTCTCTAGCAAAGTGACCGATCCTACCGCATCGGTAGCACCGCACATTACTTCCTTGCCGCTGCTGGCCCCCAGCAGCGGCAGCGCTCGAGAGGTCCATCGGTTCCGGACCTCCCGTCCTCACTACCGGGCGCGGTTGCGGCCTCGGTACATGCGCGTGCAGTTTAGCCTGTCGCAGGCTAAACTCTTCCTGCATCGCAAGCGTGATGGCAGCTTCGAGAGTACTCGGGTACTCGCGGAAGAGATAGGTCTTCACAGGCCCATCTCTCAGTCCCTTCATGAACGTGACGACCTTAGTCGCCTCGTCGATCGGGTTGGTCACGATGTTCGAGACCAAGTACCGCGCTCTCTGGGCGTAAGCATGAACATCATGCTTACCCTGCTGCAGGTCGAGGAACTCTGCTCTCGACCGGAACTCATTCTGCGGGGGCTCAAACGCCTGTCTGAGCTCCTCCTTGAAGCCTTCGTACGTGCTGAAGCACGTAGGGTCGGAGAGCCGGCGTCCATACGCCCAGCTCCTTGCACGTCCGCCAAGACATGACATGGCGAACGCGACCTTCGACAACGGGTCGACAATACGTCGAGCCGCGATGGCAGTGTCGAGTTCGACAAGCCAACGGAGGAGAGGTTCACCCTCTCTTCCGACGTAGTTGCTCACGTTGAGCTTCAGCGACTGTGGGCGAGGTGTCGTCCCCGACGACACCGCGGTATTGGCAGCAGCATCTCGCTGCTCCCTCATGATGAAGCCCAGAGCAACACCGTGTTGCTCTGTCGGCGTTAGCGTACGAAGCATCGTAGCTACAGCCGCTTCACCAATGACTGTTGACAGTCGTTGGAGGGCTTCCCACTCTGGGTCTGACAGGTGGGGACAGTCAGCGCGTGCAACATGGGTTGCAGGCGTCGTGGAGCTTTCCATAGACACTTCGGTATCCATGGGAAGGTTCTCGGCTCCGTGTTCGTGCGGTGACGTACGAACTCAACTTAGTCGGTCGTTGGACGGACTACAAAGTGCTACCAGGTGTAGTGGGCCTACCTTGGCTCACTGCAACAGCTTACACGTGTGCGCTCGTGTATGAGGAAGCGTAGCTTAGTTTAAACTAGAGTTAATTATACTCGGGCCTCCGAGTATAGATTAATCTAAATAAACGATCCAAATAATGTTTTTGGGTAAAATGAGAACTGTTATTTTTGTTTTATGTTTCTGACTTCCTCTAAATGTAATATTCTAAGTTGGGAATCTGCCAACGGCTGGTTGGCAGAATTCCTTTGCTATGCATGTCGCTCATTGGTTAAAAGATGCTGCTTTCAACCAATAGGAATCCTAAATGTCTATGGACCACCCGTCGTGGTAATCGTAAATGAATGTGGCACTTGATGTAACGTACATCAAGACCGAGGAAGTGTTTGTACCTTTAACAGACATCGTGTCTGTTAGAGTTACAAGCGGCTGTAGCCACTTGTGCGTGTAACCCCGTTACACCCCGAGTTGTGGCCCCTGCTGAACCCCAGCACCGCCGAGTACGGCTTCCGACCTCGTGACCCCGCGGAGGCATCCCGTCAGGCGTTCCAGCCGACGCTGGCTCAGCATGTCATTGGGCCTGCGGCCCGTACTCCGGAGGAGATCGCTCTTCGAACGTCTCTACGACAGCGACTCTTGACTCCACAGTCTACGACTGTCTCCGAGTACCGCGAGCGGTTGCGCCTGCAAGGCAAGGGGTTGTCCGTGCCCGCAATGCGGACGTACCCTGTGGTGCTCAGCCCGGGCAAAAGCCTGATTGAACACGAGTCTCAGTTCGAGCTCTGGGCTGAGAAGAAGAAGAAGCTTAGCTCCATGGATGCTCTTCGAGCTAGCTTCAGCGAAGTGGATGTTCGTATCGAACGCAAGCTCCGCTTCGACTTTGCGAAGATCCGAGCCAAACGCAGCCTCTCGGCTAACGCTCAGCCGCAGACCCATTCTAGCGCTGCGCGCTTCGCTCCTTTGAGCCCTCCAGTCGCTCCTACCCGTGAGGGCGTGAGCGCTGTGGCTCAGGGCCAACCCGGAGCAATGTGGCTGACCCAGCAGCTCCCAGCCTATTGCCGGGAAGCGCGGGACGGCCGGCATGCCGGCCTCGAGCCCACGGGGCGCTGGTGATCAAGCCGATCAAAAGCGTCCACGACGTCTGGGCAGTCTTGGCGAAGGGGCACCTCAAACTCCCATGAGTTCTCTGAGTGTGGGTACCCTCGCCACTTTACCAGATACTGGTTTTGACCCCGGCACCGCCGCTTCGCCAGCAGGCGCTCCACATGGTAGTGAAGGTTCCCTTGCTCATCGAGCAGCGCCGGTGGAGGACGCACCAAGCCGCCTCGCGACGTTTGATGAGCTGTTCGAGGTTCAGCAACAGACGACTCGCCTTTGGGACCATGTCCAAGATGTCGATGCGCGTCTCGCGCGTACTGCCACGGAGCTCGAAGAGCTTGTTCGGGACTTGAGCTGGGTCCAAGTGCCTCGCGAGGTCTGGGACCGGCTCCGACACTTGGAGAGCTGGGTGCAGTATTATGGCGATCGCGACGATCGTCGTAGCCAGGAGCTCTCCGAGCTTCGGCGTCAGCAGGCTGCATTGCAGGGTCAGATTGACCTTCTGGCCCGCATGCAGGGCCCGCCCGCTGCGCCTCCTGCGCCGGTGGCCCCTGTGCCTGCGGCACCTCCGACTCCGACTCTGCCCTCAGGGCTCGCGGCACCGCCGATGCCAAGCCTTCCGCCTGTGCCTGCAGTGCCTGCGATGATGGTCGCGTCTGTGACGCCTGCGACTGCGTCCTCGACGCTCGCGACCTCGTCGCCCTCGGTGCCTCCATCTGCACCTGCGTCGGGTCATGGTACGGCTTGAGCAAGCCAACGTAGAAGACGGGGTGCGTCCGCATCTTCTTCGGAAGATTGAGCGTGTACGCAAGGCCCTTCCTGGCCACGACCTTGAAAGGTCCGATGAAGCGCGGGCGCAACTTCGTCTTGAAGACAGCGGACACTGCATTTGTAGGTAGGTTCTTAGCATTTAGCAATACCAGGTCCCCGACCTCATAACTGTCAACATTGCCTCTGCCTTTAGCATCCGCATGTTCCTTTTGCTTGTCTTGGCTCTCAGCCATTGCGTCACGCACGTGTCGTAAGACACTCAAGCGCGTCGACAAGAAAGTGTCAACCTGTTTACGAACAGTAGCCGGGCTGACATCAGCTAGCCGATCAGCTAAATCGGCTTCCTCTCCCCACCAAGCCCGAGGCCCCCACGTGGCGGCGTCAGCGGGACGCGGGGATGAGACAAGCTGTTCACGTAGAACGGCGTGTAGCCGGTCGAGGCATGCACGGCGGTATTCAACGCAAACTCAACGAGTGGCAGCATAGCGCTCCAACGCTTCGGCGTCTCAGCGCAAATGCTGCGGAGCACGTCTTCGACGACGCGATTCACTCGCTCCGTCTGACCATCGGTCTGCGGGTGATCCGCCGTGGACATGTCCAGCTTGGTGCCAAGCACCGCAAAGACCGCGCTCCAGAAGTTGCCCGTGAAGCGGGGGTCTCGGTCCGAGACAATCGACTCCGGGAGTCCGTGTTGTCGAAACACTCGGTCCAAGAACAGCGTTGCTGTACCCTTACCATCGATGGTATCCGGCACAGCCGCAATGTGAGCCATCTTGCTCAGTCGGTCTACAAAGACCACGACTCCAGTGTTGCCCGCCGCATCCGCCGGCAGGCCAAACACAAAGTCCATACTCATGGATTGCCAACAGCCCGAAGGGACAGGCAAGCTTGCCAACAGGGCTGCAGCATGGGGTGACGACTTCACTCGCTGACACGTCTCGCACGTGCGCACATAAGTGCTCGTCCACTTGTACATCTTCGGCCACCAGTAGTGGGTGCTCACCGAGCTGTAGGTCTTCTCACGGCCAAGATGGCCAGCCACCGGCGTGTCGTGGGCCTCATAGAGGATACGATACTTCAGGTCCTCATCATGAGGGATGACCACGCGTGGCGTGTCCTCGGAGCCAGTGCTGTAGAACAGCAGGCCACCATCGAGGGTGTAGCGATGCAAACGCGCGCGCACTCGCGCCGACAATTCAATGTCCGAGTCTTGAAACTCCTTGCTCCCGAGAGCCTTCAGCAACGCGACACAAGTGTCATCCTTGGCATAAGCCGTTCGGATCAGATCCGGTAATGACGAAGTCACGGTCGTTACATGAGCCAGCTCATAATCCGGCCTGCGCGACAGCGCGTCCGCGAGGACATTCTGCCTGCCAGGCTTGTACTTCACCTCGAAGTTGTACTCCGCGAAGAAGGACAGCCAACGGGCCATCCTTTGCGAGAGATGAGGCGACTGAGTCGCAGTGCGTAACGACGCGTGATCCGTGTAAATCACGAACGGCTGAGAGCCCAACAGGTGAACCCTGAACTTGACGAGCGCATACTTCATCGCAAGTAGCTCTTTGTCATGGACAGGATAGTTCTTCTCAGCAGCCTTCAGCTGACGAGATTCGAACGCCACCACGCGCTCGCGCCCCTCGGCGTCTGCTTGTAGCAGGGCACAGCCGATGGCAAAGTCCGAGGCGTCACAGACGACACTAAACGGACGAGCGGGGTCTGGCAAAGCCAGAATAGGCGCATGAAGGAGACTATCCTTAATTGCCGCAAACGCATCTTGATGCTCGGTGTTCCAACACCACTCCGCGTCCTTCTTCAGGAGATTGGAGAGTGGCCGAGCCATCTCAGCGTAATTCTCGCTGTACTTGTGCAAGTAATTGGCCAAGCCAAGCCACTTGCGAAGATCCTTCTGGTTCTGGGGAACCGGCCAGTCAACAATGGCCTTGACCTTGACCGGGTCGGCCCTCAGGCCACGCTTCCCGATGAAGCACCCTAAGAAGGGAATCTCTTCTGCCCCGAAGATGCATTTGTCAATGTTGGCATACAACTTGTTTTGACGCATGCACTCGAGCACAGCACGCAGGTGCTCGACATGGTTCTCCATATCAGTCTTCCCGTGCTCCGCACGACTGTGGACAAAGCTGTCATCGAAGTACGTCTGCGCGTACGCCCGATGGGGCCGGAAGATCTGCGTCACAAGACGATTGAACGTCGCTGGCGCGTTTGAAAGCCCTTGGGGCATCACCAACCACTCCCAGAGCATGCCGCTCGGAGTACTCACCGCAGTGAGAGGGATGTCGCTCGTTCTCATGAGCAATTGGTAGTAGCCATCGACCAAGTCGAGCGCACTGTACATCGTACATCCTGCCGTGTTGTTCTGAAGAACGTCCCTCCGAGGAATCGGCGTCTGCGCCGGAATGGTGGCGGCATTCAGCTTGTTGAAAGCATGCACAATACGCCACTTACCATTCGGCTTTCTGACACAGAACGTCGGCGTGGAGTGAGGAGACTTACTCTCACGCACCATGCCCGCCTCGTGCTTCGCACGGAAGAACGCGTCAATGACGTCACACTGCTCCTTCGGCAGAGGCCATTGCCTCGTCACGCAGTACTTCGTTCCCGGAACGAGATCAATCTCATGCCGGACACCTCGATCCGGAGGTAGCCCCGAGGTCGGTTCCTTCGAGACCACGTCTTGATAATCCTTCACCACGTGATACAAGGGATCCGACGGATCCTTCAGGATCGCCGATCCGCTTCGCGCATTCAGCGCCTTCTTAGTGTCCTCCAGGACAGCTTCATCCAGAAGCGAGGACGAGTTCAACTCTTCTTCAGATCGTATGACCACCACCTCCGCCAAGTCTCCAGGCTTCAAGGCGTCGCCCAACTCGGCCAAGGACATCTCGTCCAGCTCCAGGAGAGCAGATAGTGAGGGCAAGTCGGTGAGACTGACGTCTCCGTCGACGTCGCCCGTCACTCCATTCACGAGTGTGTAGAGCTGCTCGCTCTTGTGTAGAGCCCCACCGCTCGGCACACCCTTCTCGACTCGTGAGACCGCAGACGCCTTGCGTCGCGCCGCCAGCGCTTTGCGGCGCTGCCGCCTCTTCATGGACACTGTCCGCCCAGAAGAGCTCCGTGATTTCGCGTGCTTCTTGACGCCAGGTGTCACCACCTCATTCAGCTCCAGAGGAGCACCAGTGTCTTGATCGACACTCAGCGAAGGACTGCACGACCCGCAGCCTCCACTCAGTGGATTACGTGCCACTCCACGATCTTCATCCGGGCAGAGCCCCTTGTCCCTCGGCATCGTGCCGACCGCGCCGTCGCTGGCACGCAGCAGGGCGTCGCCCTCAGACGCACACCCGCTCAGCGGAATTAGTGCCGCTCCACATCCTTGATCCGGGCAACGCCCACCTTCACTCGACTTCTAGTCGACCGCGCCTTCACTGGCACGCAGCAGGGCGTCGCCCTCAGACGCACACCCGCTCAGCGGAATTAGTGCCGCTCCACATCCTTCATCAGCCGGGCCTCGCCCATGGCTCCTCGGCTCCATGCCGACCTTGTCCTCACTTGTGTACAGCGGGGCGTTGCCCTCAGGCGCACACCCGCTCAGCGGAATTCGTGCCGCTCCACCTGCCGTCCACGAGCCACGCTCGGAACGCTCGTTCTCGACACACGCAGTGTCCACCAACTCGGAAACTCCGATGTTCAGCACATTGACCGACTCGGTCCAGTGCTCGCGCCAGAAGCGCTTCTGCTTCCTAGCAGAGGTGGGTTCATGACTCGCCAATGCTCCGCCAGGAGAGAAGTGCGTAGCACCAAGGGTCTTCGACCTCCAATCTATCCAAGGCTCATGGCGTTCCAGCCACGCCATACCAAGGATGAGATCATATCTCGAATCGAGGTCTAAGACCAGACAGCGTTCCACGCTATCAAAATCTAAAAACTTCACGCCCAAGTCCACAGGGACTTTAGGCACCGTGACACGAGTGCCCGTCGCGAGACGAACAGTGACGATGTCACTCCCACGCGCTACCAGCGCCTCAGCATAAAGCTGACTTCCGTCCATCGTGGAACGCCGGGCGTAATTACCCGACGCTCCCGAATCGATCAAAATCGTCCATGGCTTTGTGAAGCCCTTCACCCAAGCCTGGACAACTAGCAAGCCCGGCTTGCACACACGTTCCGTGTTATAGAGTACAGCTCTCTTCGGGGCTAAGTCCTGTCGACCTCCACCTCGCCGAGGTTCAATAGAACTTAGTTCCTCCCCAGTAGGCCGCCCCGCGCCTACTGGGTTTTCTCATTCCCCGAGACGAACCAGAGCCCTGGCTCGAACCCGAAGAGCGGCTTGACGAAGCCTGGCGCTGCAAGCGCAGCGGACATCCGGCGCGCAAGTGACGCGTGTCACCACAGATAAAGCATCGGCGGATGCCGCGCCCGCCCAAAGCTCGGCTTCTTCGTCTTCAGCATCGCTGAAGTCCATAGGCTCCGGACCGTTCGACGAACTGGTGTGAGGAGCGTTCCACCCAAGCCTTGACGACTTAAAGTTGTGCTCTGCGTTCAACGCGATGCTTACAGCCTCTTCGAAAGAGCTTGAGTGAGTGCGGAAGACTTCCGTCCTGGCCACGCAGTGCGAAGCCCTTCCATAAACACCGTGACGATGACTACCTCAGCCAGAGGTTTGGCAGACATGGCCGCAATGAGAGTTCTCAACTCCTGGGCATAGTCCACCAAATCCTTCTTGCCTTACCGGATAGCCAGGAAGCGTGAGCGCACGCGATACACCTCGTTAGGCGGAGCGAACACCCGGGACAGTTGCTGCTTCAGCTGGTCCCACGTCGGAAAGAAAGGCCGTGTCGACCGACGTCCCTGACGTTAGTGCCCACTCTCTCGCTCGCCCACCAAGCTTTGAGATAGCTAGCGCCACGCGCTGCGACTCCGTCCGGAGTAGAGCTGAGCTCATATCCATCTCGACTTCATGGGTCCAAAGCTTTAAGCTTTCCCCTTCCTTGCCTTCGAAGGTCTTCACGCTCAACATGAGCGGCATGGGTCTTGTTCCCGCGTCGGATGACGTAGCGGGCGCTTGCGGCGCCGCGGCCGTCGCCATCCTCTGCTGGAGGTGCTCCAACAGAGCATTCTCGTAGCTGGAGAACGCCTCGAGACGCGCATTCACCGCGTCGGGGCCTTGTTGCGCCAGTTGCGTCACGCCCTCCGGGCCCAGCAAGGACATAAGCTTTTTAAGCGCATCCTGCTGGTTCGGGGGCAAGTGAGCGAACTGCTCCATTCTCCACAGAGGGTCAGTCTATCCAGACTCAGGTGTCGGATTGACTACTAGTGCTACCAAGTGCAGCGGGGCTCCCGTAGCTTTAGCGTCAGAGGAAGACGTAACAGACTCACAGAGTCGCGGCTAAAGATAGCCCGTTCTAATACCAGAACGCACGAGTCCGTACTCCCTACGGACTCCAAGAGTCAACCCTTAACTCTTAGCTGTGAATCTTCAAAACTGAATGTATTTCTCTTATCGCGGCAGAGCCGCCTTCGGTGTAAATGTATCTGGTTCACTATCTAGCATAGTGAACCCTAGTCATATGCATAATCTGTGGCTCTGAAGCCATGTACTGATTCTCCTACTGAAATAGGTTAGACAGTGTGCACCACACAAGCCTGTGTGTGCCACACTTCGTAAGCCTTCGGGTAACATTCGTGTAACCCCGTTACAGCTTGGACATCGACAGCACCGCTTGAGACGCTTGGCCCCTCCTCAGAAGACTCGATCTCTTCGACGACCTCTTCAACCTCCTCTTCTTCCGAGACCTCGCCTTCGTCTTCTTGTCGACTGTCCTCTTGAAGACTGGTCGGCGGCCCGTGAAAGCTCGTGAATTCGCGTACCCACGGAGCCGTAACACGTCGAGGATCCAGCACAGGGTTCACCGTGACGGCAGACGCAACCTCGCGGGCAGTCATGCCACGCGGGACGAAGAGTGGAACCGCAGGATTGCAGGGAGCGAAAGTGGTGTTATACGGGTGCTCGGACGGCACGTCCACCCAACAATTACGCCACGGCTGGTGCCCGTCCAATTCCAAGCACTCGGAAACCCAGTCGTCCGACTGAGGAGCCCACACCAAGTTCTCGAACGCATATTGCAGCACCGAAGGTTCGAGTATGGTCTCAGTCTCACACGAGACATGGCCAGCGAAGTCTGGGAAGCACCACTGCCACCAGCGCTTGGGAATCTGCAGGCGCAAGCGGTCCGCACGGTTGTTGCGCTCCCGGTTGTACTTGTTCCACTCGGCCAGAATTGCACGATACTCTGGCGAGTCTTCACCGAGCGCTTGTGCCAATGCCTGGAGCCAGCGTTCCACCGCAGTCGTTAAGATCCAGTGACCACGCTCAAACAGCGAGTAGCCGAGGTCATTCTTCTCTGTGCGACCAACAGACCTGCCTGTGAACTGACGCCAAAGCTTCACCAACAGCGACCGAACGTCCGCACGAATGGAGATAGGGACGCCTCTATGCCTTCAGCCGAGCACTCCACCATCACGTCGCTAGCAATTGGCGTAGGCATCCGAACGTTCTGGATAATGCACCAACAGGGCTTGGCCCCATACGCTCGGAACGGAGGGTCGAGAAATGGCGTCGCGGTGTCCGGCAGCTTGCGAGACACGCGAACCAGAGGCTGCTCCCCTTGAACTGGGGCCGGCGGTGTCGAAGCTCGAGCGAAGCTTGACAGCTCGGCCGTGCTTGCCGCTGAGAGAGTCGCCACGACCTGAGTCCGAGTGTTGCGACGACGAGGCCTGCGAGACGCTGCCTGAGACCGCGGGCTAGAGGTGGGAGCCGATACCGAAGACTCACTTGCGCGCGGTGTCGCAGCGCTGCCGATAACCTCGTCATCAGGCGCGTTCTCACGCTCTGCATCGACCATGGAGCGGAGAGCCGACGTTGTAGACGCAGGGCGCACAGGGCGGCCGTCTCGACGAGGAGGGATCACTACCGAAGCTTCAAGAGGCGAACTCTCAGCAGGACGCTTCTCTTCAAGCTCTTCATCCCGGTCCGAAGCCTCGAACTCGACCTCAGCTTCGGATGCTTCAGAGAAGGGGGCGGTAGACGCATCGGACGAGTGCGGAGAAGCCGGAGGGGTAGCCCCCGCTGCTGTTGAGTTGGCAGCCGAAGGTTGTGAGCGTTCCAGGCGAGGCGAGGTCCCGACCTGAGTAGCCACTGGAACTGAACGAGAAGTTGACGCGGAACGAATCCTCTTCCGTAGGTTGACGGATGGACGACCAAGCCTCAGAGCCTGCTTGGAAACCGTGTGGGTCCGCGAAGACACGCGAACCTGGGTAGACGGCGAAGTTCCCTGCAACCTCCGATGACTGCGCTTACGACGCTTGACTGGGCGAAGCCCGGGAGAGTCGTCTTGTGAGTCGTCGTCCGATTCACTCCCGACCATCGAGACGTCGGAGTGAGCCTCTGCCGAAGTAGTGCCTTGGTGGCGAGCGGAACCAGAGCGAGATCTCGAATCCACACGAGGATTGGGAACTGCGGGAGCTGCACTTGGAGACGGATCAGCCGAAGAGTCGAGCACACCCAGGAAAGCTTTGAAGGCCCGGGGCAAGACATTCTCATCCATACGTCGGACGAGGTCTTGAGTCTCCGGTTGGCCACGCGCTTGGTCGACGAGGAGAGCTTAGAGCTGCCGCATGTTGCGGTTGTACTCGACGAGACCCGACTTGAACAGCTCCCGATCCTTCGCCAAGAGCGCATCCGATGCCTTGAGAGAGGCCTCGTACCGCTCACACTGGGACTTCAGCAGAGCGATCGTCTCGTCGTTCGTCGCCATAGCGGAGTTGGACTTCCTCAATTGACGCGAGACTTCGTCGCGCTCATGACGAAGCGACTTGACAACTTCGAAGAGCTCATTGCGCTCGAACGAAGCTCGGTGACACAGGATCTCAGCTTGGTTCTTGAGGTCGGTCTCTTTGTTGAGCAGCGACTCGAAGTGTCGGGCGCGGTTTTCTTGGTACTTGACGTCAAGCTGGAGCTGTCGCATTTCTTCATCCCAACCCATGGGAGGCGAACAAGGGTCCGGGCTGAGACCTCTCCGAGGCTTTGAGCCCGCTCAAGCCGCTGGTCAAGTTCGTAGTCGACCCGAAGTGGAGGGTGACGGACCAAGCCTATCATCAGGTGGGCGAGGTCTGCGAAACGTCGCTCCGTCATCGCGCGAAGGTCACCCACGGCACTTGAAACCTCAGCGTGGACTATGTGTTCTATCGCAATCCATGGCGCCGGAGGGAGCTGAGTGGGACGCGAAGCCTCGGGCTGAGCGGCAGGCAGAGGATCACCAGTGCGACAGAAGTGCGCGGCGTTTGACGAAGCCTCGCGCAGAGGACTGGAGTCTGGCGAAGGCCGAGGGATCAGCTGAGCGGACTCAGGGCTCGACGAAGCCCCGCTAGCAGATTGCAAGGTGGGAGTTGGCAACGTCGAAGCCACTGCACTCGAAGCCGAAGCCTCCCCAGCGCGGACAACCGAAGCTTGACCAGAGGCAACCTGAGGCGCAGCCTGGAGACTGCTCGCCACCCCGCGTGCACCTGCAGAGGCGGAAGTTGGTGACGAAGCAGCTCCGGCGCTGCCAGCAGTGCCAGACGACGGCGCAGAAGGCGCGGAGACAGCATCCGAATCCTGG
The DNA here is from genome assembly GCA_024211575.1 of Phytophthora melonis. Lineage (NCBI taxonomy): Eukaryota > Oomycota > Peronosporomycetes > Peronosporales > Peronosporaceae > Phytophthora > Phytophthora melonis. The sequence continues at coordinate 4,264,855 of JAMXKT010000038.1, read as the reverse complement.
GGCCGTCGGGGCACCCCGCTTGCTGACGCAGAGGCGGGAGTTGGCGCCGCCGAAGCCTCCGAGGCCGGAGTCGATGTGTCGATGGGATGGACAATGGGGCCGAGGAGCTGCGTGTTCTGCAGCGAGATGAACCAAGTTGAAGGTGGTTAGACACAATGAAACGAGCAAGAACAACAAGCAAGCACGTCACGCGAAGACTCACCTGCGAGACTGGACCGAGGTCCGGGAAGGTGAAGGGCGGCGCGCTGCCAGGACCACCAGGCCACTGCATGACGACGACGGACGGAGAAGCGCGAAGGCAACACGGCACTCACCACTTGGGACGGCTCAGGCCGAGTTGGGGGCCGCTGTGAGATCGGCAAATGGCCGCGGTCGGGCGAGTTCCGGCCGAGGTCTAACTGTCTTGAGCCTGCGGATGATGGCTGACCGAAGACGCTGATTGGTCGGACACATTCCCCGCGTTTGAGTGCCACGGTGATTGATGGAGACTACGGAGTGACAGGAGAGCCTCGGCGGGTCATAATAAACCGCCTGCCGGGGCCTCCGAAGTTTCATAGTGTGTACACTTGTGCCCAGTGGGAGTTCGGATTTAGGGCGAGGTATCGTCCGGTTGTGAGATCAGCTCGAAAGCTCGGCCCACACTTGATATTTGTATAGACATTAGGGATTAGTTATAGAGGAGGCCTCACGGCCTCTAACATTAAACAGAGAGCAGAATTTTTCCCCCAAGCCACACAAGGGTCAAGTCCGTCTACGGTAAGTCGCTTAGCTTAGCGTAGGGTCTGGATACACTCGGCTGCACGGGGTATGTCTGCCGGTGAGCATAAGGTGCATTGACCGAGTGTTCATCCTGGTAAGGCCAAGAGCGAGTAGGTGGCCGAGTGTTGAGAGGTAGAAGAGACCTCTGTGTACAGTTGTACGTTCGACTGGGCGTGAGGCGAGGACCCCCCAGTGTATTTGACTTCTAGCCGAGGCTTCGCCCCGGCGCCCCTGTAAGAGGCTTCGATTGGCCTGGTACCCTTCCTTTCTGAGGGACCACAGAGGTTTAGTGCGGAAGCACGCATTACACATTGCATCCTAGCCGTAGCTCGTGGCTAAGGGTGCTCTTATATTTGAACCAAAGGGTAACCTACCTGACCCGCAGCACACAGGGAGGCACATTCCAGCCCGTATAAGGGATCGGACCTGGTCTTCAGGTTTTATTATCCCGCCATATCCGCCGACCTTTCGGGGTAGGCGTGTGTTGTTGGTAGGGCTCGTCCTAAAGACTCCGGTTGATAGGGCGGGGACTCGTAAACTCGTGTTTTCCTACACGACATCAGGGCTCCTCGCCCCCGTTTCGGTTGTGGGGTCGGGTAGGCTAATCAAGCGATCGACGATCGGGGAGACCTCGGATCTCCGGAGAATCGCTCGGGGTGCCGGATACGTCGGTCGCTCGACAGCCGATGCTGGTGGTACGACTGACGCCCCTCATTAGCTCGCGGTTCCTCTGTCGTGGCTTGGAAGGCCAAGTTCTGCCATTCCATGTAGCGACGGGAACCGATCGACACATACCCTGGCACCCGGGTACCCGATCTCCGGCCAACCACATGGCGATCCGTTCACTCCGGTGTAGAACGACGTCCTTGTCACTAATGTTGGTAACCTGGAGATACCTGATCCGGCCAGGTCCTCGAACCACAGTCGGCACCCAGCGATCTCCACGAGTGACCCATAGCTTCTCGCGATCTGTCACCTTCATTCGGAGTGGCAGTTCGATCGAATCGCCGATCGCGATCTGCATCCCTTGTTCCACACACACATGTCTGACGTTGTCGTTGTACAGTTGTCGCCGTCCGCTAAGTTGGATCTTGACTTCGTCAGGGAGGCAGATGGAGCCGTCCGCAAGATCGAGGCAGATCCCCGCCGGGACCATGAAGTCCATACCCAGGATCGCATCTTGTCCTGATAGATCGCCAACCCAGATATCGAAGAAATACACCAGCGATCCTGCCAGCGTAACTTTGATCCTGGTCTTTCCTTCCGTCATGTACACGCTTTCGCTAATCCCCACACATTCCTGGCTCTGACTCGTGTCGACATAGCACCCCACCTTACGAGCAAAGGCGGTGTCCATGATGGACACCTCGGTGCCGGTGTCTAAGAGTAAGATCGACTTCTCATTGTTGATCTTGCCAGCGATCTTGGCCTGACGGAACCACTTACCCGGCGAATGATGTTTCCAGTACCCTCTGGATTCCCCTGGGAGGAGATCGGGTACCACATTGCCAGATCTGCGGTGTTCACTGACGCGAGGCAGACTTCGATCGCGATCATGTTTCGGGATCTCGGCCGTCAACTCTCCGTCAGCTGGCGCAAACCATTCTTCAGGTCTGCGTTGCTTCCAATAACCTCGACTTTCTCCAGACTGGAGATCCAAGGGCACTTCGGCGTCAGAACGGCTGAAGTCGTCCGATCGGTGTAGACTTAAGACCTTGGCGGCAGATTTCTCATGCAGATCACATGTATTACCGCGTAGATCAGTCCGTCCACTTACTCGATCTACCGTGTTCTTGTTCACGTATGCATAGATGCAATACCTAGAACGCTCGGCTCGTACCGGATTCCAACCCGGTGAGCGTCCTAGTTTAACATCTTCTCGGCGATCGCGGGCAGCATACCTGCGTGTTTCACCGGGTTGAACCATTGACGGATCTGATTGTAGAATTCCTCCATCGGACACTTGCCCATCTCGTGCAGCTCACCGCATCCACGACACACAAACAGGCAGCGATCCGCCGGATGTCCTCGCTTTCCACACTTCTCGCACGTCAAACGTATCCTGCAATACAGATCAGTGTGCTTCCGTGATCCACAGTGCGAGCAGCGGTTCGATCGGTCCGATCCATCGGGCGACGATCGCGATCTTGGGTCTGATCGAGGTGAGTCATGACCGATCGGCGCTTGGGTGCTGCGATCCTGCTTCGTCTTGTCGCCCCCGCGTTGCGAGACTTGTCCTCAGCTGACGCTAGGTAGACGCGACGTAGATCACCTTCCGAGTCCGATCCGTCCGATCCCGTGTCCGATCCAGACTCTTGATTCGCGATCTGGACTGCACGCACTGCCCGCTTAGTGGCAGCGGCCGGAGCGGAGGTCGGGACTTTCTGGCGATACTTCGATCCGAAGGCAGATCGTTTCTGTCTGCTCTTCGCGCGTTCTCGAGCGCGCAGGACTTCCTCCAGATCTTCGGCATCTGCGAGCCGAAGTAGGGTCAACTGATCGGCCAGATCGGGATCGCACAGTGTCTCGAAAAAATGTTCGACGTGTTCTCGACGGGCCTTGGAATCTCCATCCTTGATCTTCAGTCTCGCACGCAGAGCCGCCACATTCAGTCGATAGAGGTAATCCAACGGCGATTCATCCGATCGCTTGCGAGAGTGATAGTACTGCCAAGCCACCGATACTCCTAGGCCGCAATACTGGATCTGGAAACTCCTAAGCAGATCGCTCCACTTGTTCCGTGTCGATCGTCCCAGCTGGCGGTACCAGTTCTACGCCGGCCCCGTCAGCAGATCCGCGAAAGTCAGGTACTTCTCTTCATCCGTAGCTTGATCGCGCATGAAGGCCGATTTCACCTTGCTGATCCACGATCGGGCGCGATCTTCGTCCTGGTCTTTGCCGCTGAACTCCTTAAGATCCGACATCGCCGAAATCCGTACGCGCTGGATCAGTGAAGACCCGACGGACCCCGATGCGGCGGTAGCCACCACGGCCGGAGCTGAGCTCGGTAGATCGATGTCGTCCGGATCATATTCCCACTGCGAGACGTCTCGATCCGGCGATCCGGCTGATTCCATCTCCACGTCCTGTGATCCGACATGATCTGGGGTCACTGGGGCAGGTGTGGCCACTGTGCTCTGCTGTTCCTTCAAGAAACGGGCCATCGCGGCCTGGAAGTAAGTTTCAGACTGCCGTTCGACTCGTCCGCCCCAGTCGCGCTGGTCGTCCGATCGATCGACTTAGGTTTCGGCTTCCGAGGTCCTGATCGCGTACGTTCCTGACGCTGACTACGTGATCGAGCGTCCAGCATAGCCGATCCGGAAGGACCAAGCGGCATTCGCTGGGGTTCCGACGACGTGTCGGACACATGTTCGGCCGCCGAGACGTAAGGCGATGATGATCGATACCCTGTCGATTCAGCCCGCGTCGACACCACTGGAGCTGACGGCGCTTGATCTGGGGCGTCTGGGTCCTGATCGTTCGTGATCACGTCGACGAGGGGTCTCATCTTTTCGACTAATGTCTGGATCGACGTCTGGATCACTTCGAGTTCTTGATCGAAGAGGTCATTCGCGTCAAAGGCTCCAGCCACCAAGCCGGCCTCCTTCAGCAGCCCAAGCAGGTTCTTCACTGCCGTCAACTTGTTGTCCGTCATCCGGGGGGCCGAGATCGAGCCCTTCGGGTCGCCGATCTGCTCTGGCCGCACGATGATCATGACGGGATCTTGACATAAGAAGTCCCGCAATTCTTTCAAGTGATACTGACGTTCCAAGTCAGCCTCAGACCAGCCGAGAACCAGCGGTCCGGGATCTTCGTCGTCCAGGCCTGGCGCTCGCAGTTTCCTTCGCGCGATCTGGGCCTTGTCCGCGATCGCGTCCAGGTAGTCAGGATCGAGCCTGATCGGCGAGTCTGCGAATGCATATCGGTCCGATCCGGCCTTGGTTTGTTTTGTTAGAGAATCTTGGTTCGCTCCGAGATCCACCGGGGTCCCCGAAGGGACCTGGGGAGGATTTTGAGGTTTCTCTTCTAGATCTCTTTCCAGATCGCCCTCGATTCCGTCGACAGAAGTCCTCCGAGCACTCTGTCGATCCGCGGATCTCGTTTTGTTCAGCAGCGTCTTCGTCGATCCGATGTTCGACGACGCCTCTTCCCCTGGTTCTTTCTTCACTTGCGCATCTTCTGCGGACTCACGGTGAAATCCGGAGTCCCCAAGAGATCCGGGCACGCGCACCATTGTGGTGTAGCGGGATCAGCCAAAATCTGGTTAAGGCCTGATCGAGCTTCCCACCAGCGCCCAGACACCGACTAACGGAGGGTCCCCAACGATCCGTGATCGGCTGAACTTGTTCTCACCTTGTGTACCCGTCGGCGGGCTGGATCTGCTCTCTCGGGGCTCCGAGGATGCAGCACTTGGTGAAGATCGGATGTCTTGGCGTGACGCGGGGATGGTCCGTGGAGCAGCGCGGGAATCTTCGCTCTGCGTCCGAGTATTCGTCCCGATCGAGGGTTGTTCGCTACGATCGGTCGGCCTGGAGTCGATCCAAGGCCTGTAGTTGCCCTTTCGGGTGTGTTCCTTCCTTCCTTGAGTTGCTTGCCACTTCCTATAGCGGGATCGAGGTGGATTGAGAGACGCAGCGATCGCCGGCCAAGCACTGATATCCGGTCGATCGAGAGTTCGCACACAAGAAATAGATCACTAGAGTAGGTCAAGCTGGCCAATGTATTAATCCAGTCTTAACCGTACCGCTAGTTCACTACCCGAAGTGTCGACGCTTGCCGAGGCCAATGTAGTTCCTGGGACTTGGTGACTTGAGGTCACTTGTGGTCTTCTGTGCAAATTGCGCTCTGATTTATGTTTAGTCGGTGTCTCTCTACCGCTACCATCTTATCTATCATCCTACAACTAAACAACAACTGGATTCTTGTCCCGGCGTCGCCCTACCGTTCTCCCCATCTTGGCCGATCAGCGATCGGCCCCCCGATCGGCGATCAGCCTCTCGATCGGTGATCCATGATCGCGATCGACGGTCGACGATCGAACCTCGATCGATGGCTAGGGCAGGTCATCGTCCACTATCGCTCGTCCTCTCCTGCTCCTGACCTCGCTCGGTCCCCAATGTTCGAGGCCTCCGATCGATCCCGGTCTTTGCTGCCTGTCTCCCGATCGTCGGTCGATCGTCGATCTGATCTTGACCTTGCTGCCTTTCTCGGAGAACAATTTTTGTTCGAGAAGGATTTCTTATTCGGTGCTTCTCCACAGAAGCGACAAGCAACTCAAGGAAGGAAGGAACACACCCGAAAGGGCAACTACAGGCCTTGGATCGACTCCAGGCCGACCGATCGTAGCGAACAACCCTCGATCGGGACGAATACTCGGACGCAGAGCGAAGATTCCCGCGCTGCTCCACGGACCATCCCCGCGTCACGCCAAGACATCCGATCTTCACCAAGTGCTGCATCCTCGGAGCCCCGAGAGAGCAGATCCAGCCCGCCGACGGGTACACAAGGTGAGAACAAGTTCAGCCGATCACGGATCGTTGGGGGACCCCCTCCGTTAGTCGGTGTCTGGGCGCTGGTGGGAAGCTCGATCAGGCCTTAACCAGATTTTGGCTGATCCCGCTACACCACAATGGTGCGCGTGCCCGGATCTCTTGGGGACTCCGGATTTCACCGTGAGTCCGCAGAAGATGCGCAAGTGAAGAAAGAACCAGGGGAAGAGGCGTCGTCGAACATCGGATCGACGAAGACGCTGCTGAACAAAACGAGATCCGCGGATCGACAGAGTGCTCGGAGGACTTCTGTCGACGGAATCGAGGGCGATCTGGAAAGAGATCTAGAAGAGAAACCTCAAAATCCTCCCCAGGTCCCTTCGGGGACCCCGGTGGATCTCGGTGCGAACCGAGATTCACTAACAAAACAAACCAAGGCTGGATCGGACCGATATGCATTCGCAGACTCGCCGATCAGGCTCGATCCTGACTACCTGGACGCGATCGCGGACAAGGCCCAGATCGCGCGAAGGAAACTGCGAGCACCAGGCATGGACGACGAAGATCCCAGATCGCTGGTTCTCGGCTGGTCTGAGGCTGACTTGGAACGTCAGTATCACTTGAAAGAATTGCGGGACTTCTTATGTCAAGATCCCGTCATGATCATCGTGCGGCCAGAGCAGATCGGCGACCCGAAGGGCTCGATCTCGGCCCCCCGGATGACGGACAACAAGTTGACGGCAGTGAAGAACCTGCTCGGGCTGCTGAAGGAGGCCGGCTTGGTGGCTGGAGCCTTTGACGCGAATGACCTCTTCGATCAAGAACTCGAAGTGATCCAGACGTCGATCCAGACATTAGTCGAAAAGATGAGACCCTCGTCGACGTGATCACGAACGATCAGGACCCAGACGCCCCAGATCAAGCGCCGTCAGCTCCAGTGGTGTCGACGCGGGCTGAATCGACAGGGTATCGATCATCATCGCCTTACGACTCGGCGGCCGAACATGTGTCCGACACGTCGTCGGAACCCCAGCGAATGCCGCTTGGTCCTTCCGGATCGGCTATGCTGGACGCTCGATCACGTAGTCAGCGTCAGGAACGTACGCGATCAGGACCTCGGAAGCCGAAACCTAAGTCGATCGATCGGACGACCAGCGCGACTGGGGCGGACGAGTCGAACGGCAGTCTGGAAACTTACTTCCAGGCCGCGATGGCCCGTTTCTTGAAGGAACAGCAGAGCACAGTGGCCACACCTGCCCCAGTGACCCCAGATCATGTCGGATCACAGGACGTGGAGATGGAATCAGCCGGATCGCCGGATCGAGACGTCTCGCAGTGGGAATATGATCCGGACGACATCGATCTACCGAGCTCAGCTCCGGCCGTGGTGGCTACCGCCGCATCGGGGTCCGTCGGGTCTTCACTGATCCAGCGCGTACGGATTTCGGCGATGTCGGATCTTAAGGAGTTCAGCGGCAAAGATCAGGACGAAGATCGCGCCCGATCGTGGATCAGCAAGGTGAAATCGGCCTTCATGCGCGATCAAGCTACGGATGAAGAGAAGTGCCTGACTTTCGCGGATCTGCTGACTGGACCGGCGAAGAACTGGTACCGCCAGCTGGGACGATCGACTCGGAACAAGTGGAGCGATCTGCTTAGGAGTTTCCAGATCCAGTATTGTGGCCTAGGAGTATCGGTGGCTTGGCAGTACTATCACTCTCGCAAGCGATCGGATGAATCGCCGTTGGATTACCTCTATCGACTGAATGTGGCGGCTCTGCGTGCGAGATTGAAGATCAAGGATGGAGATTCCAAGGCCCGTCGAGAACACGTCGAACATTTTTTCGAGACACTGTGCGATCCCGATCTGGCCGATCAGTTGACCCTACTTCGGCTCGCAGATGCCGAAGATCTGGAGGAAGTCCTGCGCGCTCGAGAACGCGCGAAGAGCAGACAGAAACGATCTGCCTTCGGATCGAAGTATCGCCAGAAAGTCCCGACCTCCGCTCCGGCCGCTGCCACTAAGCGGGCAGTGCGTGCAGTCCAGATCGCGAATCAAGAGTCTGGATCGGACACGGGATCGGACGGATCGGACTCGGAAGGTGATCTACGTCGCGTCTACCTAGCGTCAGCTGAGGACAAGTCTCGCAACGCGGGGGCGACAAGACGAAGCAGGATCGCAGCACCCAAGCGCCGATCGGTCATGACTCACCTCGATCAGACCCAAGATCGCGATCGTCGCCCGATGGATCGGACCGATCGAACCGCTGCTCGCACTGTGGATCACGGAAGCACACGGATCTGGATTGCTGGAGACGTTTGACGTGCGAGAAGTGTGGAAAGCGAGGACATCCGGCGGATCGCTGCCTGTTTGTGTGTCGTGGATGCGGTGAGCTGCACGAGATGGGCAAGTGTCCGATGGAGGAATTCTACAATCAGATCCGTCAATGGTTCAACCCGGTGAAACACGCAGGTATGCTGCCCGCGATCGCCGAGAAGATGTTAAACTAGGACGCTCACCGGGTTGGAATCCGGTACGAGCCGAGCGTTCTAGGTATTGCATCTATGCATACGTGAACAAGAACACGGTAGATCGAGTAAGTGGACGGACTGATCTACGCGGTAATACATGTGATCTGCATGAGAAATCTGCCGCCAAGGTCTTAAGTCTACACCGATCGGACGACTTCAGCCGTTCTGACGCCGAAGTGCCCTTGGATCTCCAGTCTGGAGAAAGTCGAGGTTATTGGAAGCAACGCAGACCTGAAGAATGGTTTGCGCCAGCTGACGGAGAGTTGACGGCCGAGATCCCGAAACATGATCGCGATCGAAGTCTGCCTCGCGTCAGTGAACACCGCAGATCTGGCGATGTGGTACCCGATCTCCTCCCCGGGGAGTCCAGAGGGTACTGGAAACATCATTCGCCGGGTAAGTGGTTCCGTCAGGCCAAGATCGCTGGCAAGATCAACAATGAGAAGTCGATCTTACTCTTAGACACCGGCACCGAGGTGTCCATCATGGACACCGCCTTTGCTCGTAAGGTGGGGTGCTATGTCGACACGAGTCAGAGCCAGGAATGTGTGGGGATTAGCGAAAGCGTGTACATGACGGAAGGAAAGACCAGGATCAAAGTTACGCTGGCAGGATCGCTGGTGTATTTCTTCGATATCTGGGTTGGCGATCTATCAGGACAAGATGCGATCCTGGGTATGGACTTCATGGTCCCGGCGGGGATCTGCCTCGATCTTGCGGACGGCTCCATCTGCCTCCCTGACGAAGTCAAGATCCAACTTAGCGGACGGCGACAACTGTACAACGACAACGTCAGACATGTGTGTGTGGAACAAGGGATGCAGATCGCGATCGGCGATTCGATCGAACTGCCACTCCGAATGAAGGTGACAGATCGCGAGAAGCTATGGGTCACTCGTGGAGATCGCTGGGTGCCGACTGTGGTTCGAGGACCTGGCCGGATCAGGTATCTCCAGGTTACCAACATTAGTGACAAGGACATCGTTCTACACCGGAACGAACGGATCGCCATGTGGTTGGCTGGAGATCGGGTACCCCGGGTGCCAGGGTATGTGTCGATCGGGTCCCGTCGCTACATGGAATGGCAGAACTTGGCCTTCCAAGCCACGGCGGAAGAACCGCGAGCTAATGAGGAGGCGTCAGTCATACCACCAGCATCGGCTGTCGAGCGACCGACGTATCCGACACCCCGAGCGATTCTCCGAAGATCCGAAGTCTCCCCGATCGTCGATCGCTCGATTAGTCTACCCGACCCCACAACCGAATCGGGGGCGAGGAGCCCTGATCTGGAGGTAGCTGTTGCCGATATGCTTAGATCAGGGGGCGGGTCGCCGCTGGAGAGTGACCGCGTGGCCGAAGAGTCCAGATCGTCCACTTCAACCACTTTAGTTGGAGAACCGACGGACCTACGGTCGGATCCTACAAGGTCGCCGGCCAAATCCTCCGGATCGGAGGGCGAATGCCTTCCGGAGCAGGGACAGATGCTTGTGGGCTACCGGTCTTCGCCGACCGCCGGTCCAGAGGGCGAAGCGATGGATGACGATAAGCCGCGAGATGATTGCACTGGTGATCTGGAGGAGAACGGTGGAACAATGTCCCCTCACTTGCCATCGGCCGATCAGGTCGACGGTTGTGCCGTCGAACCAGATCTCGGGGGCGGGAGTGCTGATCGGGTACCCCATGTGGCGACCTTAACGGTGGAAGAGTCGAGATCAAGAAGCGATACCACAGTTGACGACATGCCGATGTCGATCGACGGAGGTGATCAGGTGGAAATAGAGACCAAACCCACTGTCAATCGGGGTGATCCTGCTGCCGCTGAACCAGATCGAGACGTTGACACCGACGATCAAGTCCACTTCCACGAGGGCGGGAGTCTATCAGCAGAAGATGTCGAAGGCGAACTGGCCGTGCTTCCGGAAATTGTGATCTCGACGACGGATGAGGTGATGAACGACGACATCAAGGTGGGAGATCTGGAATTCAACACCCCGGAGGAGATCGATCGACTGCGAAGGAAGATCTGGCATCGGAGGCACCTGCTGATCGGCAAGGGTAACGCACTTCCCCCTGCAGCCAGGGGCGTCACCTGTGACATCGACGTCGGCGATGCGAAACCGATCGCCCAACGAGTCCGGAAGGTCGCCCCTCAGTTTGTGGAGAAGGTGTCGGATCTGATCAAGGGATTGCTGTCAGCCAAAATGATCCGGAAGTCCCGATCACCGTGGGCCTCGCCGATCGTCGTGATCATCAAGAAGAACGGCGTGGATATCCGACTCTGCATCGATTATCGGCTCGTCAACAGTCTGACCCGGCTCATGGTGTATCCAATGCCCCTGATCAACGATCTGCTGGAAGATCTGGACAAGGTGCTCTGGTATTGCTCTTTGGATATGGCTAGTGGATTCTGGGTGGTGACAATGACCGATCGAGCTCGTGCAATCTCGGCCTTTATCACCCACATGGGTCTGTTTGAATGGAATCGGATGCCGTTCGGCCTGAAGAATGCTCCTCAGATCTATCAGCGACTTCTGGATGACGCGTTGTACGGGTTCACCAGAATCCCGCGATCGTCGAACTCGGAAGTCACCACGGACCTGATCGAGTCGGGCGAACCAGAAGATCCGGGGCGTCCGTCAGTGCTAGGCCGCAGATCGTACATCGACGACATTCTAGTGACGGCAGGATCATGGGATGAGCTGTGTGATCGGGTGGATCACCTGTTGGACGCCTGTGACAAGTGGAACCTCTCGATCAGTGTGGAGAAGAGCTCTTGGGGGATGCGCAAGGTGGACTATCTAGGACATCGCGTGTCGAACGATGGACTGGAGGCCAACCCGAAGGACCTCGCGGCTCTGACAGATCTACCGTTCCCCGGATCGCGCCGATCAATGCAGTCTTTCTTGGGCAGTCTTAACTACTACAGCCGTTTCTTGGAAGACTACGCGATCTACGCGGCGATCCTGTATGAACTGCGCGAGGTAGACTTCGCCGAGTTGAAGAAGCGTCCAGATCTGCGCCGGATCATGGACGGTCAAGTGTCGAACTCAGTAGATCGGAACTCGGCAGACCCCGATCGGACGCCGCCCGTTCATGGAGGCGAGGTTGGCGACGAACGCTGGATCCGTGCTCATCGCGCCTTCTCGACACTGAAGACGAAGATCGCGACGACGCCGATCCTGCGGCGTTTCGATCGCGATCGGACTCCGGTGGTGATCGTGTACGCGAGTGACTGGGCGATCTCGGCCGCACTGATGCAGGAACACGACCAGATCTATCACCCTGTTACCTTCGCCAGTCGAACGTTGAAGTCGAATGAACTGAACTACAACGTGGTGGAGAAAGAAGTGCTGGCTCTGTTACGGATCCTAGATCTGAACTATAACATGCTGGTTGGACGATCGATCCGAGTCCTGACTCGACACTCGACGTTGGCGTGGCTGTTCCGATCACCCGGCCGTCAGGGCCGATTGGGTCAGTGGGCCGCCCTCCTATCACCCTGGACGTTGGAGATCACGAAGTGCACCAAGGAGAGGACGAGATATTGGGGGCGATCGCCGCCAGTATTACACCCCGATCGGATGTCGACGACGCGCTGATCGCGATCGCGCCGAAGAAGGAACCCCGGCGGAAGATCCAAGCCCCGATCCCGACTGTACGCGCAGACGAAGAACTGCTGGTGATAAGCTTCGATGGATCCGCCCGCGTCAAGCGAGGTGGGGGCGCGTATAGTGCGATCCTATGGAAGCTGCCTGAGTGGAGTGTGGTGAGAGCACGATCGGGCTATGCTGAGGGGCTGACTGTCAATGAAGCGGAATATCATGGCCTGCTGTTGGGTTTTGACCTCTTGGTCGGCATGGATCGAGGCAGGCTGGTGGTCTGCGGTGATTCCAACTTGGTGATCCGGCAAGTACGAGGTGAGATCGACTGCAAAGCACCCAAGCTGACGTTACTGAAGCAGAAGGTGCCCGATCGGTTACGGAACTGGCCAGATCATGAGCTGTTACATGTGAAACGGGATTGGAACGGGCTTGGCTAGCGCAGCGCTTCAACGTGAAGGTGGCGTCGTCGTCGAGGATGAGGCCGATCACTTGGATCTGACGACATTGAACCGACTCGATGAGATCCTGGTTGTCAGATCTGACGAACCGATCGCCCGGCTATCACCGATGACAACTCGATCAAACGCCAGATCACGACCGAATCCGACTGTCCTACAGGAAGAATTTGTGCGGGGACTACGGATCGATCGAATCCGTCGATCGCAAAATGAAGAGACGTGGATCGTGGGCATGAAGAAGTACCTGATGGGAGACGTGGCTGATCTGACGCAGGATGAGGCCCGATCTTATGGCAACATTGCAGCGGACTACGAGATCGATGACAATGATCTGCTGTTCTACTGTTCCCCCTCCAAGAGATCGGAGGCAGATCGAGACGGGCTGATGAGGCTGGTCGCTCCGGAGACGCTGCATCAGGATATCCTGCACCACTATCACTCTACTGTGGAAGGCGGTCACCAAGGGATTGGACGCACCTATCAGCGGATCCGTGATCACTTTCACTGGAGAGGTCTCTTCAGGAGCGTGCAGAAGTATGTTGGAGAGTGTGTCGATTGTGAGACCGGTAAAGGGCGACCCACGATCAGGGGCGAGTCGCCAGGGAACATCCAGGCGACATATCCGTTCCAGATCATAGCGATGGACCACATACCGTCGCTGCCCAAGTCGTACAAAGGCAACACCGAACTGCTGATCTGGGTCGATCTGTTCACAGGATACGTGATCGCGAAGGCCAGCTCCTCTCGAACGGCGCAGACGATCGCCGAATCCTACGAAGAGTGTGTGTTCCGGCGATTCGGTGCCAGCGAAGTGATCAGACATGATCGCGAACCGGGATTTATGGCTGACTTCTTCCGCGCCTTTAATAAGATCCTAGGTATGCGTCAGCGAGCGACGATGGCATATCGGCCCCAAGCGAACGGTACTGCGGAACGAATGGTGCAGACGGCGACGAGAGCCTTGAAGATGTTCGTGGAAGATCTGGATCAGAGGGATTGGGATGAGTACGCCGAGCGATTGACCTTCGCGATCAATACGGCTCATGATCGCGTTCGAGGAGACTCTTTTTTTATCTGGTACATGGCTGGGATCCCCGATCGACGCTGGAAGCGACGATCCCTTTGGGTAGTACTCGAATCCAGGATCGGAATCCGCGACGGTGGCGTTATCGGATCGAGAGGCACTATGATCAGGCTCGAAGTCAGGTGAATGCTCGTCTACGCGAGGCGATCGCGGATCGGGCCGATCGACACAACGAAGAGGTTCGACCGCACTCGATCGAGGCTGGATCCCAGGTGTGGCTGTACTTGGATCGTGTGAAGGAGGGTACGCCCGGAAGCTAGCTCACCTGTGGCATGGCCCGTTCCGTGTGGCCGAGAAGGTGAATGAGTACACGATGAAGCTTCAGATCGCTGGCACAGACTATCACCTGTTCCCGATCGTGCATGACTCGAAGCTGAAGTTGGTCAGAGACTTCCCCGATCGACCGCAGATCGAGCTCACGGTGGACGAGGCAGATCGACTCGATTTCGACGAGATCCTACTTCCGGAGGACAGCTGGGCTCCAGATCGAGATGCGAACGAGTATGAAGTGGAGAAGATCACGGATATGCGGACGGGTCGAAGGACACGGTACGGCCGCACGTATCGAGAATTCCTGGTACACTGGAAGGGTTACGACGATCTTGACTGGATCGACGAAGCGGATCTCAACTGTGGAGCTTTATTGCACGAGTTCCTTCGAGATCGTGTGAACCGGAACCGATTCAACGCGATGCAGTCTCACGAGGAGGAGTGAGATCGGACCGCCAGGGCGAGCTGGTCGCCTTGGTGAGCGAGATTGGTGGCGGATCGGCGGGGAGGCCGTCGATCGGAGGAAAAGGTGGTATGTGAATGTGTATGTGTGCGAAAGTGCAGATCGTGAGATTATGGAGTCGCTGAGAGGTGGAACGATGGAAGGTCCGGACTGATCATGTCGGGTAAGGAGTGGATCGACGCAGGGCTGTGACGCCCGGCGCAAGAAACGAGATATTACAATGGGAAGGGCGGATCTGGAATGGTGGAACGGCTATTGGAGCAGATCAACTTCTGAATGACTATGAATTTGAGTGGGCTTGCCGATCGACGCGTCGATCACTAGACCTGATCGCGCAAGCTAAACTGGTATCACGAACGCTAGATCACGGCTGCTGGGCGCCGATGTTGGGGTTGAACTTGTTGCAAAGACGTGGGATCAGCCTGGCAGGGTGGTCTTGAGGGTGATCGCGGTACTGGTTTCGCCAGGGATCGTGCGCGTCAGCCTCGATCAGGGCAGCCCGGAGGTCGGTCGGCTCACCCTGATGCTGGGTGGAATCGTTGGCGTTAGCTGCGCGAGACACCACCCCGGGGTACCAAGTCACAGAGTCTCGCGGACGCACCGGAAGGTGCAAGAAGAACGGATCCAACAACAGATCGATGTCAGCCCACATCGCTCTCATCATCAGCAACGTCGTGTCCAACCATTGGCGCCACCGATCGCCGAGGCGGATCCGCCGGGTTCGACGTTCGGCATGGTACCGTTGGATGACCGGATCTTGACGCTGTTCACGGGTGATCGGGAGGTAATGAGTTGTTTCCCAGAAGGCCTGACGATGCTGCTCCTCGAGCTGTAGGTAGGCGGTGGCGATCCGATCCAACGGAGTTGCGGCGCCTCGGTGGAGTGCCAGATCAAATGTCAATGGATCTCGCGGGTTCCGGAGGGCCTCCCAAGGGCGATCGGCCAGGAGTGCGGTGATGTTCGGCCCGGTGATCAAGTCGTCTCGGTAACCGATCCCGGCCGCAGGCTGCCGAGCACCGCGAACCGCGACTGGGAAGAGCCAATTCGCAGGCAGGAGCAGGTTGTGGGTCAATGTCGACAAGATCATGCCGGTGATCTCCAGCTGACGTAGCAGTTCCACGGGCCACGGATCCGCGTCACCTGGAGTGAGTGCCCGGGGTGCGTTGAAGCCCGGGATCATGGTGCCGATCGGGAACAGTGGCGGAATCAGAGGCTGGCGTCCGGGCGGTCCCGGCGGAGATCTTGGCGGCGATCCCGGAGGCGATCCCGGAGGCGATCCTGGAGGAGACCTTGGGGGCGACCGGGAACGCGCCAATCCGGTTCGAGAGTGTATCGAGATGACCGACGGTGATCGTGAAAGGATCGGCGGAGTACGGGTCCGAGCTGGCGAAGCGGATTGACGACGCCGGACCTCAGCCCGGGATCGAGCCAACGCGGCGAGGGACTCCTGATCCGTGCCTTCAGACTCGGATTCCTCCTCGTCAGAACCGGATTCGGCCGACGATGAGTCCTTCTGCGACTGGCCAGCGCTCGCACTACGAGCTGGGCTCGACTCTTCTTGATCCGGCTCCTCTTCCTCCTGAGCCGACTCCTCCTCTTCATGTTGATCTTCTGGCTTACGGCGATCGGACGGTGGCTGGATCTCAGCGGGCGATCCTTGGTCATGATCCGGCAGCGAGAAGGCCGGCGACGGAGAACGAGGGGGCGATCGGCTCGGCGATCGACTGCGTGATGGAGGCGCTGATCGTGAACGTTTGGGGGGCCGCGGAGTGCGATCGGGTGATCCGGAAGGACTACGACCGCGGCGAGCGGGTGTGAGCGGTCTACGCTGGCGCAGTGCGGTCCAGCGTGTTACGCTGAATATGGTGTCCGCGATGGTGTCGAGATCCTCGCTGGATCGATCGCTGACACGCCGGAGCAGGGCGTAGGCGTCTTGGACGTCGACGAAGTGGGCGTCCTGTGCACGGATCACTTGCTGCGCACTTTCGACGCATGCACCTGCAGCACGACGATCGCGTCAGAGATGATCAACAATAGAACGAAGGATACGGAGTCTACGTACGGAGATCGGCGTTCTCCCGAAGCGCGACGTCGCGATCTTGATTGGCCTGATCGAGGGCGGCACGGGCCGTACGTAGTTCCCCATCCGTCCGGTTGAGGTCGGCTTGCAGCCGATCGACATCAGCGTGGGGGCAAGCCGGGGGCGGAGAGGCCGATCTGGCCCGAGAGCTGGCTGTCGAAGACGGGCTTCGTTGGGCCAGAGCCGCCTCGGCGGTCTGAAACGCCGCCTGAACGCGATCGAAGCTGCCTCGCGTCGTGTCTAACTCCCACTGCAGCATGTCCAGATCATGTGCCTGACGTGTGATCTGCGACCGGAGATCGGAGATGTCCGTGGCTGCGAGGTCTAGCTGGTGGTCGAAGCGGTCCCAAGCGGCGATCGCGTCTGCGAGTTCGTCTTGAGTGCGTGTCAACCGACGATCCATGTCCTGAATCTCGGCGGTTTGTTGAGCGATCTGGCCTCGGAGATCCTGGATCAGCTGTGGTCCTTGGCCTTGGGCGCTCTGCTGGAGGTCACTCACTTCGGTCTGGAGACGGCGGATCTCGTCCTCCTGGGACCCGCGGTAGCGCTCGAGGTCCTGCAGGTTCGACGTCAGCTCGCGGACAGTGTCGTCCAGGCGGGCCCGATCGCGGATCATGGTGGACCGAGAAGCGTAGGCAAGCGTCAGCTCCTCCTCCAGCTGGGCGATCCGGCGGGCAGCGTCCGGAGAAGCTGCAGCCCGTCGAGAAGATGTCGAACGGGTCGATCGGGGTGTCGAGTGGGCTGATCGAGGCGAGCCGGGCGGAGACCCGCCACCCTCCGACGGTGGGGGTGGCTGTGCGGGAGGACCGGACGGTGGTGTGCTCATCGTGCGTGATCTGCGCGGGAGCCGGCGGATTGAGGAATGAACGGGGGCACGCTGTCCGAAGTGAGCCGTCGTGCGACACAACTTCCGGACAGGGGGCGGATGTGGAGAAGCACCGAATAAGAAATCCGTCTTGAACGGAAAGTGTTCTCCGAGAAAGGCGGCAGGGCCGGTCGACAGAGGTCCCGAATGGAAGATTGACAATCGATCAACGATCGAGAGACAGGCTGCATGGGTCAGACTGGGACTGAAGATCAGCGAGAGATCAAGTGACGCTGGCGCGTTGGGTACAACATATGCAGAGGCGGATCGTGCAGAGGCGGATTGTGCAGAGGCGGATCACGCCCTATCGATCCCTGATGGATGTCCAAGATCGGCGTAGGCGCAAGCCCCTACAGGAGGCGAACACCGGTGATCCGGAACGACCAAGGATGGAAGTAGGCGGATCGACGGTGAACGACGATGTGCTCAAGTCCTCGATCGAGAGTCGATCGAGATCGCCGATCGGTCAAGATGGGAAGCACAAGAGGAGCGAAGATAGGACAGGAATCCAGTTGTTGTTTAGTTGTAGGATGGTAGACAAGATGGTAGCAGTAGAGAGAGAAGCCAACTAAACATAAATCAGAGCAGAATTTGCACCGAAGAGCACAAGTCCCCTCAAGTCACCAAGTCCCAGGAACTACATTGGCCTCGGCAGACATCGACACTTTGGACAGTGAACTAGTGGTACGGTTAAGACTGGATTAATACATTGGCCAGCTTGACCTACTCTAGTGATCTATTTCTTGTGTGCGAACCCTCGATCGTCCGGATACTGCTTGGCCGGCGATCGTTCTCCTCTCGATCAACCTCGATCCCGCTACCTCGATCCCGCTATAGGAAGCGGCAAGCAACTCAAGGAAGGAAGGAACACACCCGAAAGGGCAAACCACAGGCCTCGGATCGACTCCAGGCCGACCGATCGTAGCGAACAACCCTCGATCGGGACGAATACTCGGACGCAGAGCGAAGATTCCCGCGCTGATCCACATCTTATCCCCGCGTCAAGCCAAGACATCCGATCTTCACCAAGTGCTGCATCCTCGGAGCCCCGAGAGAGCAGATCCAGCCCGCCGACGGGTACACAAGGTGAGAACAAGTTTAGCCGATCACGGATCGTTGGGGGACCCCCTCCGTTAGTCGGTGTCTGGGCGCTGGTGGGAAGCTCGATCAGGCCTTAACCAGATTTTGGCTGATCGCGCTACACCACATGTGCACGACGGTTATCAGGCCAGTGCGGTCCTTCGCCTAGGCAGCGCGTTATCGTCGGGCGCCCACGCCCACCTAAACGGTATACGTTTAAAGTGCCTTTATCTCAGCACAGGTCTGTGGGGGGGTGGGGGGGCGATATCGGGGCGGCTCTGCTTGTCGGCGCTTGGTGGTTCCCCTGCGGCGGGAAGACTGGAGGTCTTTGTGGTTCAGAGAAATTTCGGGAATGTGTCCTTCCTTACCCTATCCTATGTCCTGGCCACTGGCTACAGCTCGCTAAGCCTATCCTTCGGTGCCTATCCCTACTTCTGTCGTGCTTGCACTACCGTTCTTCAACCTGATTTGCGTAACGTAATCACGATTTGACCTCGGCGCGTTTTGGCTCGGCGGGTTTTGCTCGGCGGGGTTTAGGGTCATGTCCACGTCCTGTGATCCGACATTGTCTATGGCCACCGGGGCCGGTGTGGCCACTGCGCTTTGTTGTTCCTTCAAGAAACGGGTCATCGCGGCCTGGAAGTAAGTTTCCAGTCTACCGTTCGACTCGGCCGACCCAGTCGCACTGGTCGTCCGATCGGTTGACTTGGATTTCTGCTTCCGAGGTCCTGATTGCATACGTTCTTGACGCTGACTACGTGTTCGGGCGTCCAGCATGGCTGATCTGGAAGGACCGAGCGGCATGCGCGGGGGTTCCGACGACGTGTCGGACACATGTTCAGCTGCCGAGAAGTAGGGAGGATGTTGAGGTTTCTCTTCTAGATCCGTTTCCAGATCGCCCTCGATTTCGTCGACAGAAGTCCTCCGAGCACTCTGTCGATCCGCGGATCTCGTTTTGTTCGGCAGCGTCTTCGTCGATCCGATGTCCGACGACGCCTCTTCCCCTGGTTCTTTCTTCACTTGCGCATCTTCGGCGGACTCACGGTGAAATTCGGAGTCCCCAAGAGATCCGGGTACGCGCACCATTGTGGTGTAGCGGGATCGGTCAAAATCTGGTTAAGGCCTGATCGAGCTCCCACCAGCACCCAGACACCGACTAACGGAGGGGGTCCCCCAACGATCCGTCATTCCGTCACTGCCCGCTTCCTACAAATGCAACACAGAGCGGTAAGTCTGGGTCGACCTCTTCACGGGGTTCGTCGTAGTCAAGGCAAATGCGTCACGGACCGCGCAGACGGTGGCCGAGGCGTACGAGGACGTTGTGTTCAGACGCTTCGGCGTGAGCGAGGCTATTCGCCACGACCGCGAGCCGGGCTACATGTCGGACTTCTTCAAGGCGTTCAACAAGCTCATGGGTATCGGCGGAACTTGTTCTCACCTTGCGTTCCCGTCGGCGGGCTGGATCTGCTCTCTTGGGGCTCCGAGGATGCAGCACTTGGTGAAGATCGAATGTCTTGGCGTGACGCGGGGATAAGATGTGGAGCAGCGCGGGAATCTTCGCTCTGCGTCCGAGTATTCGTCCCGATCGAGGGTTGTTCGCTACGATCGGTCGGCCTGGAGTCGATCCAAGGCCTGTAGCTGCCCTTTCGGGTGCGTGCCTTCCTTCCTTGAGTTGCTTGCCGCTTCCTATAGCGGGATCGAGGTTGATCGAGAGGAGAACGATCGCCGGCCAAGCAGTATCCAGACGATCGAGGGTTCGCACACAAGAAATAGATCACTAGAGTAGGTCAAGCTGGTCAATGTATTAATCCAGTCTTAACCGTACCATTAGTTCACTGTCCAACGTGTCGACGCTTGCCGAGGCCAATGTAGTTCCTGGGACGATGACTTGAGGAGACATGTGCTCTTCGGTGCAAATACTCTTCTGATTTATGTTTGGTTGACGTCTCCCTACCGCTACTGTAACGGGGTTACACGCACAAGTGGCTACAGTCACTTGTAACTCTAACAGTTACGTTAGCTGTTAGAGAATGGTTACTTCCTCGGCCTTGATGTACGTTACATCAAGTGCCACATTCATTTACGACCACCACGACGAGTGGTCCATAGACATTTAGGATTCCTATTGGTTGAAAGCAGCATCTTTTAACCAATGAGCGACCTGCATAGCAAAGGAATTCTGCCAACCAGCCGTTGGCAGATTCCCAATTTAGAATATTACATTTAGAGGAAGTCAGAAACATAAAACAAAAATAACAGTTCTCATCTTTACCAAAATCAGCTACTCAGAGTCTTTATCTTGTTTAAAGTATACTCGTGGACCTCGAGTATACTTAACTCAAATAAAAGAAACCTACGCTTCCTCATACACGTGCGCACACGTGTAAGCTGTAGTAGTGAGCCAAGGTAGGCCCACTACAGCGTACGTCGAGGCGGGAACACGGGGCCCGACGCACTTGTCGGATCCGTACGACGAGATCGAGAAGACAGCGCCACGAATAACCCATCACAGACCCCGTGCGCGGAGACGATGCGCCACCGGGAGGTCACCGGGGAACCGAATCCTGGGGAACGCGGTAAACGCTCCGCGACGGCCGCGATGGGCGGTGTCGACTCGGCGAGGACTCAGGTGGGGTCGTCCAGCCTACTCCAGTGCAGAACGCGTCGAGCCCGAGCGCGGCAAGAATGCCAGATCCACGTTGCACGACTGACAGTCGCGTTGACGCGAGACGCGGGACGAGCGGCGGTGACGCCAACGCAGCAAGGGCGCAGGTGGTGGTCATGCAGCCGGTGGATCACTCGCGAGAAGACATTCGGCCCCGGACGTTAGATCCAGAAACAGCGTCACCAGCCAACCTCGTCGCGGAAGATTGCGACGCGAAAAATCGACGCGAAATATCGTGACGAGGGAAACGGCGGAGAGGCCAACCCTGTCGCCAACGTACCGGAACGAGGCCCGCTGACAGCTGAAGACATGGATTCGGGGCGCGGGACGGCATACGTCTTCGGCGGTGACGATACACTCGGCTTCTTCACGCGCGACGAACACCAGAGGCAGAGCTCCGGTTGTCCGACAAGAGCTGGCGGCTCAGAACCCGTCGAACGTGGCCAAGGCCCTGCTAGAGCAGCCAAATGCGCAGAGAGTCATAGCCCGGGGCATTTTACGGGGCACGGCGCGCTAAACGAAGGCGCGTCTTGCGTCGGATCGGGTGGTGCGTTCAAGTTTTTGGGTGACGTATGGGTCGCGACGAGAAACACGTTACGCGATGATGCCGAGTCGACGCGCCGAGGGACATGCATCCTTCAACGCCGCCGCCTCGCTCAGTTCAACGCACAAGAAGGCGACCAAGCTGGGGACGACGCAGATCGGACCCGGGGCAGCGTTGCGGTGACGAACACGGCTGGAGTGAATTCGGCGATGTGGTATTGCTTGAATCGCGGCAGAATGGGATCGGCCTGCAAACTAGAGCTCAGGCTCAACGCTGTGCCTTGAGGCGCCACGTTGGTGAGCACGTACGCCGTACGTCTTGGGACGGGCGGTATGCCTCGTCAGTATTCGGCCGAGGACGTTTCCGAGCTGAATCGCGTCAGCGCTACGATCAATGGAACGACCCCGTCGAACGAGCGTACCGACTTCCACGACGAGATGCCTCTGAAAATGAGCCGGGACGTATGCACGGTGAAGTGCGACGAGATACCGCTAGAAGTGAGCTGGAACGCTAGCGCTGTGAAGAACGTCGGTGTAGCGATGTCGAAGTTCAGGGACAAGTACGCCAACCAGGTTGGCGTCGCGGTGGACTTGGAGCCCTCGTTTCGGCTCTCGCGCGGCCGAGATCTGCGGTGTACGGCGAGAGCGATAATCGCCGTCGGAAAACTGCTGGACCATTGCGCCGAGCCCGAGCGACGGGTGCTACAGATCGGACCGCATGCGCAGATACGGTGCGTTATGTTGCGCGCCGAAGCACAGAGTAGCCCGAGCGAGTCGCGTCGCGAGACGAGTAGCTCGCTTCACCCGCTGGCTTTCGACGCCCGCACCTCCGAGCGAAACCTCGTCAAGGAATTTCTGTCGCACACTGTGACGTGTTTGGCGGTGTCGATAAACGGACTGTATGACTGCGTTTATCGGAGCACACGCTGACACGCGTTAAGCACGAGGATCTATCCGAAGGGAGGACGATCCTGAAGCTGTATGCCGACCGATCTTACATATATGGGGGCGCGCGCCGCGAGTCCGACGCGACCTGGATAGACTGTACCGACGAACACTATCTCAGCGGCGGAAAGTGGCGACGCGGCTTCTCACGTCAGCAAATCGGCCGTTATCCTCTTGGGGTGATCTATTCGCGCATCGACGAGGGGTGGCTAAACCGAGCCCTGGTGGGTGAGCGCCTTTAGTGGCGCGGTGGAAGTCGGCAGGGAGGCTGCCGACGGGTGGATTGGTGGAGAGCCCCGACTCTGGGAATGGCCGGAGCGGGAGGATTGAATGAGGGAAGTGTGGAGGACCAGCCTGTAGCTGATGATGGGACGGCGGAGGGTCGTTTCATAAAAATATGTGACAAAGTGGAAGGAAACGAAGGAAAGAATCAAGGCTAGTTATGGCTATGACGACGAAGTGCTACGGCCCCAGTGGGGTGCGACGACGGACGAGACTCAAATCGGCTGAACGAACTTACCTGCAAGGCGAGGCTGATGGTAGGCTGGGTGATCGCGCGTCACCCGGCAGCGCACGCCGGCGTCCATCTCAGCCACGGTGAGCGGAGTCCGGTGGAACCGACGCCAGGGTTCCTGCGCGTCGATTGCAATACCGCGTGCTGGAAGCCCGGATACCATCGCCCGATCTGCGATTGTGCGGGCGGGAAGTGGAGCACCATGGGGTCCAGCAGGAGGTCCATGTTGGCGGAACCGGACCGAAACAACTCGACCGCCAACTGTATCAAGCTGTTGAGGTGGTTGCCAGCGTGGGAACGTCGTGAATTACGCCCTCTTCCACGCCGCACCTGGCACGGATAGCTCGTGCGGCGACTCCCATTAAGCCTGGGCCCAGTGCTCGATGTGACGCCGAAGCCGGCGCTGGAAGGGTTGGAACACCGCGTCACCAGACGCGAAGAGGAGCGACTCGACTGCTTGGGCGAGGTACCGCCATGGGCGAGTGGCGTACAACGCGTGGACATTCGCCTGGGTCACGAGTGCCCGATTCCAAGTCGCAGGCTCAGGGACAGCGCGGCGTGGAACGATCTAGCCGAGTGGTGGCAGGAAGAGCGTACGAAATTCCTGCGCCGTGACGAGGTAGAGGCGGAGGCGTCGTACCATCTTATGCCAGGGAGCGTAGCGCGGCTACCACCAACCAGACGGAGTCCCCGCTGGTGGGACTACAGGGCCGAAGAAAGGGGCCACTGCGGCGTTCCCCGCTGAGCCACTGGATGCGGTACTGGACGACGAGGCGCGGGACGACGATGAAGACGACAGGTCATCACTGCTGGAATCGCCAGAGTCGCCCGACCCTGGGACCGACCCGCACCGGGTTGGCCCGGGGCGCCTCAACGCCGAACCTGACTCAGGAGGGAGCCGTGCGGGACGACGAGAGGAGGACGAGCCAGCCGGAGATGCGGAGCCGACCGAGCGCACTGAAGCAGACAAACGCGACGAATGCGCCGACCCGATGGAATGGGTCGATGAGACAGAGGCCGACCGGGAACGGGAGGCGGAAGGCGAGCGTAGAGGAGTGTGGAGTAGCGGCCTCGCAGAAATCTCGCGGAGCCGGTCTCGCACAAACTCGGCGCGTCTGGATAGTGGTCGCGCCGAGCAATCTCTTTCCCGGTTGTTGGTGTGATAAGGCCCAGTGGATTTCTCCACCGAACCCAATGACCAGCTGACCCGTATCAATCAAGCGGACTTCAAGTACGTCATGACTGAGATGGATCCAGACCGCCAACTGTTGGTCACGAGACGTGCGACGAAGGTGACGGAACCCGAGGACTGGGCGAAGCTTCGCTCAGACCCCGGCCCTGAGAGATACCTGTCTGGGACCCGAGATGTCTGGCATTAGACATCCCAAGCCCGAGCTGAGTCTGGAAAGCTGAGAGAAGTTGCGCGAAGTCCGAACTGAGCCTCAAGTGTGATGACCCAAGTCCCGCTCAAGCTGAGGAGCTGAGCGGAGTCTGGTGGAGTTGGAGCCTGACGTTCCCTGCGGCTATGGGGCTGATTGCCCAAGGTGTCGAGCCGAGTCGTGTTGCAGACGTCTGAGCGAGACCGTGCTGAAAGCGACCCAAGTATCGCCATGCTCATGGAGTCTTCGCCCAATATGTCGAGCTGAGCGGAGTGGCATGGAGTCCGAGCCCGGCCTTGGATGTGACGTCGAGAGTCGTTGCCTGAGTCGAGAAGCCGAGCGGAGTGCAGTGGACCTGAGCGGAGTGTCTTGGACTTGAGCGGAGTTGTCGAGGACCAGTTGAAGTGCCGGGTGGAGAGTCGCTGGACTTAAGTTCAGACAGTGGTACTGACTTCGAAGTCAGTGGTACTGGCCAGTACACTCATCCGGTGAAGCAGCCGTAATCAAGCCTACATTGGGTGCACCCGCTCAAGATCGCAGACACTTCAAGCGGATCTCAACGGCCAGCAGCGACGCCAAGACGTCGCCGCCAGCATGGAGCCATCGCATTGGCTGAGACCAAAGATTTCAGGCGGATCTTCAAGGTCGCCCGGTAAGCATACAGCCGGCACTCTTCGCGCAGCCAGTCAGAGTGTACCCAGAGGGATATCGCGCCCCCACTGAGTGAGTCCTAGTTTGTGCATGTGTTAAATTTAAACAGAGTTCGTTTTGCCCCGAAGGACGCAAGTGGTGGAGGTCTTTGGCCAGAAGGTGTCTTGGCGATCATCCACACAAATTCAACTTAACATATCAACGTTGTCAGCGTGCCTCGGTGCGACGGCAGTACGGTTATTTCATATTAGTTACATCTTAGGGTGTATTTCATATTTTCGGGTGGAAGGTGATCCATTCTAAGGTTTAGGCAGGGTAATTGTATTGTGTGCTTGGGGACATTGGCGTGCCCCGGTGCATTGTGTGATTATTAGTATCGGTTCATTGTGGACCTGGTGCGCGGGAAGTCCCAGGGTGTGTGTGAGTGCCTTGGATTCGGACGAGACTCAAACCGAGTCAACTAACTCCAACCAACCGGGTCGTAGCTTGACTCGTAGAGAAGAAAGGAGAAGCTGGTACGAGCCTCGCCCAGGCTCAGACAAATAAAAGGCGAACTCGGCCCGTACCCAGGCCGACCGGGAAAGAAGGGGTGTTGTGGTTCTAAGCCGGAACCAAAGAGAGGAAGTAGAGGCTATTGTGTGTGGTGTTGTGTTCATTAAGAAAACCCGGGGCATTTCGGGCTGTGGACACGTGCGGACTGGGACTCGCCAAGTGGTGAGCGAGTTTCGTCTGGGAACACCTCCGGTAACCTTCAACATCGACAGCAGCTGGTGTGGCCGACGCAAGTCTGGGCCCACAGCGTAGCCGTTATCGAAAGAACCGCCAAGGGTATCGCATAGTGAGGACCACACACCTCGCCCGACCCGAGTCGGCGCTAAGCCAAGAGTCCACGCGGCAAAGCCCAGCGAAGTGGAGTGGGAGTGTTCGCTCAGTGGAAGGAGCTGAGCGGAACTCTTGCAGCGCTAAGCAGGGCTGAGCCAAGTGGTGCAAGGGCTGAGCGAAGACCAAGGTCGAGCGGTCTAGCAACCTGAGCTGCAGAGGCACGGGGCGCTTCGTCACACGTGGTGCGCGTGCCCGGATCAGGGATACGACTTTGGACGGACAAGCTACCGTCATGTCGACTGCTGCTGATTCGAAGGAAACCAAGACTGGAGGTGAGAAGAGTGAGTCTTCGCTTCGGCGAAGTTTGAGAGTGGCTGGATTGCCAGCTGAGGTGGCGCCGACGGAGTCCAGGACGCCCAAGCCGAGAAGATCGACTTCGGGAGCCCGGACACCCAGTGCTGAGGGAGAAGCTGCATCGTCAGGCGAGGCTGAGACGAGTGCTGGGCCCGAAGTGCCACCGCCGACGGAAACTGCTGTGCCACCACCAAGTTCACCTGAGGAGAAGAAGCCTGAGGATGAACAAGGAGGTGGAGCGGGTGCTCAGCCGAGCACTCGAGTTGGTGAAAGTCCAGCCCTGAGGGAACCTGCTGTGAGTCGAGCATTGACGCCGCGCAGGACTTTTGAAGCTGCGACTGCAACTTCTCAGCCGGAAAGAGCTAACCCGGAGCCAACTGCCGCGGATCTCCGCGGTAGCCAAGCCGAGGGTGGTGCACTGAGCGTGCTGGGAAGCCGAGAGATGCAGCTGCGAGCTCAAGGTGCTTCTGGGACTGGGACGGGCCCAGTCCAGTTCGGCTTTACTCCTG
This sequence comes from Phytophthora melonis, assembly GCA_024211575.1. Taxonomy (NCBI): domain Eukaryota; phylum Oomycota; class Peronosporomycetes; order Peronosporales; family Peronosporaceae; genus Phytophthora; species Phytophthora melonis. Next base: position 4,237,791 of record JAMXKT010000038.1, on the reverse strand, counting down.
GAGCTGAATATTTCGGAGCGTCAGGTGGCGGCGGGGCCTGGTCAAGTTCGCTTTGGCCGGACCAACGCCCCTATCAGAGGCTGAGAGGTGTCCCCGGAGGAGCTGAGGCTGAGAGCCGAGCCTTAGCCCAGCTGTCTGAGCTATCGGAAGTCGAGATGCTCGCGTACGGCCGGACCCAGTTTGAGATGTGGATGTCTGTGCCCGCGGGAGTCGTGCACCCGGTAGACGTGGCCTACTCGCCATGTCACGGAGGCTACGATCTCTGGGGATTCATCCGAGCGGCTGGAGCTACGGCCAGGCACCTGATGTCGGTGACTCGGTCGCCCGCTGCGAGATGGCTGAATGTGTTCCATGCTGAACGTCGACGGATCCCGGTTGTCTCCGACTTGAAGGCAGTACGTGTGGCGCTGAGACTGATGCCGCCCATTGCATGCGTCGCTCTGTTGCAGACGATGTTGCATGAGGCTGGCTATGAGTTCCTGAACCAAGTCCCAGTGTGGCACACGCTGCGTGAAGTCGCCGGAGTCCCGGATTCACAGATTCGGTTTGAAATTGAGCGCATCGCCCGATTCCTCGGGGCTGAGCTTAGTGCCTGGAAGACTGCGGTCGGGTCGACCCCATATTACGTGAGGCCGACCTCAGACCCCCAGCTGATGGCTGCTCAAGCTGCTGAGACTCAAGTTGGATTCCTTTTGGACAAGGATGGAGATGCGATCATGGACGAGGACACTCAGCTTTTCTTGGGGCCCGAAGTTGTGATGCGACTTCAGCTCACAGGTCTCAGACCTCGGAGCCCGGCCTCGAGCGTTGAAGGTGAACCATCTCGGAAGCGTGCTCTGCTCACAAGGTCTTCTGCTGGAGGTTCTATACCAAGCTATCGAAGTTCTGGTGAAGCTGCCTCAGAAACTGCTCTCGCATTTCGCAACGAACAAGTGCCTAGCATGGTTGGTGCAAGCTCTGGTTCTGACATGGTCATGGATGAAGGTGGAAATCTGTCTGGATTAAGTTCCTCGGGTTCCTCCCTGATGTCTACGACTGACTACATGATCGGGGCTGGACCTCACATGCCTATGTCGACGGCGACCGTGATGCGAGGCTCAGCTACGACAATGTCCCGCAGCTCGTTCCCTGTGATGACGATCTCAGTCACGCCTCAGCTTACTCAAGCTGGTCAAGCATCAGCCAGAGCCGAGCCGAGGGCGTATCAACCTGAGCACCCATCTCAGATACCGCTGCCTGGCAGTCCTGAATCGAAGCGCCCAGCTCTGAAGCAAGCCGAAACCCGACCGACGCAGTCTGCTGGATTCCGATTCCGAGACTCGTATGACGTGAGTACGCCTGCGTTTGCAAGGTCGACGACTTCAGACCGCCTGGCAGCCGTGGAGCGAGACTATCAGCGAGCTCTTCAACAGAGTGAGGCCTCTGCCTGGGCCAGACTTGATGCGGAGCAGACACAACGTAGGGCTCTTGAGGCGAGATTGAGCGCAGCGCTGGCAGACAACCAGGCGGAGCAAGCCCGGTTGCAGACGGAGTACCAGAAGCTTCAGGCGACCAACGCTCAGATGTCAGCTGCCCAACAGCAAGCTAAGACGGAACAACAGAAGCAACTGGAAGCCCTGGAGAAGCTGGCCCAACGTCGCGCCGCTGAGGAAGCTGAGAAGCGCAAGGCGAACGAAGCTCGAGCACAGCAACTACTTCAGGTCCAAAAACAGTTACAAGAAGCTGAGGTTAGGGCTATGCGGGCTGAACAACAGAGGGCACAAGAAGAGCGGGCCGCTGAGATCAAGACGGAGCACGAGCTGGAACTGCTGAGGTTGAGAGAGAAGCATGCGCAAGCAGAAGCAGAACATCAGCAAGCCATGCAGGAGCAGGAGGAGAAGACCCGCCAACTCCTTGCAGCCCAGGAGCCGCCCAGCTCACATCCTGGCCCCGTCGCCTCGGTCGCTAGACGTGTGCCATTGTCAATAGACCCATGGTCTCAGCACCCATCGCGTCGACTCGAACGCCGACCGATCCGGTCCTGGCGCAGTTGGCCCAACTCACGAGCGTGATGCAGCAGTTGGTCCAAGCTAACCAGGTCAAGTCTGAGGTGGCTGGTACGAGCCGCCGTGTCGGCAAGGCCCAAAGTTCAGTCAAGCACTCTGAAGCCAAGTCTAAGTCTCGTGTGTCCAGCTCGACATCCGAAGCGAAAGGCAAGGCTCGGGCGACCAAGCCCGGCAGGCCTGGAGATTCGGACGGGGACGGCTCCGACTCTGATGACTCAAGCTCAAGTGACTCGTCGCAGGACGAACTCGAAGGACAGTTTGGCGCTGTTGCTCAGCCCAAGGGGCTGATGCCAGTTCTGGGACTCGAGTTGGTGTACAAGCGATGATCCCTCATGATGCCTAGGAGAAGTTCGATGAGAAGGGGCCCCTCGAGGACCGAGTCAACTGGTGGGAGAGGTTCATGTACTACGCTACGATGGCTCCCTGGGACGAGAAGACCCGGGTGGTTCAGCTGCGCATGAGGCTCACAGGTTCGCTCAAAGATTGGTGCACCCAGCTCCCGGATGACGTTCGCTCTGACTGGAAGAAGCTGTCACATGTCTTCAAGAAGGAATGGTGTCGTACGCTGAGCTCTAAGGCTGAGCGATACTACTCGATGGAGATGAGGGACTTCGACACACCTCGGATGTGCTTCTACCGTCTGAACCATGCCGCCAAGAAGGCTGGGATACCTTATCTGAGGCCGACGAGTGATCGAGAAGCACACAAACGGCGCTTCATCAAGGCTTTGACTGACTCAAGGCTGAGAACCACTCTTCAGGGACAGCGTTTCGATACTTTGGATGAATTGGAGAAAACCCTGAAGAGAATCGAGGCCCTCCGCCAAGACGAGGGCTATGAGCAGAAGCGGCGCCCGGCGCAAGGACTACAGTTTGGACGTTTCAAACCTCCACAACGTCGAGCTGAGGGACGAGCGTTCAAGGCGGAAGGTGTGGAAGTCGACCCAGGTCTGGGACGACAGGCGCTTTTCCAGGACGACTACGACCTGAAGTGCGAGGCAGACTCTGAAGAAGACGTGGATCACTCGACTGATCGGACCCTGCCCCCGCCCGCGCCCGCGCCAGCTCCTGCTGTTGCGAGCTCGGCTCAAGCTGAACTCAGTCGCTCTACCTCCTGACCGATGAAGAAATTTTCTGAGTCGCTGAGAGATTGGCCTGGAAGCCGAACGCTCAGCGCTATGACCGTGGAGGAGACCAGCACCCAGAGCAGAAATGTGACGAATGTGGCAGCCGTAACCACCCGACTGACAAGTGCTGGAGCCGACTTATCTGTGGGCGATGCCACGATGAGGGTCATCCGACCCAATTCTGTAGGCGTCAGCCATGTTCCAAGTGTGGCGAATACCATCGCCGGGGTTTGTGCGATATGCGGTCGGCGCTCAAGGCGGTACGCGAGGCAATTCGTACCGGAGGCTCTGTTGAGGGCCTTGCTCCCGAGGTGATCCAAGCTCTGTTGGATAGCCCGGAGCTCCGAGAGCAGTCGTTAAACCACTAGGCTCGCTGGTTGGGAGACCAGTGCGTGACGAGCCTAAATCCCAAGCGCTCTGCGCCTTTGCATATGTGGGCCCAGCCCTTCCATGTTGGCGCAGAGATAACCCCGAATGTACAACTTCTTACTATGAAGCTGGTGTTTACACTTTCGATACTGACCTCAACACGCTGGACCCGGAGGATGAAATGGAGAACCATCTCGAGTTCGCTCTGACTTCGGGCGAGAAGTACAGTTGGTGGAGTGAGCACACGTTGATTGGCGAGAAGCGGAAGATGGCGATGGTACACGGAGCAGTCTTTCATCACAGAACGCAGATACTACTGGATACTGGAGCTACGACAAGCATTTTGGGCTTAGATCTTGCACGCAGATTAAAGCTCAAGCTACGCCGTGGTTTCAGGCTCAAAGTAACTGGGATGGGAGACGCCCCGACCTACATTACTGCTCAAGCTAGGATCAAGCTGACGCTGGGAGTGCACGTGGTGTATGTCATGAATGTCTGGGTTGGCAACATCGGTGAAGGAGTGGATTGTCTTCTCGGAATGGATTTTATGGTAGCTGCTGGAGTGCGGCTCTGTGCTCGCGAAGGTGTTGTGAGATTGCCAGACGAGGAATCTCTACTGTTGGTTGGAGGTCCCCAGATCGACCACGTCGGACTGGAAGTCAGCGTCTGGCTGAACGAGACTGCCTACCTTTACCCTGGGCAATCTGTGATAGTCCCAGTCAAGTATCATCAGGCCGATCCAGAGATAGTGATTCCCTGGGCTGGGCGCGGTGATCAGTGGGTTACACAGTTCATCTACGGACCTGGGCGGAGGCCCAAGGCAGTCAAGGTGGTCAACATCTCGGAGCAAGAAGTCATGATTCGCCAACACACTGTGGTTGCTTGCCTGGTGGAGAAGGATTACTTGCCCAACGGAAAGCGGTTCGTGCGGCCTTACTCAAGGAAGTACAGGGACTGGGCTCAGCTCATCTACGAAGCCGAGCCTTCCCCAGACGCTCTGAGACGAGAAGAGGAGGCGGCTCGGCTAGCTGAGCTCAACGCTCCGCCCGCTGTGGAGAGACCACCATACAAGCGACCTGTGAAGCTACTGCTGTTGAAGCAGTCTGATGACCCGAAGGAAGACCGAGCCAACATGGAGCAGCGGAGAGCTGAGGCGTACGCCGCCAATACGGTGTCGCCTGAGATTGCCCAAGTCAAGATGGTCCGGAAAACTCAGGGACGTCCTGCTTCATGGAAGCCACCACTACCACAATCACCTCACCCGGATGACGTACAGTCAGGGACGAGCAAGAGAAGCATATCGGAGAGGGCCGACACTCAATCCGTGGCTGAGCCAAGTTCTTCAGAGTCAAGCTCAGCTCAGACCTCTCCTGCTGGAGGTGGTGTGGATGCTCAAGACGCTCAGACTGAGTTGGATCGAGTGTTCAGGGCTGAGCCAACTGACGTTGCGTCCGATCCGATTGCCCGTCTTCAGGAAACGTATGCCCAATGCCTCCGAGTCGAGATCAGTGAAGACACTGAAGAAGCTACTGTGTACTTTCATGAGGGCATGGAATTGCTGAACGACCTCCGAGATCAGCTCGCTGCTCTTCCGGAGTTGAAGGACCTCAGTCCAAATGCGGACCTCTCAACGGCTAATGTGGGAGAACCGGGCGTTACGACTCCAGAAATGGACGCTCAAGTGCGGACGATTTTGGGGAGACATCATGCCAGTTTTCTCGGGGACGGCAATGCAGTACCAGCCCCTGCTCGTGGAGTTGTCTGTGACCTGGACGTTGGAGACGCAAAGCCCATTGCTCAGAGGTCTCGGCAAGTTCCGACACACTTGCTTGACAAGGTGTTCGCTCTGATCAAGAAACTGCTGGAGACTGGGCTCATTGAGTATTCGCACTCAGACTGGGCTTCGCCAATTGTGATTGTGATGAAGAAGAACGGTGTGGATATCAGGCTGTGCATTGACTACCGACTGGTCAACCAACTGATCAAGCTCTCACACTACCCTCTACCCTTGATTGATGATCTGTTGATCGGGTTCGAGGAAGCGATGTGGTTCCTGAGCTTGGACATGGCCAGTGGCTTCTGGGCAGTACCGATGACACTCCGGTCTCAGCCTTCATCTGTCCTTTGGGACATTTCCAGTGGAAGCGCATGCCGTTTGGTCTCAAGAATGCCCCGCTGATATACCAGCAGATGCTTGATAATTGTCTATGGGGTTTCGTGCGACTGCCGCCCTGTGAGGAGGCTCGAGTTGATCCGGACGTGTTGGAATTCCTGGGGATTGAGGTGGACGACTCCGCTAAGGAAGAAGAGATTCCACCCTTGTCTCAGGAGACTACCGTTTTCCGGCGAAACATCCCGGCTCCACCTCAGCTGAGCCCTGTTCTGGGGCGCAGCTCCTACATCGACGATATCGCGTATGGAGCAGAGACCTGGGACCAAATGTGTGAAGTCTTGGATCGGTTACTCTATCGACTGAGGTATTGTGGAATCTCGGTGAGCTTACCCAAGAGTGAGTTTGGCAAGAAGTCTATCTCATATCTCTCGCATGAGATTGGAGCTGAAGGGATCTGAGCTAAGCCGAAGATAGCCAAGGGCGTCAAGGATCTTCCATTCCCATCGACGCTGAAAGGAGTGCAGTCGTTTCTGGGGAGTCTCAATTACTACAACAAGTTTATTGAAGACCTTCCGGTTGTAGCGTCTGTGCTCTACGAGTTGGCAGATGAGCAGATCCAAGCTGGGCGTGATCTCGGCCGAGCTAAGGAGGCGTTTGAAATCCTGAAGCAGAAGATCGTCTCTACCCCGCTGCTCAGACACCCGGACAGGGAGAAGCCGTTCGTGATCATTTTACATTGTGGTATAGCGAACATCAAGTTTTGTGTCACACTCCAAGACCGCAGCGGAACAACGCACCAGGAGCCAAGTTCTACTCGGCGGGATGCCCGTCCGCCCAACTCAGTGGGCAAGAATGCGCTGATGGACCGCTGAACTCGGCTGATGGTGTCAGAAACCCAAGGCACACCGGCCCCGACCTGGTGACACGTGGCAGGCCCAGTGGTGAAGACCCAGCCGAGTTCAGGAAGACTCTGGAAACGCTCAGCGGATCATGGGGTTCAAGCCGCCGAGCTCGGCTAAACGGTACCACGTACCATCCAGATACGGTGACCGGGTCCGCGTGAGTCCGGGAGTCGCCCCGTCGAGTTGAAGGGTCGCACCGCCGAGTTCGCCATATTATCCGGACACCTTATCCAGCTCCGCCGAGTTCGCCAGGTTATCCGGACACCTTATCCGGCTCAGCCGAGTTCAAGGGGTTATCCGAACAGCTTATCCGGACCAGCCGAGCTGAAGCGTCGCCGAGCTCAGCGAAGGGTCGGCCGAGATCTAAAACCGCCCACTTTCATTTGGTATTTGTATAGGAGCTTAGGAGTAGTGGAGGCCCGGTGTTCCCGTACGTCCCGGGCACTGATTGCTGAGTCGAGAAGCCTTTGCTCTCGGCGACCCGTAAAGCGCTCCGTGCGCCGTCGTCCATCCTTTGGTGGCTCGCAGCGGTGGCGAGACTTTTCCTTCGCGCTTGGCGAGACACGTGCCCAACCCGGGCCAACCTTAATCTCTTGGCGCTACCAGTCAACACCCTACAAGCTATGCCTCTCGGGTGCTGACAGCAGACATAATCCGACCCCGTGAAGGGACGTACCGGAACGTGTACACGTGTGGTGGGCCTAGAAAATTCTGCTCTGTTGTTTGTTATCTCTGTCGGGCGCCCTGAAGGGGCTTGCTAAGCCTACCACCCTACGTCTACCCTTGCGTCTGTCGTGCTTGCACTACCGTTCTTCAATCTGATTTGCGTAACGTAATCAAGATCTCACCTCGACGCGTTTTGCTCGGCGCGTTTTGGCTCGACGAGTTTTGACTCGGCGCGTTTTGGCTCGACGAGTTTTGACTCGGCGCGTTTTGGCTCGGCGGGTTTTGCTCGGCGCGTTTTGGCTCGGTGGGTTTTGCTCGGCGGGGTTTGGGGTCGACGCGTTTTGAAGAGACGGGGTACTGGTCGACCCATCGGATGATTACGCGTCGCACTGGATTCATCACCCTCGTCGGCTTTTCCGTCCATCTCCGTAGCGGGTCGCGCCCCATCAACCGCGTCGAGTTCCATCACTCGCGTCCGGGGCCTCAGTCTCGGCGCCTCCTCTCTTGAGCGTCTGCATCGGCACGTTTTCCGCGGGGTGCTACACCACAGGAGGATGAGAACGGGATCCAGACTGCCGCAACCGACGGCGCTTGGCTTGAGTGCGCCGAGCTTGGTCCTCGCTAGAGGATGACTCAGCGCCGAAGGGCGCTGCGCCCGCTCGAGCTTGTGCCACGGCTGATGCTTCTGATGCCGCGACGACCGAAGCGGACGTGACCGGTGGCACATGGGCTGCTGAACTAGACGAGGCCGCGGTGTCTGCCATCGTAGAAGGGCGTTGGCTACGACGGAGTGGAGAAGGGCCCGAAGACGTGGCAGACGCCGTCTGGGACGACCCCGAAGCACGATGCTGGGACCCCGAGTGGCTCGACGCGCCATAACAAGGCCGCAGGGAACCCGACAATGACGGCCCCGATCCGATAGTCGGAGCTGGAGCGCCTGAGCCCGACACAGTCGAAGCAGGGACAGGAGTAGCAGGAGTGGCAGATGCCACGGGAACACCCGTGGACGTCGGAGAAGCAGGAGGAAGGGGACTGCGGCGTTAATCTCCGCCGCGTGGTCTCGAGCCGCCTGATCAAGTCAAGCGGTGTCGATTTGACCGCCTTCGCGCGTCACAACGCCGGCAAGACGATCAGCCAACTCGTCGCGCACTCGACGTGCCAGTTCACGCCCGCGACGCGCGTCCCGGAGCATCCGGCGCCAGGCCACAGCCCGTTCGTCGCGCTCTCGGACAGCCAAATCGAGCTCTTCCTCCAGTTCGACGACCCGAGCACCGAGCCGACGGGCCTGAGCACCGACGGCTCCTCGACGCTGTTGAGACGCTACAACCACCCTGCTCGGTATCTCGCCGCACGAGACGCAGCACAAAGCTCGCCGGCTTGAGCGCGTGTCATCTCCGACTCGGCCGCCACACGGCGCGTCGTGGCGGAGGCCACCGACTCCTCGAGTTCGTGAAGGCGAGTCGCACCGCGGCGGAGCTCTTCGGCGTGGGCCGCGAGGAGAGCATTAGCGCGCCGGAGGTCGTCTTGCAGCGGGACGTTCAAGCTGCGAGCCGATTCCGCTTCGGCACGCACCTGAGAGAGCGTAGCGCGAGCTACGCGGAGTTCCTCATCGACCGGGGCGCGCTGCTGCTCAAGCGTAGCCAGAGCCTGATGAGCTTGGTCCCTCGCGACGACGGCGGCATCCCACTCGCGTCGTAGGGCGGCCGAAGTGCGAAATGCTTGGTTGCGCGTATCAAGCGCCCCATCGCGTTCTTGCTTGACGGCTGCGAGGATACGGTTCACGCGGTCCTGCTCGCCGCGAGCATCGTCGCGCTCTTGTTCGAGAGAAGCTGCAAGCTGCTGCGCCCGGTCACGTTCCGCCTTGACGTCACCCAGACGCGTCTGGACAGGAGCAAGAGCTGCCCGGGCGGTGGCGAGCTCGGCGGCCAGGCCATCGCGCTCGGCCCGCGCATCGTCGCGTTCCCCTGGGCTGCAAACAGCCGAGCCAGCGAAACCGAAGATAGAGATGGAGCGGCAGACGCTTGGGCGAGCCGAGCAGTCAGGTCAGCGACTACGCCTTGCGCAGTCGCGAGTTGAGCTTGAAGCCCGTGACACATCTCAAGAGAGGCAGCTTCCGAGACTCGGCGCATCGTCCCGGCCGCGTCAGTACGCTCAGCCCGAACGCGAAAGTCATCCACTCGTTCCTTCATATCGTGGATGGCAAGCTCGGCGAGCTCCCAGGACAACCATGCCGCTAGCAGCTCAGCCACACCAGCCCGGTAGCCCTCGAGGGCGCGACGCAGGAGCGCCAGGTTGCGGTGGTGCAGCACAGACGCGTGAGTGGCCAACCCCACGTTGTACGCGGAGGCGAGCTCGTACTGGGCGCGCAACTCCTCGCTCTCATGCTAGAGAGTGCGCGCGTCGGCAACAAGAGCCGCCACCGACTGGACGGGGGCCCCTGAAGCTGGGAGCTGGACTTGGGGCGCGGCGGGGAGGCGAGGGCGACGCGCACCGAGCGCGCAGACCGCGCAAGCAGCGCAGCGAGGTCGTCGGTGTCAACCTCCTCCTCCTTCTCCTCGAAGTCGATGTTGTCGGCGTCCATATCGTGGCGGCGATCCATGAAGCTTGGCGCGCGGCAAACTGCAGAGGCGGAAGTCGAGATCAGGCGAGACGAAGCGAAGACGCGGGGCGGGTTCTGCGACGACACACCCAGCTGGGGAGTGCGCGTGCGTGGCAGCGGGACGAATGTGGTGTAGCACCCCGCGGAAAACGTGCAGATGCAGACGCTGAAGAGAGAAGGCGCCGAGACTGAGGCCCCAGACGCGAGTGATGGAACTAGACAATCCTGGAGTGCATATAAGCGGTCTAGAGAGTCTCTAACTACCGTTTTCTATACTGCTTGAATCGGGGTGTTGATACATACCTCGATACGCGGAAATGATAACTATACTGGTTCTAAGTCTTTTAGAGCCATCGTCCCCATACCGGACAGATCTGTGGCGGGTAATAGAAGCTATATTTGGGTACTTAGGGTTCGTCTCATAGCGTCTGCTGCATACCCGCTAACGCGGGCAAGCTACTCCTCCTTAGACTCGCCATCAGCAGCTGCCTCCTCGATAGAGACGCTCTCCATACGGGCCTCCAGATCGCGAGCAATCAGCTCCTCGAGGCACTCTTGGGTCCAGAGATTGCGACGAGCAATCGACAGCAGGTGAGCCTCTTCCACGGTGATGTACGCCCATGCAGCTTGCGGGTTGTTGTTGTCGTTATGCATGAAGCAGTAGGCAGGACCGAAGCACGCCTTCACATGGCGCGGGCTGCTCGGGTGGTTGCCGGCGCAGGGCTGCGTCGGGAGGCGCGACGTGTTCGTGAAGAGCTCGACGGGTGGGTGCGGCATCTCTCTGAAATTCAGGAATGACTCTGAAATTGAGAGAATGATTCGACTAGGTACGATCCCAGTGGTCGCACGATCTTATGGCTTTCCAGAGGACCTGCTATTAGACTATACGATATTACAGGGGATCAATCTATGATAAAAAAAATCATAGCATCTCTCGAGACGTCTAATGCGATTGGCCCATCTGGCCCATTGATGGACCAGACTGCTGGCCCATCAATGTTTGCGCGAGAGAACGACGAGAGAGACTGTAGTATAGCTAATATGCCAGTGGCCCATTGGCCCATGAAAAAAACCAACTACTTTATATATAGGGTATATGTATTATAGAATGTACTACTATACTACTATATGCTATATGCTATATATACTCTCTTCTTATATTTTTTTCTTAAAAGTTATAAGAAGAGATGGGCCAATGGGCCATAGATATATAAAGCATACTACAGTCTCTCTGGTTGCTCTCTCGTCAAAATGCTTGATGGGCCACTTGATGGGTCAGTGATGGGCCAACAACCGCGTTTCATGGGCCACATGCACCACACGAGCGGAGAGATACCGAGGGAAGCGAAATCGATACTGGCTTCATGGGCCAAACAAGCGGAAAAGTTTCTTTTTAAAGAGATGATATACTAAGTTATAATATCCAAGAGCATACAACTCAAGCAACGATGTGTGAAAAGCTAGATCTGCTGATCGCGTACCTGGGGAATCTCGATGAGTACGTCAATACCGGATTGATCTTCAACAACAGCTTCACTAACATCGCCGACGAAGCAGCTTGGAGCTATCAGTGGAAACGCCCGCCCTTCCAGCGATCAGATTTCAAGATTAGCTCATTGCCTGATATCCTTACGAAATGTCATTGTACGACTCCAATCGTAAAGAACTGCCCGATTCTCCACAAGCCGACTGGGCGTTTGGAGTTCGTCGGATCTAGATGCATCCAGCGATTCGGTCGCCATACTAAGCGCTGCATTGAATGCGATGCTAATACGAGGGCCGCAACCAGTAGATGCTTGAGTTGTCGCAAATTCTGCGATTTGCACAAGCAATACCATGCCGATAACGCTGTCCATGAACCTCCTGCCGCTCAACCAGTTCATAGGCCTGCGTTAGTAATTGGGACGCGACGCGTCAAAACGTACTCACCTCGCGAGTACTCTTCTGACGAAGACAAGCCTATCGTTGCTAGGCCATTTATCGATTCCGAATTAAAATTCGGCAAGCACCGTTTCAGTACGCCAAAGTCGCTCCTAGGCAGCGATGATGGATATCTGCTATGGCTTCTCAAAGCCGATTGCCTATCTGCCTCGAATAAATCCAATCTAGCGACCCTCCTTCCTGAGATGACAATCCAGTTCGGCAAATACCGCGGATCGAAGACATTCGGATGGATCAAGGCTAACGACCAACCATACTATCAGTGGGCCAAGGCAAACATAACTGAGTCATACCTCCAGCACTGGTAAGCGATCATATTTTTTTTATCCCAATTTGAGACATGAAATACTAAGTTATACAGCAATGACCTACTCATCTGAAAAGTACCAAGCCAACAAAGCTGCTATTATCGCGGCAAAGAAGCGCTACTACGAGGCTAATCGAGAGAAGATCCTCGCGCGCCAGAAGGAATACGATGATAAGCATCGAGATCAAAGCCCGCCAGAAGCAGTACCGACTCAAACGCGCGAGTAGAGTCCCTCTCGACTAATCTCCATTCATATATTTTTTTTTCGCCCGGATGAAAAAGTTTTCTATTTTAACACTTGCGATATATAGCATATATACAAAGTCATCGATCACATCGAACCAACAACCCATAGCAATAATGTGCGGCGGAATGACTATTAAGGGCACTCGATGCACTCGCAAGGCCGACTGGTGCAAGAAGCACCTCGACCAGAAGCCAGCTGAGCCAATCAACGAGGAGTTTGTGGCCAAGATTCGCAAATACTCATTCGAGGCTACCGTCGCTGAGGAGGCTGTCGCTGAGGAGGCTGTCGCTGAGGAGGCTGTCGCTGTCGCTGCCGTAGAGCTGATTCTAAGCTGCGGTATCGAGAACGTTGCGTGCGCTCCGCTAGACGCCCACAAGACCGATAAGGTAAGCAGCTTCATTCGTATTGAGTCCGCTAATGAAGATGTCCAGATGTTTGCTTTCGCCAAATACTCGGATGCCTGCAAAGCTGCTGACTGTCTAAAGGCAGGATTATCATCGGACATGAAGATCAAAACCATGTTCCGGAAGCCCGTTGCTCAGGCATATGACCCGTTTGATTGCGTCGATGCCGACGAAGCGGCGGATGCTGCTATGGAGCGCGAGGAGGAGAATGATTACGAGGACGAGGATGAAAAAAATGATGATTTGGGATTAATTCCCAGCCAAGAGAAAATTGTTCAGTCAGATATAGTCCCACCCATGTCTCCGAACAGTTCCTCGATTCAGGCTACTCCTGCTATATTGGAGCAGCCAAATGTTTCCGCGGTTGAAAAATTATTCGACTTGAGAGAATGCTTCAACGTTCCAGGTAATGAGTATCAATATTGGATTGACAAATGCGCGATTGGCCGAGTAGAGGTCAGTATGAGACTGAAATTGTCCAATGGCAATTACATCTTTGACATCGATGGATGTCGGGTCCTCCAGATGGTCTGCTATAGCGGCGATCGCACGTTCCGCAAATTCGTTTGGTTCTACAATCTGGTCGATATGTTTGCCTTTATCAACTTCTTCCATAGCAATAAAGCAAACACCGAGGGGGGGGTTCAAGCCGCGCCAGTTCGAATGCCATGAGGTATTCGTGGGCAAAGACCCAGCGATCAAGCTGTTTCTCGATATCGAGAAGGTCATTCCCACTGAGTATTACATTTCTAAGAATACCAGGTTGGACATCGGCCATAATGATCTCGGATACAAGATCTGTGGCGATTTGATGAAAGCTATCAAGAATGCCTTGGAAATGGTTGATCTCCGATATGAGCTATACGAATCAGAGATCGACTACGCGATCGTATCTCGATGCCGCCCGGTATCTGATACAGAGACCAAGATTAGCTATCACTTGATCACGAACATCGCTATGCGCGTTTCCGAGTGCAAAGCCGTCGTCAAGCTTATGAAGGAGGAATATCTTGATACGGTCGCTTCTGAGACTAAGGATCCTCGATACAAGGAGATGCTGTGCGATAAGACTACAATCGATACCAATCCCTATCGACTCAACGGCAGCCTGTCGTTGCCGGGAGGCCGTAAAAAGCACAACCAGCTTAAGATTATTAAGAAATTCAAGCAATCCTCGATGAATCTACATCTACTCGATATCGCCGAATGTACAAGCTGGCATGATTTTAGCGAGGATCTTCCAATTAAGTCGAACCAGAGTGATCGCGAAGCATTCGAGGATTCGAGCCCAGAATTCATCACTAAAGCTCTTGCAGAGCTCGATGAGAAGGCTGTTCCAGCATATGATTCATCCGCAATGGATTTGTATGCAAACTCGCCTCGCGGGAATTATCTATATGTGCGCCGCACAGCCCCGAGCCACTGCCCGGAGTGCGATCGCACTCACGATAGCGCAGATACCCTCTTGTTGATTTTCAATGAACAGAAAAAAATTGCTCTCTGGAAATGCGCTCACAATGAGGATATGAAGGCTCAGCTATGGTATGGCAAATTTGAACAGAAGGAATTTGATTTTGGATTGTTCAATGATGATGATATTGAGGCTTTCGCCAGAAGCAAGTCCCCAAAGTCATTCAAGGGCGGAGCTGAGATCAGTAGGATCAAAGCCAGTAAGTTGAACAAGGGCAAAATCAAGAAGCAAATCGCAGATGAGGGCAATGAGCCCATGTCGCAAAGCGAAGCGCTTGCTCAGCTCCCAGCATGGGACATTGAAAACAAAGCTGATGTAGTACCTCCGCTCAACGATCCTCATAACCCATGCTGCTACTCGGACTATCTTACACTGGTCCGCAAGCCGATTTCCGGCAAGGAAGCGATGAAGTATATCAGCAACAACTTCGCGATGATTAACAATGGAGGCGATGCTTTCCTCATCACGAAGAACTTCAACAGAGACGCTCACGGTAATAAATCACTCTCGTACAAGTACATCAAGTACAAACAGGTACGAGACATCCCCGGAGCGCTCCAGATCGCTCTTAGAAACCCCCGAACCAATGGAGTAGAAATCAATACATTTCCATTGCATCTATTGATCAAGCACTGGGAATACGATATTACGTATTCTGAGATGAGATTCAACCCATTCGGAGCTAAAATCGGCTACGATTGGTCGAACAAGGATGTGTTCAACACATTCACTGGATTCGTACATCAGTACGATCCGGATTTCACGGTCGATCAAACTAAGTTTGCTCAATTCCTTACTCACATCCGTGAGGCCTGGTGCGATAGCGACGAGAAGTTGTTCGATTTCACAATCAAGTTGCTTGCTTACATGGTTCAATTCCCTCATCTCAAGACCGCTGTTGCGATGATCATCATGGGACCCGAGGGTTTGGGGAAGAACTTCGTAATGGAAATCTGGCGCGATTATATTATTGGCCATCAGTACATGCTTGAGACTCCGTCGATCGAATCTATCACCAACAAGTTCAACGCCGGACTCGATGGTAATCTGATGGTCGTGCTTAACGAAGCTGCCAAGGTGAATCGTTCGATCGAGTCGAACAAATCTCAAGAGGTTGTCAAGGATCTCATCACTGAGCGCCGACGCCGATATGAGCGTAAGGGATGCGAGGCCTATATGGGCGAGTGTTTTAACAACGTGGTTATGTTCTCTAACAACGACTACGTCGTGCGAGCTAGCACTGAGATGCGTCGATTTGTGTTTCACAAGGGTTCTGGTAAATTCATCGGCAAGCAAGCTGAGCACTTTGGTCCCATCAAGAAGGCTTTTGAGTCGGACGAAGCTGGCATTCATCTGTATCACTATCTGATGAATATCGATCTGGATGGATTCCATCCTCAGCGTAGCGCTCCTAGCACTACGGTAAAGGAAGAGCTGAAGAAGAATGCTATTGAAAAGCCGATTCAATGGATGATTGCATGCGTCAATAATGAAACCATCGACACGTTCTTTAACGGGCCGATGTATGACTTCGAAGGCAATCCTGTTGAAAATTTCTATCCCAGCGATACCCTATTGCCGATTTTCAATAAATGGATGGAGAGCTGTGGAGAGAAACCAGACATGTCTCTCAAGGTCTTTGCCAAAACCCTCACTAAGTACTTCGAATCGGCAGCTGATCGTAAGAGATTCGGTGGCTTTCGCAGCCGAGGTTTTACGCTATCTATTACTAAAATAAAAGAATTGATTGCACAGACGGCTCGCCGAGATGATCTATTCGATGAGGAGAAAGATGATAAAAAGAAAGATGAATAATTCAATTGATTATCAATCTAATTTTTTGTCATTGATATATAGCATCCCTGATGGATGTGGAGTATATCGACTACGATCCAATCGCACGATTTGTCTTCGACAACCGCATCTACGAGTCTAATTCGGAACCTAATAAATCAACTAATCAGCGTATGATGCGCAGAGAAGCGATCTATTATGGTATGGATTATATCGATAGACTAAGGAAGAGGAGTATTCGTAAAGCAAAGCCTGTAGATCTTTCCAAGCTAGATATCGGATACTGAGAGTCCTTACTCTATTGTTTTGACCTATTTAGACAAATGAACCCAGTAGTATAATAATCACAGACCTGTCTATAGAACGATGCTCACCAAGGAAGATTTCGTCAAGATGCTCCTGACTGGCAAGCCACTCTCAGAGGCTACTATCCGCGCGAGGTCAAGCTATCTGTTCAAGCTCTATAGGGATATGGAGACTGATGTGGATGATCTATCATTTCTCAACGTATACAGCAAGGTTCTCAAGCATGTGAAGGAGTCTAAAAGCCCTGAGGCTCAGAAGACAAAGCTATTCCACACGTTGATACCAAGGCAGGTAAATCGGTGGATGCTCAGGCTAAGAAGCAATATCGCACAGCAGCTACTCGTGCTCGCAACCAGAGCATGGCTCGCACGGTTGAGAACATCGCTACGCCTGAGCAGATCGAGATGTATGTTCCACTCGCGGATATGACCAAGCAGCTTGACGAGGGGTTTAAGAAGCTCTTCGATGCGTATGAGCTACCGCTCGCCGCTAAGAAGATTTCCGATGATGATTATGCAAAGTGGGACGTCCAATCTGACCGATTGAACATCAAGTCATTCGCTCGTGATCTGCAGAAGCTACTCATGCTTGCGTGCTACATCTATCAACCTCCGCTCCGTAGCGACTGGAGCACTCTTGAAATCACTAGCTCAGCGATTAACAAGCTGAGCACTGATAAGAATTGGCTGCAGGTGCTACGAGGCGGTAGGGTCCGCATTATCATGAACCAATTCAAGAATGTCAAGCATATGGGTGCTCAAGCTCTAGAGGTTGATTCCCCGGTTCTCAAGCGATACATTCGCTACTGGATCGATCTTATGACTCGATTGAGTGGTAGTATCCCCACGCAGTTGTTTATTTGGCGGCTCAGTCCCGATAAGCCTGTTCAGATGAGTACTACCAACCGTGAATCATTCGGCAAGGCACTCTCGCGAGCATCGGACGGCATTCTCAGCAAGAGACAAACGGTGAACAGTTTCCGTCATGCGTTTGAAAAGGCGATTCAATCTGATCCCAAGTATCAGGAAATGACTGTAGGGGCTCGAGACCGTGCTCATGGTCAATTGCTCCACTCTCATCGCACAGGCTTGCTCTACAATTGGCAACTGCCTGAGGATCAGGCATAAGCAAAAAAAAATATTTTTTTATAGCATGAGCGACTTCAGGTCTTTTGGGCATTTAACTGCGCGAGGTGGCTCAGCGCGCTTGCATAGGTCTCTAAACTCAGCTTTCGCTTTGGCTCGTCTTCTAGCAATATCATCATCTCGTCGAGCGGATCGCTCTGCTTCCAATTCAAGACTGCTATTGTCATATACCCCCGCATAGTCCGCCAGATCAATTTCCAAATATTGAATACCATCTTCCATTTTTTTTATTTGAACTAGTATATATATATAAATCAGAATATTCAGATGACTTGCAAAGCGATTACGCTAGACAACGTACGGTGCTCTAGAAACCCTCTTATAACGGGATTCTGCGCCCAACACGATAAAGACGAAAAAATTAAGATGTACCGAAAGGAATTAGCGAAGATGCACTCAAGAGTGAGGAAGTACCTAGAGATAACGAACAATCTGAATCAAAAGATTAACGATATTCAAAGACTAGACTTCTACAAATCGGAACTAATCAAGATTGGAGGCCATGGCCGACCCTTCAGATCGATCATTGACAATCCGCATCATCGAGAAGCTGTTGAGAAGCTGTTCGATATGGACATTGCTCTCATCCTCGATGAGTATGATGCACTATTGAGCAGGAGAAACGCTCTAGTTCATCCATATACGATGGATGGGATGAATGGATTGAGGACTGCTCCATGGAAGCGCGGTGAGTCTAACCAGCAAAACTCCATGCCAAAAAGCTACTACCTGTAGGAAATTAATATTTTTTTGCTGGAACGATATCTGGTATGAAATAAGATACTATGTATCCGTCATTCAATAGTATTTCAGAGAGAGAGAGAGCGCAAGCGTCAAGAGCTACTACGCGAAGCTGAGCGTGAGCTCGCGATTGAGCGCCATCTCAACAATCGCTATGCAGAGACTATGTGGGCGGCTGATAATGAAGCGTATCAGATTCAGTTTCCAAAGCCGACTAATGGCACAGATACTCAGACCGATATTAGCATCCCGCCTAGATCAACTGCGACTGTAGAATCATCTACCGCTTCTTCTACAACAACATCAACTCCTGGTGTTTTTTCAGCACAGAGTGCATTAGAGGGAGATATTAGCATTCCAACTACTGCATCATCTAGTGCTGCTTCCGATATGATTAATCTCGACACTGATCACATCATGTATCGACCAGATGCGTCGATGGAGGAGGCAGTATCAAATCGCGAGGATTTGCAAGCAAAATCATATAAGGCTGTTGTTGATCTATTCGAGAGCGATCCCAAGATCGCTATGTGGGATCTTCATCCGATATTCGATCCAATGCTGGTCAAGGACGGAAATGCTAAATCCATGCGTGATCTATACTTCCTTGGTCCAGGCGCTAAGCTATATCATCGCAGCTCTCGGCACGCGGTCCGCAATGACAAGCAAGAGGATCTACTAGAGCAAATCGATTGGAATGCAACTATCTCATATATGCTTAACAAAACTCTACTAGTTGAAGGCATTACTAGCGCTCGAGAGATGCGGGAGAAGCTAGATATGAAGCGCAAGGCATTCGATGCGCTCAAGACCAATGTTGCTACCGGCGAACGGCTAGGCGAGTCTCGACTAGCGCTGAACGATATCGTGAATCAGGTAGTCGATGAAAATCAATCAAAGGATTCGCGAAGTGATGATATCAATCGCGATTCGAAAAAGATCTTTATCCAGATCGTAGAAAAAATTTTGAGTATCATTAAGGCGAATCTATTGCACGATTTCAATGGCAGGCTTGGTTTATACGCGCTTGGGCGAAGCGATGATCTACAAGGACTGCCAGCGCCTATCGATGGCTACTACATTGATCCTATTGATTTCAAGGTGCGACGGACTCACAATCATTACGTGTCAAATACTATGGAGAAAAATCGTCTGTCATGGGCGAATACTCTTCAGTTCCTCTTCCAAACTGCGCAGAATCGCAACATCGTACTCGATACATCAGGTACGCCTATCCGAACCGCAAACAAGCGCCCGCTTGAGGATAGCACTGTATCCAATCTCATCATTGAAGAGAAGAGACCTAATCTCAACGAACTGAGTCGAACAGTGGGAACTGATGTCAATATGACTGAAGCAGCTGGAGACTATCAGAAGCTCGTATATGATCTCTACACGGATAATCCATGGCTTCTGCAAGAGTATCTACCCCCGGCGGTGTCGAAGCTTAGCAGCAACAAGGAATACCGCCCTGATAAGTACTACATCGACTTGAACGGAGCTATCCGCAAAATCAAAAACGAGAAACCGAACCTGAAGGCTGATGATGCTGCATCTCCTCAGGCACTGGTTCGTATGAATATTAGCTGGCCTCTCACGTTCCAAGGAGTTCTCGATTATTTAATCCAGGTTGTTAAGTTCTACACGGAGAATCCGGATTTAATGGCAGAGCATAACGTCAGCAACGATACGTTGGATCAGATCAGATCCAGTCTGCGCAAGTTCAATATCATCATCTCTGACAATAGTCGTCCGATCAACATGGAGGATCTAGAGATGAAGCCGGCCGTTCGCGGGCGAGGCCTCAAAGGCGCTGGGTATGTAGCCAAGAATCTCAAGGATAAGGAAGGTAATCTCATCAAATACCATTCGAATCGAGGATACAACCTTGCGCAGCTAGAAGGCACTGGAACCTACAGCTCATTAGCTTACAAGCGGATCGGAACCAAGTTTGTGCATCTGCCAAAGCTCAACGAGAATCTTCTCAAAGTATGTTATCCCAATCGATCTGTGGCAGGCCCTCAGCGAAAGATCAGCGAGGATCTGTCTCAATTAGTCAAGACTCTTGTATTCGATGGCAATATCGACCAGCAACTGTACGATTCAATGTCAATGGATGACAAGCGCGTGTTTCATGAGCTACTTCGCATCACGCATACTCAGCACTCACTGAGAGATCCTCTCCGCGACCCTCGCGATGTACTCAAGCAGGAGTATATGAAACTCAAAGGAGAGGTTATGCTCGGCAATGATAATCCAGCTCTGATTCGCGAATTGAAGCAGGTATTGATTGACATGTACTCAGCCAAACTAATTTCTGACGATGAGTTCAAGCAAGTTTTGGTCGCTATTGTATAAATATGGTACTCTTCGTTCCCACAAAAATCATCGACACGCGCAATGCATACAAGCGCGAGGCTAAGAGCAATCTAAAGGAGCTGAAATCGATCATGGAGAAATTGGTTGTCAAAGATCCTCCGGATGCTGATACATCGTTCAAATCGGTCAAGCAAGGCTCTAGCGTTTGGACCTATTCCGAACCCAAAAAAAGCAGAACTTTCGCTCTCTAAGCGATGGATGCTTTGAGATCATCAAGTTCTTTTTTTAGCTCCTGAATAGCTCGGCATAAGACGGATGTCAGACACGCGTAATCAACCCCCCAACCATTTTTAGGCGTTCCGTCGGGATTCAGTTCATCCGCGTCTTCGCCCTCGGGTACATACACGGGCTCAGCAACGATATCAATCATCTCTTGAGCAATAAATCCAATCGCGCGCTTATCATCGCTAATCCAGCTGAACTGACGCGGCTTCATGCGCATGACCTCAGCAAGGCCATATGGGAGATCAATAATGTTTTTCTTCAGTCTTCGATCTGAGCTATTTGTGTAGGCTCCTCCATAGCAAGGGGCATATCCATTGCAAACCCAGGAACCGTCGCAGGTAGCAAATCTGATACCAGCTGATGCATTTACATGATTACCGATGCACGGATAGCTTGTCGTTGAGTTTTGCCATCTAAACATCGGGGAAATAGATGATGATTTTACATGCATGCCATAGTTGCTCCAGATAGCACCTGACGCATGGATCGTTCCTTCAGGGCTCCAATTAGCTAAATCCACAGCCATACGGCCTGAAGAGTTGATATAAACCTGTGTTGAATTACCAACCATGAGACGTAATGGATCGGATGTAGTAGTGCCTAGAGCGACTCCGTTAGTTCCTCCTGCGACGTCGTTGTAAATTTGGACCTCGAATTCGATAGGGGTTGCTTGGTCATTAGCGATCCGAAGAGCGCGTTGCCAACTACCCGATAGTAGATTTGCTGATGATGTAATATCAAGCTTTGCTGTAGAAGAAGAACTACCAAATCGAATGTATCCAGCCTGCGTTATCCTCATCCTCTCTGCCATCGGGGATAGCATGTTAGCTCCTGATCGCGTGCTGATGGCGAAATCAGCCAGTCCGCTTTGAGTCGTTGGATTAGCCGTTCTAGTTGCGTACAGATTGACAGAAGGCGTATGGGTGGTCAAATCCTCAGTGCCTTCGATAACATAGGATATGCCCGCTTGCGCTCCAGTAGTACTCGATTTGTTTCTGATTAAGAGATTGAAATCGAATGCTCTCGTAGTAGATGAGAAAGTTGTTCCGGGGGTAATTTCCAATATATTCGTCTGAGGTGCTATTGCTACTCCCCCGATTGTCAAACTAGAACAGTTCAACGCGCCTGAGACATCTAGCTTGTACGATGTGTTAATAGTAGAACCTCCGATGTTGATATTGCCAGATGTATCCATGATCAGTCTATTGCTGAGAGCATATTTGATAAAGAACGTATTTTGCAGACCAGCTACTCCGGATCCATTAACACCCATTTCGCATTGGTATAGACTCACAAAGTTCAAACTTGCCGCAGACGAGGTTGTATCGTTTTGAATGACTAATGATTTGCTAAAAGTCGATCCAGAGATGGTCAGGCTGCGCAATCCGGTAATGCCATAACTGGCATCAGCTACAAGCGCTTTGCTTGCTTCTACAGTCCCTAGAGTAGTCAGTGATAGACGAGGAATCAAGGATAAGTCATACGTGGTTGATCCCTGCACGAAGCTACTTGCGCGAATCGAGCCGGCTACGTCGAGATTGTAGGCGGTATTGATCGATGCTTGACCAATAGCCAGATTGCCGTTGATGTCCATCAAAAGCCTATCAGTATTAGCAAATCTCCAGAAGTAGCAATTAGGTGTCGTTGTGTTTGCGCTACCGCGAACGCCTTGCTCCATCGGATAGAATGAAACGATATTCAACGAAGCTGTAGAGGTAGTAGAGTCGTTTTGAACTACCAATCCTTTACTGAATACGGAATTGATAATCAATGAACCTAGAGTACCAACCGAAGTGATATTAGGCTGAGCAGCGGTCTGTAGCGTACCGGTGATATTAGTAGCTGTCAATGATGATAACGTACCAACCGATGTGATATTAGGCTGCGCAGCGGTTTGTAGAGTGCCTGTGATGCCACCGGAAACGGTCAGATTTGTTAAAGTACCTACGCTTGTAATATTAGGCTGCGCTGCTGTCTGTAGCGTGCCTGTTAGATTAGTAGCAGTCAGCGATGCTAATCCTCCGATTTGACCAGACCCTCCTACGATGAGAGCCTTGTTATTGCTTGCTGTTCCCGGAGATGCTGTCAGCAGCGATAGGCTACTTAGATCAACGCTAGAGCCATTCAGCTTCAATGAACTACAACTGATCGAATTGATACCAGTAATATCGCGGTTTGCATCGAGTACTAGCGCTGACATCGGAGCAGCCACTCCCATCGTGATGGAGCTGAGATAACTCAATCTATAGTCAGTCTTGCTGAGATACAGACTATCAGCCATTTCAAGGCTGAGAACATCTGTGCCAATGGCATAAAAGTTCGGATTGAAAATAGCGGATTCCTGCGAAGGCGGGCGAACAGTAAAACCCATTTTTTGTAATCGCTTATATATCTTCTGTGATATAATACTATACGATGGCCAAAAAGATCGACAACTGGGGCGCTTCTCTACCTAAAGAGTATCGCACAGACCTCAAGGTGATATCAAGCAATTCGGGATCAAGAAACTATTCCGCGGGATCATCCTAGCGCCCAGCAATGCCGGGAAGACGAATCTGGTCTTCCATATCATCAAGAGCAGTCCAAACGTTTATAGCCATCTACACATCATCGCACGCAATCCTGATCAAGAGCTCTACAATTACATGAAGGACAAGTTAGCTGATCATATCACTGTCTATGATCCATCGGCGCCTCCGAGTGTTGATGATATTCAGAAGGATCCGCGCGGAGGTATTCAATTGGTTATCATCGATGACTATTCAAGCGATAAACGTTTGCAGAAGGATGTCTTCAGCCATTACTTCATTCGCGGTCGCCACAAACGGCTATCAACCATGTTTCTGACTCATAGCTGGTTCGCTACGGACAAGCTTATCAGGCTCAATAGCGAATACTTGTGGATCCTCAAGGCTAACTCCATGCGGGATTTGAAGATGGTTATCGCTGATTTCCCGATTCCTGGTCTGACGCTTGAGAAGCTAATTAGAGCATACAACGAGGCCACTAGAGAGAAAGGACAAGCATTGACGGTTGATAATGTTCGATCAGTACTCAGATATAATTTTAATGAGCAAGCAATTACTTTCAATAGTTAATTATAAACTCAAGATGTCGAGCATCATTACTCTCAGTTCGCAGCACATCGTCTCTAACGGATACAACAACACCCTTAGATATGAATTTCCGGGCAGCAGCGTTAATTTCACTAATTCTGAATTGGCTATCCACAGCATCAACATGTACAATAGTCAGTTCAATATCGACTCATCCGCTTACGGAAACAACTCCTTCAAGGTATCAATGCCCAGTGGAAATGTCTATTCGACAATCTCGATCGTACTTCCGAGCGGATACTACAGTTATTCAGCAATCAACTCAGCAATGCAATCAGCTATGATCAGCGCTGGAGCTTATCTCATCAATTCGGATGGAGACTATGTCTTCTACGTCAATATCAGCGAGAATCCAACGTACTACAGCTGCCAAGTGGATTTGAGTCCGGTTCCTACGACTCTCCCATCGGGATGGACACGCCCGCCTTCTGGGTTATACTCGAGCAGCGGATCAGGCTTGCCTCTTGGGTTCAGCTATGTACCAAAATTGGTGATCGATAACCAGGCTTTCGGACGAATTGTTGGGTTCCAAGTAGGAACGACTCCCACTCAGAGTCTATACACTCTCCAGAGTGTATTATCGCCGATTCCTCTGGTAATCAACCCTGTTAGTTCGTACCAACTACGATGCTCGCTGGTATCGAATCCGTATTGCTTGCCCGATGATGTTCTGACTACGTTCAACACCGCAGGCACTACGATTGGTCAGCTGGTGAGCTATCAGCCGAACGAGTTCTGCTGGGTTGATATTCCCGATGGTAGCTATGCATCGATCACTCTCACGATCGTTGATCAAGAGGGCCGATTCGCGAAACTAAACGATACGAACATGCTCATTAGTCTGATCATCCGACAAAAAAAGTAATTGTTCAATTATATTTTTTTAGCTAAGATAGCCGAAAGGAGCCCCCAGAGGTCTTCTTGCCACGCATCGCGCGAAGTCGCGCCATCTTTGCCTTCATCTCCGGTGAGCCCTTCGCAGCAGAGCCACGGCGAGAGGGTTTAGCCTCAGCTACGCCGATGCCAGTGAATTTCTTCAGAGCTCCGCGAGCAACGCCGACCAAAGCAGGATCCTTGCCATGACTGGCTACATACGCGCTACCCAGAGTAGCAAGACCATCAGCTGCTGCCGATAGAGCAGGCTTGATTACGGGTTTCCAAGCGCTCTTGATGCCATTCCAAATTTTTCCCCAGATACTGCCTCCGTGAAGGCCAGATCCGCTCTTCTCAACCATTGGGTATTCGATCTCATGCTTGGTAATATGCACACGAGAACCTCTGCCAGCCTTCTTAGCACGCATGACCTTAGCATACGATTCCGGATGCAGATGGAGAGTGGCTCCAGAGCCAGCAAGATCAGCCTTAGTCAGCGATAGGTTGCCGGACTTGACAGCAGAGCGGAGACGCTTCTCAGGGATAGCACTTGAGATAGATAGTTCCTTATACATTGTTATAATTAATCAATGATTTAAAGTTTCAGGAAATTAAATAACATCTATATCAAGGTCTGTGAATCTATCGAACAATTCCATTTTCCCGTGCTGCTTGGCGTAGAGCCATAACAGACAGAAAATTCCGCAATATTCATCTGAAGAGCCTTGGATCTGCTTGTTGAAATATGGTAGATCGCCTAATATCTGCGGGGGCCCGACAGACATGCTATCAAAATAATGACTATCATGGCAAGCAGTCCAGTGGCCCACTCCAGGGCTCTTACGAAGTAATATGAGATAGGAACCCTCCTTGGGGAGTGGACGCTGGACCTCTGAAAGCTCGTATATGCCATCGATCTTGACTTTGATGCGTTTTGCTAACTCCAGTAGATCGTGATCAGAAGTGATGCCCTTCACGAACTCCATTTAATTAATTTCTCGTAAGGACTATATCAGATGACATATACTTCTAACAATGTCTGACGTAACCCAACTAACGGACGCCTATTTACTCCAATCGGCTCTCAAGACCGAATCGCCTATCGATGTCAGCAAGGACAAGACTATCTCGGTCGTCTATGATATCAACCAGGGCAACTACAACAGCGGCCTGATCAACTTTGATGCCACTTCTCAACTCACCGGCTCGCGTGGATTTGCATCGCTCAAGGAAGCGTATCTGACGATCCCATATGTAATTACTGCCAAGTCGACCGGTACTGCTGATATTAATACGTCAACCATTAATCGGTTCGCTTGCGCGCTCAAGTGTAATATTGCCAACATTGTTGACTCGTTGAGCGTAGAATTGAACGGGAAGACGGTTATTACTGAGACCAAGTACAAGGGCTTCTGGAACAACCTACGCGCGATGACTGAACTTTCTCAGGATGAAGTTGCTAAGCACGGAGCTGACCTCCATCTATACCCGGATACCTGGACTGGAATTAATTTTACTCAAGCCGCATCTACTTGTGGAGATGGATACAGCAACAATCAAATTGCTGGATTTGCTCCTCTTGATAATACACTGTCGCAAGCTCAGGAGCCCTGGTCATACAATGCTGGGTTTTTCAAGCGTCTTGCCAATACTCCTCCTCCGATCGACTCGACTGAGGCAACGGGGGCCTTTTCTTGGGCTTCATTCGGAACAACGGCTACCAAGCAAATCCTACAGCAAAACGCTCGCGGCTGTTTCAAGGAATCAAATGTTACGTCGTATGGAAATGACAAGGTTGCCGGAAAGTGGTTTCATATGCTAAAAATTCCTCTCGTATCATTGCATCCGATTTTCAAAGAACTCGATCTCTGCAGCAATCCTCAGGTAAAAATCCGTCTTCGTATCAATGCTGGTACGGTCGCTATTTCGGGAACTGCTACAGCAATGAAGCTCGACTCTGTTACTATGACTTCTGGCCAAACCGTACCAATTATGATTGCTCCCACGACAGGTCCGACTAAGACGGCTGCAGGTGATACCGTCAATGTTGCTATGCCGATGTGGGATACTCTAACTCCTGCTGGATCGCAGCTTTCGTTCTCGTTCGGCCCGGTTGGAAATGCTTTTACTCCGACTACTTCGGTCGGCGAGTACTTCCCATACAATAACAGCCGAATGCACATTCCATTCTACACGCTCAAGAATCCTACTGCTATTATCCAGAAGCCAATCAAGACGGTTCGCTATTTGGACTGTTTTGCGCAGATGTTCCGAAAGGGAGCTGGAGTCAGTCCTACGACTCCTACGGGCCAGTTGAACGCAGCGTTCGATCTCAATATTTCCGGCTACAAGAAGAACGTTAAATACGTAGCATTGGTTCCGTTCGCCGAGACTAGCGCTGGACACTTCGTATCGGCTGCTGGAACGCCCCAATATCAGAGTCCGTTTGACTCAGCTCCATGGACCTGCATGCCTGGTGCTTCCATCCGCAACTTCCAGGTAACCATCGGAAACAAAAATGTTTTCGACAAGAGTCAGGAGTATGACTATGAGTCGTTCAAGCATGAGTTCAGCCGTTTGGGAGCTATCAATGGTGATCTGAGCCAGGAGGTCAGCAACGGTCTGATTGACTCTGTGCAGTGGAGCATGGCTCAGCGTATCCTCGTAGCCGATACGTCTCGCATTAGTCAGAAGGACGTACCTCAGGCGATTCAGGTCTCGGGCATCAACGGCTCGGCGACCGGCATGGATCTCCTCGTCTTGGTTGTATACGAGCGCGAGCTTGAGCTAGACCGTCTCACAGGAGAGGTGCATAGAACCGATTAAGCACTTCTCATGCATATGTAATTAATTTAATAATGGACAGACTATCAGTCCATCAATATAGAGCAGAGCTTAGACGTAGTCAAGGTCTGCGACCTTAACAAGGTTATAGATGACTATAGTAATTGATTTCGGCAAATACTGCGGACGCAGTATCTACAGCGTATTCGCATATGATCGCAGCTATTGTCGATGGCTTGCTTCTAAGCGTATCTTCGCGGAAGACTCACCAATCGGAGAGTATCTCCGATTGCAGTTTCGCTATGAGAAGTGTCGATGCAAATGCGGATTTCTCATTGAGCACAATTGCGCATGAGCTACTTTTTTTGTTTGGCCCATGAAGCCTGTATCGATTTCGCTTCCCTCGGTATCTCTCCGCTCGTGTGGTGCTTGTGGCCCATGAAACGCGGTTGTTGGCCCATCACTGGCCCATCAAGTGGCCCATCAAGCATTTTGACGAGAGAGCAACCAGAGAGACTGTAGTATGCTTTATATATCTATGGCCCATTGGCCCATCTCTTCTTATAACTTTTAAGAAAAAAATATAAGAAGAGAGTATATATAGCATATAGCATATAGTAGTATAGTAGTATATTCTATAATACATATACCCTATATATAAAGTAGTTGGTTTTTTTCATGGGCCAATGGGCCACTGGCATATTAGCTATACTACAGTCTCTCTCGTCGTTCTCTCGCGCAAACATTGATGGGCCAGCAGTCTGGTCCATCAATGGGCCAGATGGGCCAATCGCATGAGACGTCTCGAGAGATGCTATGATTTTTTTATCATAGATTGATCCCCTGTAATATCGTATAGTCTAATAGCAGGTCCTCTGGAAAGCCATAAGATCGTGCGACCACTGGGATCGTACCTAGTCGAATCATTCTCTCAATTTCAGAGTCATTCCTGAATTTCAGAGAGATGCCGCACCCACCCGTCAAGCTCTTCACGAACACGTCGCGCCTCCCGACGCAGCCCTGCGCCGGCAACCACCCGAGCAGTCCGCGCCATGTGAAGGCGTGCTTCGGTCCTGCCTACTGCTTCATGCATAACGACAACAACAACCCGCAAGCTGCATGGGCGTACATCACCGTGGAAGAGGCTCACCTGCTGTCGATTGCTCGTCGCAATCTCTGGACCCAAGAGTGCCTCGAGGAGCTGATTGCTCGCGATCTGGAGGCCCGTATGGAGAGCGTCTCTATCGAGGAGGCAGCTGCTGATGGCGAGTCTAAGGAGGAGTAGCTTGCCCGCGTTAGCGGGTATGCAGCAGACGCTATGAGACGAACCCTAAGTACCCAAATATAGCTTCTATTACCCGCCACAGATCTGTCCGGTATGGGGACGATGGCTCTAAAAGACTTAGAACCAGTATAGTTATCATTTCCGCGTATCGAGGTATGTATCAACACCCCGATTCAAGCAGTATAGAAAACGGTAGTTAGAGACTCTCTAGACCGCTTATATGGACTCCAGGATTATCTAGTTCCACGTGGAACTCGACGCGGTTGATGGGGCGCGACGCGCTGTGGAGATGGACGGGAAAGCCGACGAGGGTGATGGGCTGTGAGACACGGCGCGAGAATCCTGTGCGACGCGTAATCACCCGACGGGTCGACCAGTGCCCCGTCTCTTCAAAACGCGTCGACCCCAAACCCCGCCGAGCAAAACGCGCCGAGCAAAACGCGTCGAGGTGAGATCTTGATTACGTTACGCAAATCAGGTTGAAGAACGGTAGTGCAAGCACGACAGACGCAAGGGTAGACGTAGGGTGGTAGGCTTAGCAAGCACGAAGTAGGGGATAGCCAGTAGCAAGGACATAGGATAGGGTAAGGACTCAGTCCCGAAATTTCTCTGAACCACAAAGACCTCCCGTCTTCCCTCCGGTTCCAGGGGAACCACCAAGCGCCGGCAAGCAGAACCGCCCCGATATCGCCCCCCCCCCATCGTTTGTTGGTTCGGGTACTCAACCCCCCACAGACCCGTGCTGAGATAAAGGCACGTTAAACGTATACCGTTTAGGGGCGCCCGATAACGCGCTGCTAGGCGAAGGAACGCACCGGCCCGATAACCGCCGTGCACAAGACCCCCAGTGTAGGCCTGATAACGCCACACAAGCCCCTGGAAACGCCGGCCTGATAACGCCGCACGCCCGACGGGAACGCCAAGGAAACGCCGGCCTGATAACGCCGCACGCCCAAGGCTCGACGCCCTACGACAAGGACCAAGCGTCAACCAAGAACCCCCCAACTCTGAAGCCTGCGAAGACTTGGGTTTGTATTTCGAAGATACGCTACTCCAACAACCGGGAAAATAATTGCTCGGCGCGACCGCGATCCAGACGCGCCGAGTTTGTGCGAGACCGGCTCCGCGAGATTTCTGCGAGGCCGCTACTCCACAATGGCTACTACCAATTGCTCATGAGAACGACCGACATTCCTCTCACTGCGGTGAGTACTCCGAGCGGCATGCTCTGGGAGTGGTTGGTGATGCCCCAAGGGCTTTCGAACGCGCCAGCGACGTTTAATCGTCTTGTGACGCAGCGCTTCAGGCGTACGCGCAAACGTACTTGATGACATCTTTGTCCGCAGTCGTGCGGAGCCCGGAAAGACTGATATGGAAAACCATGTCGAGCACCTGCGTGCTGTGCTCGAGTGCATGCGCCAAAACAAGTTGTACGCTAACATTGACAAATGCATCGGAGCGGAAGAGATCCCCTTCTTAGAGTGCTTTATCGGAAAGTGTGGCCTGAGGGCCGACCCGGTCAAGGTCAAGGCCATCGTTGACTGGCCGGTTCCCCAGAACCAGAAGGATCTTCGCAAGTGGCTTGGCTTGGCCAATTACTTGCACAAGTACAGCGAGAACTACGCTGAGATGGCTCGCCCACTCTCCAATCTCCTGAAGAAGGACGCGGAGTGGTGTTGGGACACCGAGCATCAAGATGTGTTTGCGGTGATTAAGGTTAGTCTCCTTCATGCGCCTATTCTGGCTTTGCCATCGACTGTGCCCTGCTACAAGCAGACGCCGAGGGGCGCGAGCGCGTGGTGGCGTTCGAATCTCGTCAGCTTAAGGCTGCTGAGAAGAACTATCCTGTCCATGACAAAGAGCTACTTGCGATGAAGTATGCGCTCGTCAAGTTCAGGGTT
Source organism: Phytophthora melonis (assembly GCA_024211575.1). Lineage (NCBI taxonomy): Eukaryota > Oomycota > Peronosporomycetes > Peronosporales > Peronosporaceae > Phytophthora > Phytophthora melonis. The sequence continues at coordinate 4,207,052 of JAMXKT010000038.1, read as the reverse complement.
CACCTGTTGGTCTCTCAGCCGTTCGTGATTTACACGGATCACGCGTCGTTACGCACTGCGACTCAGTCGCCTCATCTCTCGCAAAGGATGGCCCGTTGGCTGTCCTTCTTCGCGGAGTACAAGTTCGAGGTGAAGTACAAGCCTGGCAGGCAAATGCCCTCGCGGATGCGCTGTCACGCAAGTCGGATTATGAGCTGGCTCATATAACGACCGTGTCTTCGTCATTATCGGATCTGATCCGAACGGCTTATGCCAAGGATGACACTTGTGTCGCGCTGCCGAAGGCTCTCGGGAGCAAGGAGTTTCAAGACTCGGACATCGAATTGTCGGCGCGAGTGCGCGCGCTTTGCATCGCTACACCCTCGATTGTGGCTAGCTGTTCTACAGCACTGGCTCCGAGGACACGCCACGCGTGGTCATCACTCATGATGAGGATCTGAAGTATCGTATCCTCTACGAGGCTCACGACACGCCGCTGGCTGGCCATCTTGGCCGTGAGAAGACCTACAGCTCGGTGAGCACCCACTACTGGTGGCCGAAGATGTACAAGTGGACGAGCACTTACGTGCACACGTGCGAGACGTGTCAGCGAGTGAAGTCGTCACCCCATGCTGCAGCGCCGTTGGCGAGCTTGCCTGTCCCTTCGGGATGTTGGCAATCCATGAGTATGGACTTTGTGTTTGGCCTGCCGGCGGGCGCGGCGGGCAACAGTCTTGGTGGACCGACTGAGCATCATGGCTCACCTTGCGGCTGTGCCGGATACCATCGATGGTAAAGGTACAGCAATGCTGCTCTTGGACCGAGTGTTTCGGACACTCGGTCCAACAACAGCGTTGCTGTACCTGACAACACGGACTCCCTAAGTCGATTGTCTCGGACCGAGACCCCCGCTTCACAGGCAACTTCTGGAGCGTGGTCTTTGCGGTGCTTGGTACCAAGCTGGACATGTCCACGGCGGATCACCCGCAGACCGATGGTCAGACGGAGCGAGTGAATCGCATCGTCGAGGACGTGCTCCATAGCGTTTGCGCTGAGACACTGAAGCGTTGGAGACCTATGCTGCCACTCGTTGAGTTTGCGTTGAACAACGCCGTGCATCCCTCGACCGGCTACACGCCGCTCTACGTGAACAGCTTGTCCCATCCCCGCGTCCCTGACGCCGCCACGTGGTGACCCGGGCTTGGTGGGGGAGAGGAAGCCGATTTAGCTGATCGAGTACCCGATGTCAGCCCGACTACTGTTCGTAAACAGGTTTACACTTTCTTGTCGACGCGCTTGAGTGTCTTACGACACGTATGGCTGAGTGTGGTGTGGTAATACCACTAAAATTCTCTTCTACCAAAAGGTATTAGAGACACCAACAACACGCTAACCCGCAAAGGTAACGCTTATTGGATCAAAACCTGAAGACCAGGAACGATCCCTTTCACCGGGTCGGTTGCAAGCGCCTCTGTGCACTTTATGTTATCTTCGGTCAACCCAAAAACCTGTACCACTAGCCACGATCTTAGGCTAGGATAGCGCTTTCGCGCAACCCCACTGCAGTCCCTCAGAAAGGAAGGGTACCGGCGTGTTAGGCCTTATACAGGGGGACCAAGGTAAAACCTCGGTAGGTAGACCAGTACACTCAGGGGCACTCTTGTGCCACAAATGTACAGTGAGCGACACTCCTATGTCGCTCTTGCCTCTCCGGCCACGCCAACTCTTGGCGCCGCCAAGGAAACTCTCGGTCAAAGCACGATAAGCTCCCCGACAGGCATCCACACGCAGCCGAGCGTGTCCAGGCACTACAATAAGCTAGCTACGCTTACCGAAGTCGGACTTGACCCTTGTTGGCTTTGGGGGAAGACTGTCTTTTTATTACTGAGTTTTATTAGGCCCAGGCAGTACTGGCAGGTGGTTGATTTTTGGTTTTAGCTGGTTTTACAAAAACCGTGGTTCAACCAGGTTGCACAGCCAGTAACAACCAGAAGAACCTGGTCGTGACTGGTTCTTCGCCCGACCAGAAATCATTGCTACGTGTTCGTAGTACCATAGATATGCTAGAGCTGAAATTTCGCAAGGATTGCGAGTTACCTAGCAAAGTCCGAGTGTTTGGACAAGTATCGTTTTGGGATACGTTAGCCGACGATGAACAAGTGATTCGGCCGCTCGTATTTGCATCGCTGAAGCTGCAACGCGACGAGAACACCATGGTCGACGTCGTCGTGTGTTACCTGGACATTTTTGCGGGGTTTCCGAAGCGCCCATACGCGGGTAACAATCTCGTGCGTGAAGTAGAGAAACGGTGGCGTCAGTGCGAGCAGCCATTGATGCTTTTGGCTCTCTTTTTGCATCCCGCTCACAAGGAAGCAGGCAAGAAGCTTCTCCATAAAACACCGTTGACTAGTGTCGGCTCACTTTGCCGCATTGGTGTGTACTATTTTAGACGTTTTAAGCTGGGCGAGGATACGACTGGGCTTTATGAAGACCTGCATTGCTGGATCAACGATGAAGACGATACCGTGCTACCGTTTGGTGATTTTACGTCGATTCACCGCTATTGGATTTGCATGAGGACGGAAATGCAAGGAAGCAAGCTGCCGGCACTGGCACTTGCCGTTCTATCAATCGCGGTCACACGGCAACATGCGAGCGCTACTTTAGCGAATTGGCACTCATTCATACTGCTAAACGAAACCGGATGCAGCCTGAGAAGTCGAGAAAGCTGGCCCTGGTTCGAATGCGTGTGAGAGAAGATGATTGTACGAATGCCCATGATCCGCGAAGCGGAAGCGCTTAACAGACCCACCGAGCGCACGCGGCTTCAGGATCGCGACGATCGATTTTCTCACCACGAGACTACGGACCATGATTCGGACAGTGAAAGTGTTTCTAGTCCTGATCGGGCGTTGGAGTACTGAAGCGAGGTGTTGTGCGAGCGGGAAGGCGACGATGATCCACCAGTGATGCCTGACGATAATTCCTATTACGGTACCCAAGATGACTCTGCTGCAGCTGCTGCCGAAGCAGAACGGCGCTTTAACGAAAAGGTGAGGGAGATAAGAACCCAGTCCAAGGAGCCTATACCCGAGCAGGATCGACGCCCATTTCCTGATTTCAACGACCGACAATTCCCTCAGGAAAACGTGTTTGCTGGGCAGCGCGGTCAAAACGTTACGCTGGCGGAGCTATCAGAGACGTCGGAGATGTCTTCAGCGCAGCCAGGTACTAGTCAACTGTTTTCAGGACACTCATTCTGATGATACTAATTATCTGTTGCTTTGTTGAACAGTATGGCACTTTGCAAGTCCAACCCCGATTCAACGCAGACGGTAAATCTCGTTTGTAGATGACTGCAGTTTTCCTGTAATGCTGATGTCGTGTAGGAAAACACGAGTTTACGAGTCCCCGCCCTATCAACCGAAGTCTTTAGGACGAGCCCTACCAACAACACACGCCTACCCCGAAAGGTCGGCGGATATGTCGGGATAATAAAACCTGAAGACCAGGTCCGATCCCTTATACGGGCTGGAATGTGCCTCCCTGTGTGCTGCGGGTCAGGTAGGTTACCCTTTGGTTCAAATATAAGAGCACCCTTAGCCACGAGCTACGGCTAGGATGCAATGTGTAATGCGTGCTTTCGCACTAAACCTCTGTGGTCCCTCAGAAAGGAAGGGTACCAGGCCAATCGAAGCCTCTTACAGGGGCGCCGGGGCGAAGCCTCGGCTAGAAGTCAAATACACTGGGGGGTCCTCGCCTCACGCCCAGTCAAACGTACAACTGTACACAGAGGTCTCTTCTACCTCTCAACACTCGGCCACCTACTCACTCTTGGCCTTACCAGGATGAACACTCGGTCAATGCACCTTATGCTCACCGGCAGACATACCCCGTGCAGCCGAGTGTATCCAGACCCTACGCTAAGCTTAGCGACTTACCGTAGACGGACTTGACCCTTGTGTGGCTTGGGGGGAAAATTCTGCTCTCCGTTTAATGTTAGAGGCCGTGAGGCCTCCTCTATAACTAATCCCTAATGTCTATACAAATATCAAGTGTGGACCGAGCTTTCGAGCTGATCTCACAACCGGACGATACCTCGCCCTAAATCCGAACTCCTACTGGGCATAAATGTACCCACTATGAAACTTCGGAGGCCCCGGCAGGTGGTTTATTATGACCCGCCGAGGCTCTCCTGTCACTCCGTAGTCTCCATCAATCACCGTGGCACTCAAACGCGGGAATGTGTCCGACCAATCAGAGTCTTCGGTCAGCCATCATCCGCAGGCTCAAGACAGTTAGACCTCGGCCGGAACTCGCCCGACCGCGGCCATTTCCCGATCTCACAGCGGCCCCCAACTCGGCCCGAGCCGTCCCAAGTGGTGAGTGCCGTGTTGCCTTCGCGCTTCTCCGTCCGTCGTCGTCATGCAGTCTCCTGGTGGTCCTGGCAGCGCGCCGCCCTTCACCTTCCCGGACCTCGGTCCAGTCTCGCAGGTGAGTCTTCGCGTGACGTGCTTGCTTGTTGTTCTTGCTCGTTTCATTGTGTCTAACCACCTTCAACTTGATTCATCTCGCTGCAGAACACGCAGCTCCTCGGCCCCATGGGCCATCCCATCGACACATCGACTCCGGCCTCGGAGGCTTCGGCGGCGCCAACTCCCGCCTCTGCGTCGGCAAGCGGGGTGCCCCGACGGCCCCAGGCTTCGGATACTGTCTCCGCGCCTTCTGCGCCGTCGTCTGGCACTGCTGGCAGCGCCGGAGCTGCTTCGTCACCAACTCCCGCCTCTGCAGGTGCACGCGGGGTGGCGAGCAGTCTCAGGCTGCGCCTCAGGTTGCCTCTGGTCAAGCTTCGGTTGTCCACACTGGGGAGGCTTCGGCTTCGAGTGCAGCGGCTTCGACGTTGCCAACTCCCGCTTTGCAATCAGCTAGCGGGGTTTCGTCGAGCCCTGAGTCCGCTCAGCTGATCCCTCGGCCTTCGCCAGACTCCAGTCCTCTGTGCGAAGTTTCGTCGAACGCCGCGCACTTCTGTCGCACCGGTGACCCTTTGCCTGCCGCTCAGTCCGAGGCTTCGCGTCCTACTCAGCTCCCTTCGGCGTCATGGATTGCGCTTGAAGACATAGTCCACGCTGAGGTTTCAAGCGCCGTAGGTGACCTTCGCGCGATGACGGACCGACGTTTCGCAGACCTCGCTCACCTGATGATAGGCGGTCCGTCACCCTCCACTTCGGGTCGACTACGAACTTGACCAGCGGCTTGAGCGGGCCCAAAACTTCGGCGAAGTCGTCCAAGCACTCAACCCGGACCCTTGTTCGCCTCCCATGGGTTGGGATGAGGAAATGCGACAGCTCCAGCTTGACGTCAAGTACCACGAAAACCGCGCTCGACACTTCGAGTCGCTGCTCAACAAGGAGACCGACCTCAAGAACCAAGCTGAGATCCTGTGTCACCGAGCTTCGTTTGAGCGCAACGAGCTTTTCGAGGTCGTCAAGTCGCTTCGTCATGAGCGCGACGAAGTCTCGCGTCAATTGCGGAAGTCCAACTCCGCTATGGCGACAAACGACGAGACGATAGCTCTGCTGAAGTCCCAGTGTGAGCGGTACGAGGCCTCTCTCAAGGCATCGGATGCGCTCCTGGCGAAGGATCGTGAGCTGTTCAAGTCGGGTCTCGTCGAGTACAACCGCAACATGCGGCAGCTCCGAGCTCTCCTCGTCGACCAAGCGCGTGGCCGACCGGAGACTCAAGACCTCGTCCGACGCGTGGACGAGAATGTCTTGCCCCGTGCCTTCGAAGCGTTCCTGGGTGTGCTCGACTCTTCGGCTGCTCCCTCTTCGGAGGCTTCTGTTCCGCGCCCTCGTGAGACTCCGGTCCACTCCGGCGTTGTTCGCCGTCGAGCCGAGGTCCCGAACGACACTCGGGACGACATTTCAATGGATCCCGACAGTTCGGGTGGGAACCCGGACATGGACTCTCCAGACTCTCGTCCTGCCAAGCGTCGCAAGAGCTCTCACCAGTCCTCGGAAAGGGCTCCGCAACCTGCCCGGGTGCGCGTGTCATCGCAGACATGCGTCGCTACCAAGCGCGCTGTACGACTCGGCCGTCCTTCGGTCGACCTGCAAGAGAGGGCTCGGGCCAAGTCTAAGTCGCGGCCTTCGCCTCCTCCGGTTTCAGTCGCTCGTCAGGAGGGTATCCAGACGTCAGCTATTGGGTCTACGGCAGTTCAGGCGAGTCGTCCCTCTTCTCCAACTCCATCCGAAGCTTCGACCGCTCTGTTCTCTGAAGTGTCTGAGGCTGAGGTTGAGTTCGAGGCTTCGGACCGGGATGAAGAGCTTGAAGAGAAGCGTCCTGCTGAGAGTTCGCCTCTTGAAGCTTCGGTTGTGATCCCTCCTCGTCGAGACGGTCGTCCCGTGCGTCCTGCGTCTACTACGTCGGCTCTCCGCTCCATGGTCGATGCAGAGCGTGAGAACGCGCTTGATGACGAGGTTATCGGCAGCGCTGCGACGCCGCGCGCAAGTGAGCCTTCGGTATCGGCTCCCACTTCTAGCCCGCGGTCTCAAGCAGCGTCTCGCAGGCCTCGTCGCCGCAACACTCGGACGCAGGTCGTGGCGACTCTCTCAGCAGCAAGCACGGCCGAGATGTCAAGCTTCGCTCGAGCTTCGACACCGCCGGCCCCAGTTCAAGGGGAGCAGCCTCTGGTCCGCGTGTCTCGCAAGCTGCCGTACACAGCGACGCCATTTCTCGACCCTCCGTTCCGAGCGAACTGGGCCAAGCCATGTTGGTGCATTATCCAGAACGATCGGATGCCTACGCCGATTGCTAGCGAAGTGATGGTGGAGTGCTCGGCTGAATGCATATAGGCGTGGGCTGATTGGGAGAACCCGAATCACCCTTTCCAGAGGTTTCTAGACAGAATGCAGGCCGAGCCTTGTCTATTCGACGTCGATGCGTTCATGCCTGACGTCCCTATCTCCATTCGTGCGGACGTTCGGTCGCTGTTGGTGAAGCTTTGGCGTCAGTTCACAGGCAGGTCGGTTGGTCGCACAGAGAAGAATGACCTCGGCTTCTCGCTATTTGAG